>CM077897.1:115000-475455 GCA_039720435.1 Amazona ochrocephala
CCAAGCGAAACACACGGAGAACTCCTCCAAAAACTAATAAAATAATAAAATAAAATAAAATAAAATAAAATAAAATAAAATAAAATAAAATAAAATAAAATAAAATATTAAAATAAAATAAAATAAAATATTAAAATAAAATAAAATAAAATATTAAAATAAAATAAAATATTAAAATAAAATAAAATAAAATATTAAAATAAAATAAAATATTAAAATAAAATATTAAAATAAAATAAAATATTAAAATAAAATATTAAAATAAAATAAAATATTAAAGTAAAATATTAAAATAAAATAAAATATTAAAGTAAAATATTAAAATAAAATAAAATATTAAAGTAAAATATTAAAATAAAATAAAATATTAAAGTAAAATATTAAAATAAAATAAAATATTAAAGTAAAATATTAAAATAAAATAAAATATTAAAGTAAAATATTAAAATAAAATAAAATATTAAAGTAAAATATTAAAATAAAATAAAATATTAAAGTAAAATATTAAAATAAAATAAAATATTAAAGTAAAATATTAAAATAAAATAAAATATTAAAGTAAAATATTAAAATAAAATAAAATATTAAAGTAAAATATTAAAATAAAATAAAATATTAAAGTAAAATATTAAAATAAAATAAAATATTAAAGTAAAATATTAAAATAAAATAAAATATTAAAGTAAAATATTAAAATAAAATAAAATATTAAAGTAAAATATTAAAATAAAATAAAATATTAAAGTAAAATATTAAAATAAAATAAAATATTAAAGTAAAATATTAAAATAAAATAAAATATTAAAGTAAAATATTAAAATAAAATAAAATATTAAAGTAAAATATTAAAATAAAATAAAATATTAAAGTAAAATATTAAAATAAAATAAAATATTAAAGTAAAATATTAAAATAAAATAAAATATTAAAATAAAATATTAAAATAAAATAAAATATTAAAATAAAATATTAAAATAAAATAAAATATTAAAATAAAATATTAAAATAAAATAAAATATTAAAATAAAATAAAATAAAATAAAATAAAATAAAATACAGAAACACACCCCCCACCCCCGTCACACGCACACCCCCACCATCCGCAGCCCACCTGTGCGTGAGCCAGGCTCCGTGTCTGCTTCCCAACCACTGTCTCCTTCCTGCCTGCCTGCCTGCCTCCCCTATCCGGGGAAAGAAGGGAGGGAGGAAGGAAGGATGGGAGAGAGGAAGGAAGGAAGGAGGGAGGGAGGAAGGAAGGAAGGAAGGAGGGAGGGAAGGAAGGAAGGAGGGAAGGAGGGAGGAAGGAAGGGATGGAGAGAAGGAGGGAGGGAAAGAGGGAGGGAGGAAGGGAGGGAGGAAGGAAGGGAGGAAGGAACGAAGGAAGGAAGGAGGGAAGGAAGGAAGGAAAGAAGGAGGGAAGGAACGAGGGAAGGAAGGAGGAAAGGAAGGGAGAAAGGAAGGAAGGAGGGAAGGAAAGAAGGAGGAAAGGAAGGAAGGAGGGAAGGAAGGAAGGAAAGAGGGAAGGAGAGAAGAAAGGGAAGGAAGGAAGGAAGGAAGGAAGGGGGAAGGGAGGAAGGAAGGATGGGAGAGAGGAAGGAAGGAGGGAGGGAGGAAGGAAGGAAGGAGGGAGGGAAGGAGGGAAGGAAGGAAGGAGGGAAGGAGGGAGGGAGGGAAGGATGGAGAGAAGGAGGGAGGGAAGGAGGGAGGGAGGAAGGGAGGGAGGAAGGAAGGGAGGAAGGAACGAAGGAAGGAAGGAGGGAAGGAAGGAAGAAGGGAAGGAAGAAAGGAGGGAAGGAAGGAAGGAAAGAAGGAGGGAAGGAACGAGGGAAGGAAGGAGGAAAGGAAGGGAGGAAGGAAGGAAGGAGGGAAGGAAAGAAGGAGGAAAGGAAGGAAGGAGGGAACGAAGGAGGGAAGGAAGGAAGGAAAGAGGGAAGGAGAGAAGAAAGGGAAGGAAGGAAGGAAGGGGGAAGGAAGGAGGGAAGGAAGGAGGGAAGGAAGGAATGAGTAAAGGAGGGAAGGAAGGAGGGAGGGAAGGAAGGCGGGAAGGAAGGAGGGAAGGAAGGAGGGAAGGAAGGGAGGAAGGAAGGAGGGAAGGAGGAAAGGAAGCAGGGAAGGAAGGAGGGAAGGTAAGAAGGAAGGAGGGAAGGAAGGAGGGAAGGAAGGAATGAGGGAGGGAGGAAGGGAGGGAGGGAGGGAGGGAGAGAGGAAGGGAGGAAGGAAGGAAGGGAGTTAGGGAGGAAGGGAGTTAGGGAGGAAGAAAGGATGGGAGGGAGGAAGGGAGTTAGGAAGGAAGGGAGGAAGAAAGGATGGGAGGGAGGAAGGAAGGAAGGAGGGAGGGAAGGAAGGAGGGAAGGAAGGAAAGAGGGAAGGAGGGAGGGGGGAAAGAGGGAAGGAGGGAGGGAAGGGAGGGAGGCAGGGAGGGAGGCAGGGAGGGAGGCAGGGAGGGAGGGAAAAAGGGAGGAAGGAAGGGAGGAAGGAGGGAAGGAAGGAAAGAGTGGAGGAAGGAAGGGAGGAAGGAGGGAAGGAAGGAAAGAGTGAAGGAAGGAGGGAAGGAAGGAAAGAGTGAAGGAAGGAAGGAAAGGGGAAGGAGGGAAGGAAGGAAGGAGGGAAGGAAGGGAGAAAAGAACGAAGGAGGGAAGGAAAGAAGGAAGGAGGGAAGAAGGAAAGGAAGGGAGGAAGGAACAAAGGAAGGAGGGAACGAAGGAGGGAAGGAAAGAAGGAAAGAGGGAAGGAAGGAGGGAAGGAAGGAGGGAGGGAAGGAGGAAAGGAAGAAGGGAAGGAGGGAAGGAAGGAGGGAAGAAGGGAAGAAGGGAGGGAAGGAAGGAAGGAGGGAAGGAAGGAGGGACGGAAGTAGGGAAGAAAGGAGGAAAGGAGGGAGGGAAGGAGGGCAGGAAGGAAGGAGGAAAGGAAGGAAGGAGGGAGGGAAGGAGGTAAGGAAGGAGGGAGGGAAGGAGGGAAGAAAGGAAGGAAGGAGGAAAGGAAGGAAGGAGGGAGGGAAGGAGGTAAGGAAGGAGGGAGGGAAGGAGGTAGGGAAGGATGGAGGGAGGGAGGGCAGGAAGGAAGGAGGGAAGGAAGGAAAGAGGGAAGGAAGGAAGGAGGGAAGGAAGGAAGGAGGGAAGGAAGGAAGGAGGGAGGGAGGGAAGGAGGGAAGGAAGGATGGAGGGAGGGAAGGAGGGAGGGAAGGAGGGAAGGAACGAGGGAAGGGGGAAAGGAAGGAGGGAAGGATGGAAGGCGGGAAGGAGGGAAGGAAAAAGGAAGGAGGGAAGGAAGGAAGGAAGGGCGGAAGGAAGGAATGAGGGAGGGAGGAAGGGAGGAAGGAAGGGAGGGAGGAAGTAAGTAAGGGAGGGAGGGAGGAAGGGAGGTAGGGAGGGAGGGAGGGAGGAAGGGAGGTAGGGAGGGAGGAAGGGAGGGAGGGAGGGAGGAAGGGAGGGAGGGAGGAAGGGAGGAAGGGAGGGAGGGAGGAAGCAAGGAAGGGAGGAAGGGAGAAAGGGAGGGAGGAAGGGTGAAAGTGAGGGAGGAAGGGAGGAAGGAAGGAAGGAGGGAGGGAGGGAGGGAGGGAGGGAAAGAAAGGAAAAAAAGGAAAGAAAGGAAAGAAAGGAAAGAAAGGAAAGAAAGGAAAGAAAGGAAGGATAGCTTAGGACGCAGCGGCGTCCCTGTCGGCTCCCTTGCCCTCGGTGGCAGATGTCCTGTCCACTGCTGCCGCTCTCCCTGACACCGTGCTCCCTGCCGGGGTTCCAGAAATCAAAGGGGGGGGTGGGGGGGAGGAAGGCGGGGGCCGAAAAAGAAGGGGGGAGGAGAAAAACAAAACAGAAAAAAGCAAACCGAGAAACCCCAAGCGAAACACACAGAGAACTCTCGTGGAATAGGAACTCGCTCCTCCTCTATGCGAGAGAGCAGGGTTTTATCGAGGGACAAAGTCAAGAAGGCAAAAGCAGCAGTGCTGGGGGCAGGTGTGACGGTGGCCAGCGGCGCACCCACTGATTAGCGTTTGTTAGGGGTTTCTATATTTTCGCTATTGCATTAGCCATATACACCTTCATCATTCCTGCGTATAGGCGGGGAACAGTGTAACTAGCTTCAGAAACTTACTATCCTAAGTCTCCTCCTCTCAGCTCCTGCACACTGCTCTCAGGTGATGGAGGGCCGGGGTCTTCTTGAGCTTGAAGTAAGCAGTCTTCCGCGGGCGGGGGTGTGTGTTTCTGTGTGTGCGTGTGCTCACGTGTGTGTGTCTGTGTGTGTGTCTTCGAGATGAAGTAAGCAGTCTCCCTCACGGTGCGCTTTTCACCTTTGGCGCAGTTGGATGCCCCAGGAATCACGAAACTAGCTGAAACCAGCCGTACCTGTCATTTTTCTGAGAGCTGGCAAAGATTGAGAACGGCGGGACCTTCCTGCAAAATTGATTGCAGGATGGGCAGAGGAGGAGTCTCCAAGGCAAGCAGATGTTTGGGAGGCGCTGTCTTTCAACCAACTGATAAGTAGAAGGATGGTGTGAAATAACCCCTTCCTGTTTAATGGGGCCTCTAAATCCTCTTACCTCACCCCACACTTAACGACGAAAGCATTGTTCTTTATCTTCGGCCCTAGTTAAGCTAAAAGTACTTTAACCCTGCGTTTTCCAGGCACTAGCTTTTCTCCTATCAAGCCGCCCCCCCCCCCTTTTGTTTTACCTTTGCAAATTCTTTTGCTATAGAACTGCATTTTTACTCGGGAGTTCTGGCAAAGTATTTATCGCTTTCAACTTGTTGTCAAACCTTATGCCTTTAGGTGGCTTCGTTTCTGTTACTGCACACTCATACAGGTGTATCCACATCGCAACACCTACGACTTGCGAAAGCCAATGCATCGATGTGTTTATCACACTCCTCGGGGGAGGGGGGGGGAGAGGGGGAATGCCACCAAAACCAAACACACCCCTCCCCACCATCCCCAGCCCACCTCTGACTGCGCCAGGCTCCCCGCCTGTTCCCTGACCACTGTCTCCTGCCTGCCTGCCTGCCCGCGCCGCCACCCGCTCGGTGGGAGCAGCTCCTCTTTTTCCTCGCTTGAAGGGACCCGCATGCCGGGCCGGAGCGGGGGTGGGGGGGTGGGGGGGGTGAGGTGGTTTGTGTGTGTGTGTGTGTGTGTGTGTGTGTGTGTGTGTGTGGTGGTGGAAGGCGCAGCGGTATCTGCAGACGCCCAGGTGCATCGGCTAGTGTATTTCAGTGCATCCTGCGTTTTTCTATCTCTCTTAATGCATCTAATATTCCATCCAGATCCTTTCAATCACGATCCTGAGTTCTTAAATTTCTTAGCTACCCCTGCAGGGTCATTTCGATAGTTTTCCTGCAATCTGCTTCCAATTATCCAAATCTCCGAAAGAGAAATTCACTTTTATCCCGATACGCCCCTCCACTTCCATTGCTTCCCTAAGAGGGGCTTGCAGGACCGTCTTAGTTTTCTGACGGACACGGGCGTCAACGGGAGTGGAGGGAATTGTCTTGACACTTCGTTCTTGTTCTTCACCTGGATCAGAGGATTCCTCCTGAATCGGAGGTGGTCTCTGATCCAGTACCTTTGGGGAAACATAGCCCTCCGTTCTATCCTCAACCATGTTGTCTTTAGCTCTTTTGGTAACTTTCAAACCCGTCTCCCCAATACCACAACCCGAAGAACATCTTTGCGATGTATTCCCAACCTGTGGCAAATGGGGGGGGGGGGCATCCACTAGTGTATTTCAGCAGTCGCGGTCGTTTTTCTCTTTCTCTAGGAGCTGGTGCTGTGCTGGTCCCCCTCGCCAGCCAGAGACGCGTTTGAAACCAAAAAGCAACAGAACTCCCCAAGCCCCCACGGAACAAAAAAACATCTGGCAAGCGCTGGGACCCGGGCAGCCGCCTCCGCCCGCCTGCCTGGTCCCCGACACCAGCCAGAGGGAGTTTCAGGGGGACTGTTGGCCGACGGAACGGGAAAACCAAAAAGAAACCCCCGAAAACCAAACGCCCCCCCCCCCCGAAACCCACCACCCGCCCAACTCCCCCGCCCCCGACAACAATTGAAAAACGAAACGAAATGAAACGAAAGGAAACGAAACGAAAGGGGAAGGAAAAAAAAAAAAAAAAAGCACCGAGAAAACCCAAAGAACAGCCGGGGGGGAAAAAAAAAAAAAAAAAAAAAAAAGAACGAGAAAAAGAAGAAACCCGCCAAAAATAACCCCTCACAACCAAGAAAAGGCTGGCGAGTGCCCGGCAGCGCCGAGACCCGCGCCCGGCAAACGCTGCCCGAGCCTGCCTGCGAGCCTCCCAGCGGACGGACGGCAAGCTCGTGGTGGGGGCCACAGTTTGCCGTCAGGTCTACCTGGCCTTGCCGGAACTTAGCCTCATTTGCAGGGAGAGTTCCGCGCGCCGCCTCTAGGGGGAGTTTCGGCTCGCGTCGGACTTAGCCGCCTCTCCCAGGTCCCGCGGTAGACCTGCCGGCAGCGCGGCCTCCGGAGCAGGTCGAGGGCCGTCCCTGTTTCTCGCTGCCTCTGGCTGCCTCATCGTAACTTTCTCCATGCATGCCTATGAACGCGTGCGTCTCGTTCCCCTCTCTAACGTGCAGAAATCAGACTCCACAATTTGGTAGACTGTAAAATAGCTGTGTTTATTCAGCGCTGGGTGGCACGGGGGGAGTCCCACCAAAGACGTGTGCGCCCCAGGCGGCAGTTCGACCTGTATACATAAAGCAGGATGTTGAATATTGATGAAGTTTCCCGATACGCCTATACATAGGCATAACCTGTCCCCGCTTCGTATTAAAATGAGTCTCAGTAAGTGATTTCCATAAACTCCTCACTACTGCGCTTGCGCAGTGCTTCCTGGTGGTGGTCTCCGGGGTCGTGGGGATGAAGGCTGATAGCTCCTCTTCCTCACAGTTAGTAACCTTTTGTTCCTGCGCAGACTCTGTTATCCCTTGGTTCCCATCCAGACCGCAGGGTCGGTTTCAACCACTTCTTAAGGCAGGTCCCTGGGTCTTATCAGGAGCTGTACCTTTGGGGGTGTCATGTGACTTCTTGCTTTAGTTACTTTGTTAAGCTATATCTCTGCCAATTTGGATTTCTGAACCCCTTATCTCTGTCCCCCCTTTTCTAGAAAATCAGTACATTCTTTTACTAAGTCTACTCTTCAATTTAACGTTTCTCTATCTAACATTTTTCAAAGTATTTGTTACATTCAAGTTTTTGTCATAACTGCTTTTTTCTTCCACTCGCTGTAAGAATTTTCTGTGGGCTTACAGCACCATAGTGCGCATCGAGCTGATACGCAGAAAACTTTTATCAAGATAACTATCACTATCATTGTGGCAATCAGTTGCTTCAACCAGGTTAAATTTGGTAACCAAAAGCTTAGTTTTTCTATGAAGTCCCTAAATTCCCAGGATGTGTCATTTTAGGCCACTTCATGCAAAATTTCAGTCTTTTCCTAAATCTGGGACAAGTCCTTTTCAATCCTCTTGTCTTGGTTAGCATAGGTACAACAACGTTCACCAATAACTGTACACAAACCCCCTTCTTTAGCAAAAAGTAAGTCCAACCCTAACCTGTCTTGAAGTGTTACTTGTCCTAAGGAAGAGATTTCTTCTTGTAGTGCCATGAGTGCATCAGCTGTGGCATTATTAATGATTTCATTTGTAGCTGAGATGTTAATTAAGGCCTTTTCTAATTCACTAACTCCTAACCATGGAAGAAACCACCTCACAGAACTATGAAACCCAGTTGGTTTCGTTATTAAAGGGTTGTTCCTCTTGATTAGATGGGTGACAGGTTTCATGTAGGTTCGTAATAGGCCAAGCGTGCTTAAACTGGTTAAGTTTTGTACGATGGTAATATCAGGAACTATGATCCCTATAGCACATTGGCCCTCCCACCCCAACAGCAATACCTTGTATCCCCACCTTCCACAGATCCAATACCATCCACGACCTACAGGAGTTGGCCAACCTTTGGGGGTATAGGTGGCATTTTTCTGAGTCTGGTAGCTATTCCACATATTGGCACCTCCATAACGGATGTAAGTGGTGCAACTGGAATACACTCCAATCAATCTTAAATTTCCTCCATTTTTGTCTGTGCTATTCCCCCTATATTCTTAATATTTGTGGTGTTTTCCAGGTAGCACCTTTGGACACAAGGTACTCTCTCAGTCTCATTCCACAGTAGGCTTAAATCTATCTGCCATTCGAGATTCTCTCTTGGTTCCCCTGCATACTCGTCGAGAGATATGTTATCAAAGGCACGAGCTCTTCCTGAAAGGTTGGGGAAAACAGTAGTGAGTATAGGGTGGCCATGTCCTGCGTTTTGGGGTAAGCGTGAGCAAATCCAGCAGTCAGACCGGTTCATGGTATTAGCAATCTTGTCATGTAGCTGGAAGAAAGTATTACTTCCCCATTCCTCTAATCCCCCTATGAGGTTTACAATCAGCGCCGTGACAAGGTAGGTTTTCCTTGTTGTACTTGGGTGACTCTCCATGGAGATTTAGGTGCTTTCTTTACCCTGGTGTGATGTATCCAGGCATTTTGTTCTTTGATTTTGATTGCGGTGAACGAGGTAAGGAGTACCTGGAAAGGTCCTTCCCACTGTGGCACTGAAATTTTTTCTGTAAGAGACTTCACATATATGTAATCTCCAGGTTGTATATTGTGTACTGGCCCATCTAAACCTCTCCCCCGAGTTCCAACTACATGTCTTCTAATTTTATCAAGCTGTTCACTCAATGCCACCATACATGAAGTCACAATTTCATCTCCGTCTTGTATGGATATCCCTCTCTGTATCTCATACGGTCGTCCATACAAAATTTCCAAGGGGCTCAGTCCTTCCTTCTCCCTCTGTCTGATCCGTATGCGCAGGAGGGCAAGAGGAAGGGATTGAGGCCAGGCCAAATTCGCTTCTTGTCCTCATTTTACAATTTGCTGTTTAATTAAATGGTTCCTCTTTTCTACTTGGCCACTCGACTGGGGGCGATATGGGGTATGAGGTTGCCACTCTATACCCAGGTAGCGGCTAACTTGTTGTATCACCTTTGAGACAAAATGTGGTCCTCTATCAGAGGATATAGTTGCTGGAACCCTAAAACGTGGTATTATTTCTTGTACTAATACTCTAGTTACCTCTCAAGCCTTAGCTGTTCTGATCAGGAATGCTTCTGGGCAACCTGGAAAGATATCAGTTAATACCAATAAATACTGGTATCCCCTTTTTCTTGGGAGCTCCGTAAAATCAATTTGCGATTGGTGACCAGGTCCATTGCCTCTCCCAGTGTGACCTATTTCTGGTTTGGGGGTGTTCTTAGAGTTAGTCTGGAGGCAGAGATCGCACTGCTGAGTCACCTGTGTCACAGTGGTGTATAAATTTCTAGCTGCAATTTCTTTAATTAAATATTTGTACAAAGACTCTGCCCCTCAATATCTCTTCCTATCTTCTTCCTTTACTAAATGCCATACTAGGCAGGAAGGAATGATTAGCTTCCCTTGTGGGGTAAGAGCCCATCCCTATTCATTATATGACCCTTCCAGATCTATGATAAGCTTCTTATCTTCCTTAGTATAATCTGGCTTACCTTCTAGGGAAATTTGCCCATTGGGGACCAAAGCTCCTTCCGTTTTTGTCTCTATTTTGCCTGCTTGTTTTGCCTCTCTGTCCGCCAGCTCATTTCCCTTCTCCATTTCTGAGCTCACTTTCTGGTGTGCCTTAATGTGTATGATAGCCAATTTCCCAGGAAGTTGGACTGCCTCCAGCAGTCTCAAAATTTCTCTTGCATGCTTGATGTTTTTCCCTGGAGAGTTCAATAATCCCCTTTCTTTCCAGATCGCTCCATGTGCGTGCACCACCCCAGAGGCATATTTTGAGTCTGTATAAATATTAACAACTTTGCCTTGGGCCAATTCCAAGGCGCGGGTCAGAGCAATTATTTTTGCCTTCTGTGCAGAGGTATTAGTTGGCAAAGGCCCTGACTCTATTACCTCTTGACTGGTGGTAACGGCGTATCCCGCGTGTCTCTTACCACTTAGGACATAGCTGCTTCCATCTGTGAACCAGTTTTCTCCACTTTCCATAGGGCTGTCTTTCAGGTCTGGGCGGCTTGCATAAGTTGCTTCAATGGTCTCCAAGCAGTCACGATGTACTGGCTCTCCTGTGTTTCCACTGAGGAAAGAAGCTGGGTTGACAATGTTAGTGACTATAATTTCCACATTGTCTTGTTCTACCAACATAGCTTGATACCTCAAGAATCTATGTGGAGAAAGCCAACGTCCACCTTTAGCTTCCAGTACTGCAGACACTGTATGGGATACCAACACAGTCATTTTCTGGCCCAGGGTAAATTTTCAGGCTTCTTGTATATTCAATATTACGGCTGCAACTGCTCACAAGCATCCAGGCCAACCTTTCACAGTTGCGTCCAACTGTTCGGAAAAGTAGGCAACTGCTTGTTGTATGGGCCCAGACCTTGTGCTAATATTCCCAGGGCAATCCCCTGCTTCTTGTGGGAGAAAAGAACAGCTTACGCACGTTTGGGAGTCCCAAGGCCAGGGCCAACATCGAAGCTTTCTTCAGTGCCACAAAGGCCTTTCCGGCTTCCTTCCTCCATTTAAGGTGTTTCTAGTCACTGGTCGTTAGTGCATACAAAGGTTTAACAAGCACTCCATAGTTATAGATCCACAACCGGCACCACCCTGTCATTCCCGGGAATGTCCGCAACTGTTTTACTGTTTGAGCTTTTGGGGTCTGACATATTGCTTCTTTGCGGGCCTGTCCCAAAGTTCTTTGTCCTGCACTGATCTCATAGCCCAAATAATTCACCTCACGTTGTATTATCTGGGCCTTCGTTTTAGACATCCGATATCCCTGGAGTCCAAGAAAATTTAGCAGTCTCACTGTTCAGGCCACGCAATCGCTTTCTGGTTTTGTGGCCATTAGAATATCATCCACATACTGCAACATTCTTCCCTCCTCAGAAGGGGTTTCCCAAGATTCTAAATCTTTTGCCAGCTGATTGCCGAAAATGGTAGGACTATTCTTAAATCCTTGTGGCAACACCATCCAAGTGAGCTGGGTCTTCCGACCACTTTTAGGATTTTCCCATTCAAATGCAAATAATTTTTGGCTAGCTTCATGGAGAGGGAGGCAAAAGAAGGAATCTTTCAGGTCTACGACAGTGAACCAAGTCAGTTCAGGTGTTAACGCGGTTAACAAAGTGTATGGATTTGCCACTACTGGGTAAAGATTCTCCGTTATCTTATTTACAGCCCATAGATCCTGGACTATCCGGTATGACCCATCAGCTTACCAGATAGCTAGTATAGGGGTATTAAAAACAGGGAGACTAGTTGCTGTATCCCTACCTCTGACCTGCGATCCAGCGGTGTGCTGCTACACGTTGCATCCCGTAGTCGATCCAGGAATTCGGATGGAGACTCGGAAGGACCTTGTTTAATAGCATATAAAACTGACCAATTTACTCTTTGGGGATTGCTTTTTCCATTCCTTTTGTAATCCATTCCTCATATGCTTGTAGTCTTTCCATATGTGCACATCTATTAACATCCCACTTTGGGTCTAGGAGAGGGAAGTATTCTTTAACATCCCCTCCTGTAACCTTATACTAGTCTTCAGCCAAATCCCCTGCTGTTTTTAAGACCAGTTGTTTCTCCGTTTCAGCCAAATGTTCCAATAACAACTGTATATCTTTCCAATCAGGGTTGTGTTGTTTTATAAGAAACTGAAAGTGTTTAGTTACACTTACTGGGTCACTCCTGTAATCTTTTGCAACTCTTTTCATTCTGTCAAATCGGTAGTGGAAAAGGGTACTTTGATCATTTCTGTTCCACCATCGGGTCCTACCGCCTCTCGAAGAGGTGCTTGTAAAGCTGTAGAAGCAGACTTTTTTCTAGTGCAAGAAGATACAGGACTGTCCAGGGGAACAGATGCTCCTTCTGAGCCAGCATCCTGCTCCTGTGGTCGAGGTGGAGGCCTGAACAAGTCTGTTAGATCTTGTTCTGGTGCCTGATGAACTTTATCTGGTTTAGTACATCTCTGCCCAGCGCTGCATGCTGAGCAGTACTGCTTAAGTTTACCTCTAAGTTCGCTCAAGTGCGAGTACCATACGGTCCTGTGGTGGGACCATTCCACAGTCTTTCTGCCACTCTGGGTGGTTCTGGAGGGTAAAGAACATGTCTGCATATGAGGCTTCATCCCCCTTCCCTTCTCTTCTTAAAAACATTAGTTGTCAAAGTGTATCATAACCTACTGACCCATTGAGTGGCCACTTTGCTCCATTTTCCAGCTTCTACAGATGCCACCATTGATTACAGTACTTAACAAGGGTCTTTTTATTTTCCATGCCTTCAGACCCAGCAATGTCTTTCCAGTGGGTGAGCACGCAGCTCAAAGGACTCATTCTCGGAATTCCCCTTTGGGTGTTACCCGTATCTTTGACCACTGTCTCTTCTTAGTCCTCTATTTTATCTCCTATTTCTTTGTTTCAATTTCCACGCAAATCTTTACTGTCTTTTCCCAATCCTCTACCCACACGCCCCAAACTTCAGGGATCAAATTTTTCCTCCCACACTCTAATTTCACTCTTTCAGATTCCTGTTGGGCATTATATAAGTGTGGAGGTTGGGGAAGGCACTTAGGGCACTCCACCCTTTTTCTATAAGATATACAATACCATCGTCTCATACAGGATTTACACTTCAGCAAAACCCAAGCTGGGTGGCAGCTATCACACAATCTGAAAACAAGCCCACACACAAAAGAAGGGATTACCCCTGTTAGCCCACCAATGCAAGGGTTCAGATTGGGGTAGTGAGATTGCTCTCAACCTAAAGGTTGTTCCCAATCTAAAGCCACTGTTCATCCTGCCGGAGTTATGTATACTCCTTCCAGATAAACCTGCTCGTTCCTCTCCTTAACCAATTTCCCCCTTCGTTCAAATATTCAAGCCCAAACCACCAGAGGAGCGACTCTCGTCATTCTGCCACCTTGATGCTTAACTGGTCCCGTATAGGAGATTGAGCAAACACCACAGTAGCCCAATTTAAATATTAAAAGATCAAACGTTCAAAACATTCTATTAATAATTCACACTCACTCTATAGCCATATCATGCACACCTCATACACACTACCCACCCACACACAACCTTTAGCAGCAGATAATTACTAGAGGTCTGCTTACCCTTCTCCTGCTTCTTATACAATCATTAGCAGGTCTGTCCTGGCTCCCAACATTGGGATACAGCGGTGGCCTTGGATGAGGAGGCACCACAGAGTACAGCACTGACAGCACCAGATCCAAGGGTGGGGAGGAGATGGAGAAGGGCTTCAGGTACGCAAATGCTGAAGTGCTGACAAGCAGGGAGAGCATGGCCAGGTGAGGGAGGCGCGTGGAAAAGGCTTTGTAGCGTCCTTGCTCAGATGGGATCCTCAGCACACTCTGAAGATCTGCACATAGGACCCCACAAGGAAAACAAGGCAGCCAAATGTTACACAGACAGCAATCACAAGAAGCCCAGCTTCCCTGAGGTAGGAGTGTGAGCGGGAGAGCTTGAGGATCTGGGGGATTTCACAGAAGAACTGCTCCACAGCATTGCCTTGGCAGAGGGGGAGTGAAAATGTATTGGCTGTGTGCAGCAGAGCAGTGAGAAACCCCGTGCCTCAGGCGGCTGCTGCCATGTGGACTCAAGCTCTGCTGCCCAGGAGGCTCCTGTAGTGCACGGGCTTGCAGATGGCCACGTAGTGGTCGTAGGACATAATGGTGAGAAAATAAAACTCAGCTATGAGAAAAAAGAGAAAGAAAAAGATCTGTGCAGCACAAGCTGTGTAGGAGATGGGCCTGGTGTCCCAGAGGGAATTGGCCTTGGATTTGGGGACAGCAGTGGAGATGCAGCCCAGGTCCAGGAGGGAGAGGTTGAGGAGGAAGAAGTCCATGGGGGTGTGGAGGTGCTGGTTGCAGGCTGTGCTGGTGATGATGAGGCCGTTGCCCAGGAGCGCAGCCAGAGAGATGCCCAGGAAGAGCCAGAAGTGCCAGAGCTGCAGCTCCCGTGTATCTGCGAATGGCAGGAGGAGGCACTGGGTGATAGAGCTGCCGTTGGACATCTGCTGCCTCTGGGCATGGAGCACTGTCAGAGGAGAAACAGACAGTGACAGGTTAGGGCAGGAGGGATGTCAGATACAGAAGTTCAATTTACACACTCACAACTGAGCACATTTTAGCAGGAGAGGAGAGGCTCAGTGTCATCACCAGAGATGTCATTACGCTGCTGAGGCTTCTTCCTGGGTTCAATCAGAAGAGCATTGCATCAGGCAAAAAGTCTCAGCTCTTTGTAGCTTAGTGCAGAGCCAGGAGAGCTGCAGTGTTCATCAGACATTTCCCCTGTGCCCTGTGTTTACAATTGCACTGCCTGTAAGATGCCTTCACACACAAATTGAACTTAAATCCCCTGCAAACACCTGCCCTGTGATGAGAGCAGGGGCACATGGTTTCAAAGGGCAGATCACGGAGCTCCCATAGGGAGAAGCAAAGGACTGTGTGCAGCAGAGCATGGTCAGCAGCCACCTCCAGTGCCAGACACCAAGAGAGCTGCTTGAATGCACCCTCCCCAGGCCTGGGCTGCACTTTCCCCCCCCACTCCCTGCCCACATCTCTGCTGACTGGAGCTGTGGCTGCCAGGAAGCTGCTGCTCCCGGCCCAGTTCTGTTCCCTCTCAGTGCTCACACAAGTCCTGATGAGACTCTTGGTGCCTTCTCCAAAGCAGAGAAGTAAATTCCCAGCTCCCACTGCCCAACCTGCCCACCAAGAGTGAAAAACATCAGAGCTCAGAATCCTTCCCTATCAGGCAAACATTTCCTCAGTGTCTTTCAGAAGGACCCTCTGCAAACATGCTCAGAGTGATGTGGAGCTCAGAACAGCACGGACCCACACAGCACGCTCCCCAGTGCACACGAACACTTTCCCTTCGCCGCCCGGGGTTGTTCCTTCCCCCACAGCTTCTCCCCCAGCGCTGTGATGAGCTCCCGGGCAGGCTGAGTGCTGACCCTGGCAAGCGGCAGAGTCCCTGCCCCAGCACACAGCCCCTGGGCTGTAGGGACCCTGCTCGCAAGGACAGCACTGGGCACCCCTGGCTGCACACCCACATTTACACCCTGCAGCCAGCCAAGGGGACCTGCCTTGTCCTGTCCCTTGCATGGTGCAGAGGGAAGCCCTGCTCTGCAGCACATCCTCCTCCTTATATACACAGAGAAACCAAGAGAGTCCTCCTGACAGATCCCATGGACTGTCCAAGGCAGCAGCTTCAGGAGATTCCTCCAGCAACTGCAGCTGCATTGCCCTGCACCCAGAGCCTTACCATGCACAGGGCTGGGAAGGTTTCTCCTGCAGGGAGCTCGCAGCATCCTCCACTGCCAGGGGCCTTTAAGCTCTCTGAGGCTCACAGGTCTCCCGTGAGTGCCTGCAGGCAGTGCACCAGCCCTCCTCCTGGGCAGAGCTGTCTCTCTGCAGCGCTGCCCCCTTGCCACCATCTATCTGCGTCCCAGGAGCCCGGCCCAGCTCAGCAGCAGAGGCCCAGCCCAAGGTGGCTCTGCCTCTGACCCCTGGGCTCCCTCCAGGGCTCCCTGGGGCTCCAGGGGAACCCCATGGGAAACAGCCTGAAGCAAGCACTGATGTTCCCTCCCTCAGCTGGCAGACACACTGCCTTCCTGCACGGTCAGTTCTCTGATGAGAAAGAGGTTTAAGGCTAAAAACCTTCTTTTCTGAGAATCACAGAATCATTTAATTTGAAAATGACCCTTGAGAACATCGAGTCCGACTATTAACCTGTCACTGGCTAGGTCACACACTGAGCATGAGAACATCTCTGGTGAGATACCCTTGTTGGATGGTCACCAATAGTAACTGGGACTTTAAAGTTGAATTTTACACCCTACCATAATTTCACTAATTTATATCCTATTCCGTTTGTTGTTAAACATTCTGCTATACATTAGAGCATGGAAATCATCTGCACAAGTTATGTTTACTGCAGATACCTCTCGTATAGATAATGGTACTTAAACCCATTAAACAAACTCTTTAACATTTGAGTAAAGCAACCAAAAATTTATAACTGGGATTTATAACCAAAGTTTATAACTGGAATTCAGCACTACTCTGGAGGCACAGAGGCAAGAGGTGACCACACCACCCTGAGAAAGATGGACTGACTTTAGTCACAGGTTGGACTGTGCTGATGCAGCCCCCCTGCCTTTCCTGGAGCCCTCTGCCTGTTAGGCCCCATCCTTTGCACAGTACAAGGAGCTGGATGCTGGCTGCTCCCTGGCTGCACCAGGAGCTCTGGTTGCCTGGCGAAGGTGGGAACAGCACACAGAGATCAGGAAAGCTGGACACTCCCTGATCATACCAGGAGCTCTTTTGGGATGATCAGTCGTTCCCTGACAACCTGGAACAGAGCTGTTGTGCACTGCGGAAACGGACGCAGAATTGAGGCCAGGATGAAAACTGACTGATGACTAAAGCCCATCATCTGGCCACCCTAGAAATGGTGGTCCCAAGTGAGAGACCCTTTGAGCTCTCCTGGACCCCAATGGGCTGTGAGTGGCATCTCCCTCAGAGTGAGACATCTCTGAGAGCCCCCTAAACTCTCTGGTTTAGGAAACGGGGATCATCTGCCTGGGCTGTTCCTGCTGCTCACTGACACTCGGCCCTTTGCCCCCTGAGGAGCACTTCCAGAGCTGATGTGAGTATTGGGCTCTGCTTTTACTTTTCACTGCACTGAGAGCAACTTTAACAAAGATATGCATCTAGATGTGTATATAGCCATCTAGCTCCATCTCAGTGCGTTGTGTTAGGTTAGATATTTAATTGCAAGTGCGTGTATATTAGCTTCAGTGATCAAGTGCTGTTAGAAATCCCGTGACTCAGTTTACAAATGCAAACTGCTGCTAGCTGACATTTGTGACCCTTTAGATGAATACCAGGCCTGAGACTGAGATGGGATCCAGCCACACCCAGGCTGTCCTTAGAGAGGGAGCTTAGAAAACAAAGGGGTCAATCTGAACCTCGTGACTCAAGGAGAGGGTCTCCCTTATTCCTTTGTGTCTGCAGTTCCTATACTCGATTTCAGTTCAATACTGTATGAATCACTTGAACCCAGTCCTGTATAAATCTTTCCAAGACTGACACAATCTCTTTTTGTAGCTGGTGGAGCGGGGCCTCCCCTCCAAATCCTGTTAAATCCTGCTTTGATGAATTCACATTCAAATGCTTTTCCTGGTATCTGTGCCAGTGATTCTTTGAGCAATCCTAAACAGTTTCACAACAGGCACGTGGGGCTTCTCTGGGAAACGTGTTCCAGTGTCGCACCACCCTCATGGGAAAGAATTGCTGCAGAGAACATAGTTTCTGCTTCACTGCAGACAAAGGAGGCAGGAGAGAAGGGACTGGGGAGCACGCACCCCAGCCCTGACTCTGCACAGGGCAGCGATGGGAGCTGCTCTTCACTACAGCACAGCTGGGCTGAACTGAGGCAGTGCTTACACACAAACCTGTCCTTGTCCCAGACGAAGCTCTACAGGCCACAGGATTCTCCAGAAGTACCAGCACATCTCTTTCTCTTGTTACACATCGCAGTGTTGCAAACTGTGGCACACGGGGAGGCCCTTGGTGCTGTTTCTCCTGGAACACGGGAGTAGAAAATTAAATACTATTTTTAATAAGAAAAAACAGTCCAATTACAAAGGAAAATATGGAACAAGATGCTAAAGCCCAACAGGTTTCACCAGGAAGAGCAACAATGAACTAAAAATTCCCTCCTGTGCTGTTTCCTATCCCAGGAGATGGACAGTTTCCTCAGTAACTGACAAGTGCACACAACACAGCAAGAGATCTGTGCGCCTGCTGCACATGCCGGTGAACAGTTCCTTTTGGTGTCACATTCATCTCCAAATCAACTCAACCATGTACCAAGGAAACAGGCGGGTAACTTTCAGCTGTACCCGCAGAGCCCTGCTGGGAACTGCACAGCTGGGGACTCCAAAATACCTGGCATTGTTTCTGCCAAGCAATGCACCAGTGCCAGGAAGGAAACACACACTCTTCTCTGTGACACCAGGGGTCACTGCTGCCGCTGAGCTCTAATCCCTGTCCAGAATCACACCAACCCACTGTGCAGTCAGCACACTGGTACCTGTTATCAAAACCTGCCCTCCCTGGAGCACTTCAGCTGTAGAGGCACTAAATATTTACGTACAGGGGTAGGAGGGCCCTTAAAGCTCATGCAGTTCCACCCCTGCCACAGGCAGGGACACCTTCCACTAGAGCAGGCTGCTGCAAGCCCCTGTGTGCAACCTGGCCTTGAACACGGCAGGGATGGGGCAGCCACAGCTCCTCTGGGCACCCTGTGCCAGTGTCCCACCACCCTCACAGAAAAGAGCTTCCTCCTGAGATCTCATCTCACTCTCCCCTCTGTTAGGTTAAACCGTTTCCCCTTGTCCTGTCCCTATAGGCCCTTGTAAAAAGCCCCTCTCCAGATTTCTCATAGGCCCTGTTCAGGTATGGGCTTAGTAAGGTCTCCCTGGAGCCACCTCTTCTCCAGCCTGAACACTCCCAGCTCAAATACAATGACAGACCACATCGACACAAAGTCTGTGGGTCAGACAAGGTGCACGGATACGCAAGCAGCAGGGGATGCAAACTGACATGTCTTTGAAGACAGCAACATCACAAGTGGAAAAATCCCAACTGTAAAGCAGCAAAGACAGACGTGGCCTGTCATAGCCTACACTGGGAGCCCTTTGCAGAGGAACGCAGGCAGTGTCTGGCTGCTCAAACACATCCAGTCAGCAGCTAACTCAGAGCATCCTTGGGCTCTGTGGGGCACCAGGGAACACCATGGGAAACAGCCTGAAGCAAGCACTGATGTTCCCTCCTGCAGCTGGCAGACACACTGTCTTCCTGTGGGGTCATTTCTGTGATGAGAAACAGAGTTTGGTCTGAACAACAAGATTTTGTAGACTCATGGAACCATTTAGGTTGGAGAAGACCCTTAAGAACGTTGAGTCCACCATTAACTGAACACTGGCAAGTCAACACATGAAGCATGTCCCTTAGAACATGTCTTTTAAATACCTCCAGGGATGCTAACACAGCCACTTCTGCGGGCAGCCTCTTTCTTGTCCCATCATCAGACAGGACAGCCAGGCCAGGACAGGCTGGGATCTCCTTTACCCCTGCTGAAGGAAGGGATTCAGCCTGGTCAGGTGAGGCATCTCATCCTGGGATTGTAGCCCTGGGGCTGGAAGGGGACTCAGTTCCCTCCCATGAACACCACAAACCCACAGGAGGTCTCACTTCCTCAGCAGGTGAAAATGTACCAATATGTAGATGATGTCTTAATGAGAGGAGATTGCCCCACAGAGGTAGGGGAAGCAGCAATAGCAGTGTGGGAAGCACTCCAGGATGTCAAAGTTCCACCTGAGCAACGTCAGAAACCAAGTAGAAACCAGCAGATCAACGCTCCCACCCAACTTGGTGTTGTCCGCAAATTCACACATCCCAGTATGGGCCAGTTTGCACCAGTACAGCCACTATGGCCCCAGACACCGATGGGGTTTCAATATCCCAGTGCTCCCAGTCCCTGCCGCAGGTCTTCTTGCTTGCAGTCATGCTCAACTCCCCATCCCTCCCAGTGCTCCCACTACCTGCTGCAGCTGCTCCCAGTCCCTCTCAGTCCTTCCCAGTCCCTCCCAGTGTTCCCAGTCCCTGCCACAGGTGCTGCTGCTCATCTCCCACACGATGATGGTGTGGTCTTCTGGGCAAACCCCCCCCAAATTAGGCACCCCCCCCAACCCCCCACCCCAGCTCCCTTATATAAGAGGCAGAGTGGAGCTAGGGTGTCCCATGGGGTGTGCTTTGGAGGCAACAAGGATTGGTTTGGGGCTGGTGGCTTTGGGGGAGGGGGAGCAGCTTTTTTGGGGCACCTGCAGTTGGGGGTCCAGGGGTGTTTGGTGGGGCCCCTCAAGGATTTTCAGTCCCCACGTTCATTTGTGGGGGCCTGTGGTTATGGCAGCATGCAGTTTGCTTTGGGGGTGCTTACAGCCCCCCCCCATTTGGGAGTCCTGCCTGCTTGTGTGCTGCTTCAAGGAGATTTGGAGTTACCCCAGGATTTTGGGGGGCACCACGATTGCTTTGGGTGCCTTCAGGGCTCTTTGGGGGGGCAGCCTGGTTCTGGGGTACCCCTTTATTGGGGTGCCACTATTGGAGGGTCCACCCTCTCTGACCCCCTGAATTCACTACTGAACCCAAAGCAAAGCTGGGGTCCCTCCAGTGGATTTGCAGTCACAGAGCACTTTGGAGGACCCCAGGGCAGGTCCCGGGGGAACCACACTTTTCAGACAACCCCTTTTTCAGGGGGCTCCTGGCTGCTGCGCTGAGCCGGGGCGGCTTTGGAGCTGCAGGGTTTGGGTCTGGGGGGATTTGGGGCTCCCCGCTGGGATTTCAGGTGCAGGGGGGGCTGGGTTCTGGGGTGCCGGGTTCTGGGGTCCCACCCAGCTGCCAGGTGCTTGTGCAGAGCCAAGAGCCTCTTGAGGTGCTTCTTGCGCAGCTCCTTCAGGTCCCAGCGCTGCAGCAGCAGCTTCACGTCGGCCTCGTGTTGCCGCAGCTCCTGCAGCGACTGCAGGGACACCTCTGGGGGGGGTGGTGTTGCAGGGGCCAAAGGTCCTCACGGGCAGGAATCTGGGGGACCCCCATGTCCCTCAGTGGAGGCACCTTTGCCCCTCGGCACCCTGAGTCTCACCGGGTGCCCTGTGTTTCCCCATGCAAGTCAGTGGGGGGAATTTGAGGGTTCAGAGGAAGATTTGGGGATTCAGGGGAGTTCTGGGGTTCAGGGAGGTCCCTAAGACTCTCCAGGGGGTGCAGGGATTTGGGGGACCCACCATCTACTGAAAACGGAGGGTATATCCATCCCAGGGCACCTGGGGCATCACTGGATGCCCCACCTGGTCCCTTTACCATAAATGGGGGGATTTGGGGGCTTCAGGGGGATTTGGGGGCTTCAGAGGGACTTGGGTGTTCTTGGGAGATTTCAGGGCTCGTGGGGAGTCTCCAAAATTCCCCATAGAGGGCACAGCTGCACTGCCCAGGGGCTGCTCCTGCCCTGACTCCTCAGCACCTCTGACACCCGCAGCTCCTGCACACAGAAAGCTTTGCACCCACAGTGTGTTTGAAGCCAACACTAAAACAGGATTGCAAAGTCAAAGAACACGTACCTGATGTGCAGGGCAGCCAGGGCAGATGCAGCCTCCCAAGGGAGGGGTCTCCTTTGCACTGGTTCCTGCAGGGCTCTGCTTCTTAAATAGCCCACACTTATCGTGAAGGCCCCGTCACAATGGGCGTCTCTATAGCGACCTCCACGGGTTTGTGATGGCGGCAGCATCGTGCCCATGGCCACTGGGCACCCAGGGGTTGGGAGCGGGTGAGCTTTAAGGTCCCTTCCACCCCAAACCAGGCTGTGACTGTAGCACTGTAAAATACGATCTGCATTTGGCTGCAGAAGAGCTCTCAGCACTGAGGCAGCCCCAGGATCAGGTGCAGACATTGTGCAGGAACATCCTGTCTCTGCTGCTGGCCTGGGCAGGGGCCATGGAGACCGTTCAGGGCAGGGCAGGCCTGGAGAAGAGCCAGGATCAAGGGCAGCACCACCACCTCCTCTGCAAGAAGCCCAAGGG
Organism: Amazona ochrocephala; assembly: GCA_039720435.1. Lineage (NCBI taxonomy): Eukaryota > Metazoa > Chordata > Aves > Psittaciformes > Psittacidae > Amazona > Amazona ochrocephala. The sequence goes on from CM077897.1 coordinate 136,733, forward strand.
CTGAGGCTCTGCAGTCTCTCCTTTGCCCTGCACCGCCCTTGGCTCTCAGCCCCACAGCAGAGCCCTTCTGCAGCCGCTTCTCAGCTCTCGTTGTTGCCGGGCAGCTTCCAAAGGCAGTTCTGCCTCTGCCGGAGCCAGAGCAATGGCCCAGCCCGTGCTGCGGTGTGTGGAGCGCTCTGATGGCACCATCAAGTGAGTGCGGGGCTCGGCAGCGCTGCAAGAGCGGAGCTGTGGGCCCTGACCCTGCTCCGGGGCAGACGCGGCTCAGTTCCAGCGCTCGGTGTTTCTGGGCAGAACCTTCGGCGGCAGCTTCGGCGGCAGCTGCACCGCCGCCAGCACCACCGCCATGACACCGGGCAGCGCGGGGGGATGACGTCAGAGCCGGCGCCACAGCGGGGAGGGCGGGAAGGGGCCGGAAGGGGCGGGGCGCGCGGCGTCTATGGTAACCTTGGGGGGATTTGGAGAGGGATGGGTGGGACGGAGCCGGGATCGGAGCGGGATCGAGCCGCTATGAAACATGGATGGAGCCGGGATCGGAGCAGGATGGAGCCACTATCAAACATGGATGGAGCCGGGATCGGAGCGGGATGGAGCCACTATCAAACATGGATGGAGCTGGGATCGAGGTGGGTGGAGCCGGGATCGAGCTGGATTGAGTGGGATGGACCTGGATGAAGCTGGGATCGAGGTGGATGGAGGCGGGATTGCAGAGGGATGAAGCCACTATCAAACATGGATGGAGCCGGGATCGAGCTGGATGGAGCCGGGCAGGAGCGGGGTGAGCAGGGCTGTGGCAGGGATTGAGTGGGAAAGTCAGGGCTGTGGGTTGGGATCGAGAAGCCTCACTGCTTGTTGCTGTGGTTGGAATACCTGCAGTGCATGTCACTGGAGTTGTAGCAGCCACAGCACCTGTCCATGGCATTGGAGTAGCCCATGTGCCTGTCGCCAGGGTTGCAGTAGACACAGTTCTTAGGCTTGGGTTGGAGAAGCCTCACTGCTTGTCCATGGGGATGGAGCAGCAGCAGTGTGTGTCACTGGCAGTGGAGAGGCCGCAGTATTTGTGGCTGGCACTGGAGTAGCTGCAGTGTTTGTGGCTGGGGTTGCCATAGCCACTGTATACGTCGCAGGCCTTAGAGTAGCGCCATTGCTCTTTTCTTGATTTGGAATATCTGCAGAGCTGAAAACTGGTGGTGGAGCAACTGCAGTGCTTTTGCCTGGCGTTGGATTAGTCACAGTGCTCGTTGAAGGGGCTGGAGTAGCCACAGTGCCTGTCCTTTGCCTTCGAGTGGCTGATGTGCCTGTCAGTGTACTTTGAGTACCCTCAGTACATGTGGCTTAGTTTGGAGAAGCCTCATTGCTCATCAGTGAGGTTGGAGTAGTGGCAGTGTCTGTCTCAGACACTGGAACAGCAGCATTGCTGTGGCTGCACTGCAGTAGCTGCTGTGCTTGTTGTAGTGGTTGGAATAGCTGCAGTGTTTGTGCCTCTCATTGTCATGTGTTAGACACATGCTAGTCACTGGGTTACAGTAGCCGCAGTGCTTGTGGCTCGCACTGGAGAAGCCTCAGTGCTTGTTGCAGTGGTTGGAATACCTGCAGTGCATGTCACTGGAGTTGTAGCAGCCACAGCACCTGTCCATGGCATTGGAGTAGCCCATGTGCCTGTCGCCAGGGTTGCAGTAGACACAGTTCTTAGGCTTGCGTTGGAGAAACCTCACTGCTTGTCACTGAGGTTGGAGGAGCCGTACTGCTTTTTGCCCTGGTTGGAATAGTAGGCGTGCATGCCACTGGAGTTGTAGCTGTTGTTACAGTCATTGGCATTGGAGTAGCCACGGTGCCTGTTGCTATGGTTGGTGTCGCCGCAGTGGTTGTGGCTGTTGTTGGAGTAGCCACAGTGGTTGTGGCTGTTCTTGGAGTAGCTGCAGTGCTTGTGGCTGGTGGTGTAGTAACCACATTGTCTGTTTCTTTGCTATCAGGTCCTGTCTCTCCTCACTGCAGAGAACGCGGGAGTGATTCAGCCTCGCTCAGGGTAAGTGCTAATCAGAAACCACTATACCATCGCTGTGTTACCAGCGTTCTCCTCAGACCTCAGCACTGCCCCAGCTACAAGGAGTAGTATGAACTCTCATGAGGTGTCCCTCTGACACCTATTGCCCTACAAAGACCCCAGAAACCAATCCTCACAACCCCCGCCAATAACTGCAAAAGTCCCCCGAAACACCCAATCCCCCAATAAACACCCAACCTCACAAAGCTCCCAAAACCCCCAAACCACCAACTCTCTGCAAAACCCACTAAGGCCCCCCAAAAAAGCACCCCCCAAAACCTCAAAGTCTCCAGAAAACCCCCACAGCCCCAAAACATCCATCTTAACCCCAAAACATCCATCCTAACCTTCCAAAAGCCCAGATCTCTGCCAAAATACCCAACCTCCCAAAAAGCCCAAACCCCACAAACACCACACTCCCCCCAAAAGGCACCCCTGGCTTACTTTCCCGGCTGCTGGCTCAGGCTGCACAGGTGGAGGGCAGCTTTCTCCTCGGGCAGGGGATGTTTGCAGCCAAGGGTGGTTGAACACATCCTCCAGGGATGGTCTGTTGCAGGCGCGCATGGACAAGCACCACCTGATGAGGTGCTGGCATTCTGGGGAGAATCCGGGAACCACCGCTCAGTTGCAGGAGGCTCCTGCCCACCGTGTGCCACCGTCCGCAGCACCCAGGGCTGGGTGTGCTCAGCGCTGCACCCAAACCTCGCGCTCCATGATCCGTTTTGGAGGAGAGCAGGGTGGCAGGACATGTGCCACCTCCTCCAGCTGACCAAGGGAGATCAGCTGCCACCCCCTAAATCCTGCCCTGCCCCTGCTTCGCGAAGCCGGGTACCTACGGAGAGAGACCTGGCGCTGGAAGGAGAGCTGCCCACTGATGATGTCCTTGCAGCACCGGAAGGGGAGGACCCCGCACGCCATCTCATATAGCAGCACGCCCAGGGACCAGATAGCTGCCGGACGGCAGAGGTAGCAGCGGTAGCAGAACCACTCCGGCAGGTAGTACGAAGGTGTTCCTACCACAGGATACGGGTACAGCTCATCAGGCGGATGCCGCCTCCTCCCGGATCCTCGCTCGTGCATCTGCGGGGATGCAGGGGCTGCACCGGTGGCCCCATGGATGTGGGGACACACACTCGGTGTGACCTGCCACCTCGTCACCAGCATGTGACTCTTGTTCACAAACTGCCCGCTACTGGCAGCACCCTCAGCTGTGGGCTCACCGCTAAATTTGGTGTAGACCGTGTCCGTGAGGAGGGTGCTGCAACCGAAGTCAATAAGCTTGACCTCTCTGATGGCCAGGTTGAGGATGATGTTCTTGGGTTTGATATCCCTGTGCAGGACACTGCGGCTGTGGCAGTGCCGCACAGCCACCAGCACCTGGAAGAAAATGCCCCGCGCCAGATCCTCGGGCAGGAACCTCCGCTTTCTGATGAAGTCACAGAGGTCCTGAGATGGCTGCGGATGCTCCATAACCAGCACGAAGGAGTGAGGCAGTTCGAACCAGTCAAGGAGCTGGATGGTGGCACTGCAGCCGGAGCGCACCTTCTTTAGCATGGCTATCTCCATGGGAATGCGAGTGCCGCTGGGCTGCAGGGGGACCATGACACCATCAGCTGGCTTAGGGGTCCTGTGCCTCCCTGCCTGGGATGCTCTGATGCCCTCCGGCCTGACCCCACTGTTCCCGTGTGCCCCCCCACCCCCCCCCCCAGCTCCAGGGATGCTTTGGTGCACCCCTACCTGGCCCCAAGGGTAGCAGGCACCCTCTGCCTGGGACGCGCTCCATGTCCCCTGGTGACTCCACACCTGCTCCCCTCGCGCTGTCCCGGTTTCCCTCCTCACGGCCCCACCGGCTCACCCCCACCCGCGCTGCCCCGCGCTGCCGCAGTGGCCCCGCGCACTCACCCGCTCGCCCCATGAGGAGATGCGCTCCCGGGCCACTCGTTTCATCGCCACCTGCAAGCCAAGCGCGGCGCTGGGCTGAGCTGAGCCCTCGGCCCGCCCCGGCCCCGCCCCTTACCGGGGCGTTGTCAGCCAGGCGGACCCGCAGTACACCCGTCCGAAGCCGCCTTTCCCGAGCAGCGCTCCTGCACGGTAACGCTGCTCCATGGTGTCCTCGTCCTTCCCCACGCGGCTGCTGCCGCTGCGCGCGGGGTCCCGGCCGGCCCCCGCCGGCCGCTCCGGACCGAGCGGAGCCGCGTCATTGCCGGCGTTTCCCGGCCGAGGCTCCGCGGCGTGCCGCTCCCCGCCGGTGCCGGAGCGCAGATAGGCCGCCGGGTCAATTCGGGTGAGGAGCACCACGGGCACCTTAGCCAAGCGCGCTCCCGGTGTCGGCACCACCGCATCCGCACGGGGGCTCGGGGGTCGCGACTGCCGGGAGGCTGCGGGGCGGGGAAGGAGCGGCCGCGGCCCCGCTGCTCCGCGCTGTCGCGGGTACCCGCGTGTGGCGGCGGCCGCCGGGCGTCCCCGGGCGGAGCGAGGCCTGGGGGTGGGCCGGGTAGCGCCAGGGGGCGGCGCTGCCTCGCCAGACCCAGCGGCGGCGGCTCGCCCAGCGCCGCCACTGCCAGTACCGGGAGAGCCGAGCGGCGCCGCGAGCCCCGTCGGGGGGCTGTGGGGAGGCGGGGGGCACCATGGCGGGGAGCGGCGGAGGAGGGAGGGCTCCGAGCCGCCCAGAGCTGCCGCCGCCGCGGCGCTGTTGCTGCTGCTAAAGTCGCTGCAAAAGTCGCTGCTAAAGCCGCTGCCGCTGCTAAAGCCGCTCAAGAGTCGCTGCTGCCGCTGCCGTCGCAGCCTCGCTCTCAACGGCTCTGTCCACGCGCGCCCCGGGCGCCCGCTGCCACCGGGCGCAGCGGGCGGCGCGGGGGGGTTCGCGGCCGCGGGAGCCCGTGGAACGGTGGAGCGGGCCCTGCCCTGCCCCGCGAGCGGGCTCGTGCGCCCCCCTCCCGGCCGCAGCCTTTGTGAAGTGAACCTGAGCCTTTGGACCCTTTGGTTCCGAGTGGAAACAGTTTTATTTCATTCATTTAATTTCATTTCATATTAGGGAAATATTCCTCACGTTGAGGGTAGTGAGGCACTGGCACACTGTTGCCCCGAGAAGCTGTGACTGCCTCATCCCTGGCAGTGTTCAAGGCCAGGTTGGAGCACCCTGCTCCAGTGGAAGGTGTCCCTGCCCGTGGCAGGGGTAGGAGCTGGATGAGCTTTAGGGTCCCTCCTGACCCAAACCACTCTATGACTTTATGACTCTGTGACTCTGCAACAAGCAATGGGGAAGGCAGGCTGGGGTCCAGGCTAGCTTGGATGAGGATGTGTTTGCTGCTGTGGGATAGGAGGGTGTGGCTGGGGGAGATGAGGAATCAGGAAGGAATATGAAGTTCTGTGAGTCTTGGATGCTCAGTTTGAGTCTGAGGGAGGCATGGTTTTGTCCCTTAGCTGGAATGGAATCAGCTGCTGGTGAAAATGGAAGCCCCGAAGGAGAGTGGTGTCTGGAAGCCATGCTCAGATGAGCTTGCTCTGGTAGCAAAAGTATTTTTCCACTGGAGATGGACTAAGCAGTCGATGGCTGCCTTGTCTTGTCCAAGGAGTTCTCTTATCTAAGAGATGTCTACTTGTAAAGAGGAACCAGCCCATAGTCTTTTCCAATGGGTGGGTCCCATTCCTAGGCCTTTGCTATCTTCTGCAAGCAGTCTTTCTCTTTATTACTCATTGGAGAAGTCTTGGGGCCCATTTGGAGAAAAGCCTGGTGCATGTAAGCATTGTCAGACCCGCAGTGTTTAGCTTGAATTCCTGCCCAGGGAAAACAGCAACCGAGAGGGCTTTGCAGCAAGGGGCTGTTTTGGGGATGCGGTGAACTGTTTAATTCTTTGTGCCAGCTGTAGGCTTTCCTGAAGGAAAAGGAAAGGCCGGTCAGCCCTGCCTGGTATAACCCAGGGGCGGTGTGTGGATGGGGAGTGTGAGTGGGACATGAGTCCTGGTGGGAAGGGGTTCACACGCTTTCTGAAGTAGAAGAGACAGCTTTCAACACTAGAAAGTCAGGAGGAGCAGGTGCCAACGTAGTAAATTCCATGTAGAACAGGCTTTGGAGCTGGTTTCCTAGGTAGTAGTTTCTCTCTTCCGGCTGCTTTTGCTAGATCCATACCACTATTCTAAGGGTGTTGCGGCATATTTCCCACCTTCACTACTGTGAAATCTTTTAGAGGGCCATGTGGTCATGGGGAAACACTTGCTTCCTCAGGCTGGAGTTGCTCTTTGTTGAGGAATTTCTCCACCGTGCGTGTAAAAGTAACCGGAGGAGCTGCGTGTCGCTGTTGGGCTCCTACTGAACTGCAGGCTTGTGTCGTGTGCCTGCACAAGGGCCTCTTGCAACGCCTTGGGGGAGAACATGTGCCAAGCCCTTCCTCTGCAGTGAGGAGTTAGGTTCTAGAGAAGCATGTATTGTCAGCCTATGGAGCCCTGGGGAATGGGATGCTGCCTTTCAAGCAGAGAGATGGGGAGACCTGCAGTGCACCAAGGCTGTGTCTTGGGATGCCTGTGGTCCAGCTGTGTTGTGAACCCAGCCTGGTGCTGGAGAAGCTGCAGTGCTGGATGCTGTCCCTGTGTGTAGTACTGGCCTGCAAAGGGGAGGCAGGAGAAAGAAGGTGAAATTGTTCTGAGTGTAAAGGGGAAGGAAGGTGAAAGTGGTGACTCTAATGGTGAGAAATGTCCAGAGATCCCTGGTCGTAGGTAGGGATTTGTTCTGTGGTCTGCTGGTAGAGAAGAGATGTGAATTGAAAGAGCAGCTGGAAAACAAGCCTGTTAATGCTACTAGAAATAGCTCAAGGCATTTAGGAAATGTTAGTGTTCCTGTTCCCTTCCCTGTGAGTATTGTAACATGTTTTCTCTTTTTCCTTCTAGATAGAATTGCTGAGGCTCTCTGAAATGTCTCTCCGCATTTCATCCCCTATGTCACACCTGGAGCGCGAGCACTTCTTGGCTGCTGATGGATCTCTCTCGTCTAAAAAGGCAGGCAGCCTGTCAAGACGAATAAACGATAGCTACTGAAAAAGAGCAGGAAGGAGCACCTGAGGAGAGTTCAGCTCCCAAAACAGAACCATGTGTTCCTCAAAGACTGCTTCCCTTGCTGGAAGAGGAATGCAGAGAGAATGAAACCTCAACCTCCCTGCTGTCAGCAGGGTCGCAGCTGCCCTCGCTTCTCTCTCAGACTGATGAGAGGCTGGGTCTCCATGCCTGCCAGTAACAACTCAGGCCAGCACTCTTGAGGGCAACAGTAAAAAACTAGAATAGGATCTCAAGAGGAGAGCAGGGACGCATCTGAAGGTGGGGCACGTGTGGAGGGCCCGCTGCAGAACACAAGGCTGTCTGTTGCATGAGGCCAGCGTTCAGAGTCACTGGGCATGTCTGCAAGCCCTGACGGATGTGCTGAGCAGAGCTGCGTGCCAAGTGAAACTCCTTGCGCTCTGAAGCTACCTGAAGAGAATAAAGTGCCATTCAGCAATGGGGTACTGAAAGAGGATGGTCCAGACCTGCGTGATGAGTGTAGCAAGGCAGCGAGGGATGGATGAAGATTGCCCACAAGGTAAGGGATTTGAAAATCCTCGACAAAACTGTGGTGAAGAAGCATTTTATGTACTGTAACCCTTTTGCTTCAGAACATGTGCAGATAAATCTTCCTCATGTTCAGCTTCTCCCCTAGATGACTATTTAGCCCTCAGGTGCAGGTGGGTCTGCATTTGTTCTCAGAATTCCCATCTCCAGGATTCAATGTTAGCTGGGTGATCTTGAGGGTATACTGCAAAGGGGTGAGCAGGCTGGTCCCTGTTCAGCACAAAGGTTCTTGTCCAAAGCTGAGCATGTTCTCGAGTAGCCCAGTGAAATGGACTGTGGGTGTAGGCCAGGCTGTAGAAGGCCTTGCTGGTTTGAGACAGACCTGCTCATCCCAATGGTTTGTGCTTCAGTTGGGCAGCCTGTAGTGAGCCCTGGGCCCACCTCTGTGTTTGTGAGCTGCTGCTGGAAGGAAGGCCTGAGGCAGGTTTGTGAGGTGCTGCTGGATGAAGTGGGGCAGTGCTCTGATGAACTGGGATCAAATGGGTCAGTTCAGACCTTGCACCTCTCTTTTTGCTTGGAAGGGCAGGTGCGTGCCAGAAAACCCCAACAGGGAGCAGGGCTCATGCGGTTCCCCCATCTCTGTGTGATGCCGTTGCCTTCTAGATCCTGGATAATGCGTGTGTGATAGAAGGCAAAGCTGTCTGAGCAGATGTTAACCTGTGTGACCTTGGGATGGATGTTAAAATCCTTTCTAGGACACTGTGGTGCCAATAGCCCTTAATGACAGGACCAGTAGCCCTTGTAACGCCTACAGAGTAGTTGGAATGCTGGTTGTTACAAGACGTGGGGATTGAGTTTGCCAACAATTAAGGATTAAACCCACAAACCATTTGTGCCATGTTGCTCTAGTGAGAGCAGCTATAGGAAGAAATTGGTTTTGCCTTGTACCTTTTTGTCACACCAGCATTCACAACGAGTGTTCTGTGGAGCCTGGTGGCAGGAAAGAGTGACAGCTCTGCAGTGAGACAGCTGAAGGGAGATGGGACAGAGCAGGAAGCTTTGATGTTTCTCACTCTTGGTGGGCAGGTTGGGCAGTGGGAGCTGGGAATTTACTTCTCTGCTTTGGAGAAGGCACCGAGAGTCTCGTCAGGACGTGTGTGAGCTGCTGCTGAGCCCCTGCACAGGCAGAGATGGCCCTGGGCAGAGCCCTGCTGCCAGGAGGGGTGTGCAGGGCAGAGCTGAGCACACAGCCCATGGGATGGGCTCTGGGAGCAGTGAGAGGGAGCAGAAGTGGGCCCAGAGCAGCAGCTCCTGGCAGGGAGAGCTCCAGGCAGCAGCGACATGGGCAGGGAGTTGGGGGGAAAGTGCAGCCCAGACCTGGGGAGGGTGCGTTCAGGCAGCTCTCTTGGTGTGAGGCACTGGAGGTGGCTGCTGGCCATGCTCTGCTGGGCAAGGAGCTGACTGTCTCTCTAGAAATTGCAGGGCAGCTGAGAACCAGAGTGATGGACTCTGCAGCAACCTTGAGTAGGCACTGCCCACAGACAGTTGAGCCCTTTTGTCTGTCCCATTAGCTTCAAAAACTTACTAAGGAAATTTATCCCTAAAAAAAGCCACTGTTCAGATGTGACACTGGAAAAGCAAACAACCGAACCAGCCTCGTTTTGGGACATTGGGTGTTCCCCAAATCCCTGCACCACCCCGGGGAGCTGTGGGGATCCTCCCAATGCCAAAATCCCCTCTGAACCCCCAAACTCTTCCCCTCAACACATCTCCACACATCTCCACCCTGGGGGAACGTTGCCCACCCCAGAGCGACTCCGGGTGCCCTGGGACCCAGGTACCCCCCATTTTCGGCACATGGGAGATCCCCCAATATAATGTGCCTCCTACAGGGAGTTTTTGGGAATCCCCTCCCAAACCTCCAAATGTTCCTTGAATTCCCAAATCCTTCCAGCCCTCCAAGTTCCTCCCTTTTATGGCAAAGGCGCTCCCTAGGGCATCCAGTGTGATTTGGCTGCCCTGGGATTGATGGACCCCCCATTTTCGGGAGAAGGGGAATCTCTGAACTAACGGAGCCACCCTGAGGAGTTTTGGGGACCAGCCTGAATCCCCAGAATCCTCCCGGGATCCCCAAAATCTCCCCAAACCCAAAGCCCACAGCTCCAAAGCCACCCTGGCTCAGCGCAGTGGCACAGACACACTAAAACAGGGGTGTCCCGTAAAGTGGGTTCCCCCCAGCACCCACCCTGGGGGATCCTCAAGGTGCTCTGGGACCCTGAATCCACTGGGGGGACCCCAACATTACTTTGGATTCAGTAGTGAATTCAGGGGACTAGACAGGGTGGATCCCTCAAAACGGGCACCCCAATAAAGGGGCCCCCAAAACCACGCTGCGCACCAAATGGCCCTGGGGCACCCAAAGTAATCGTGGTGCCCCCAAAAAACCTGGGGTAACCCCAAATCTCCTTGAAGCACCACAAAAGCAGGCAGGACCCCAAATGGGATTCCTGGGGCAGCCCAAGAGTGACCTGCACCCTCTCATTACCCCAGGCCCTCCCAAATGAACACAGGGACAAAAAGTCCTGGAGGGGCCCCACCAAACACCCCCACCCCCAATGGGGATGCCCCAAAAAAGCTGCTTTCTCCCCCAAGCCACCAGCCCCAAATCGCTCCTTGTTGCCCCCAAACCACACCCCATGGGGCATTGCAACCCCCACCCCTGGTATCAGGAAGCTGGGGGGCAGCCCCAGAGTTGGGGGGTGCCTAATTTGGGGTGTCCCCCCCTAAAGACCACCAGCAAGGAGGTCTGGTGGGGGATGAGCAGGAGCAGCTGCAGCAGGGGCTAGGAGCACTGGGATATTGAAACCCCAGCAGTATCTGGAGCCATAGTGGCCTCTATTGGTGTGTATAGTGCAAACTGGTCCGTACTGCTCCATACTGGCATGTGCAAATACGCAGATGACACCAAGTGGGTTGGGAGCGTTGATCTGCTGGAGGGTTGTTGCGTCAAAAGAGTGTGTGTGTGGGGGGGGAATTACTGGCAGCTATCAGCCCGGGCAGCGTTCGCTATTTCGAACCTCACTGGGTCCGGTCTCACTGATAGTGCACTCTGTTGCATCAAAAGGGAGGGGGGAAGATTGCTGGCAGCTATCAGCCCGGGCAGCGTTCGCTATTTTGAACCTCACTGGATCCGGTCTCACTGATAGTGCACCACCCTGCCCAATTCAATCAATAGCAACTATCAGCCCGGGCAGCGTTCGCTATTTTGAACCTCACTGGATCCGGTCTCACTGATAGTGCACCACCCTGCCCAATTCAATCAATAGCAACTATCAGCCCGGGCAGCGTTCACTATTTCGAACCTCACTGGATCCGGTCTCACTGATAGTGCACTCTGGGGAGGGGGGAAGATTGCTGGCAGCTATCAGCCCGGGCAGCGTTCGCTATTTCGAACCTCACTGGATCCGGTCTCACTGATAGTGCACTCTGGGGAGGGGGGAAGATTGCTGGCAGCTATCAGCCCGGGCAGCGTTCGCTATTTCGAACCTCACTGGATCCGGTCTCACTGATAGTGCAGTTTATTAATGCAACAGATACCGAGCCTCTAATGGCCTGGATTTACCGATAGTGACAATTAGATATCAAAACAGTATGACTTATTAACTAAATTTATTGGTGCAACAGGTACAGGTTCTTATGGATTGCCGGTGATAAATACTGTCTGCAAAAGCACGTGCATATAATAGTTACATAAATACAAGCGCTTGATAAAGTTGACACAGCTTAGCTCTAAAAGATACAGGTGACAAATAAGAATAACTCTATAGAGATTCTAAGTTTTTCCTAGGAAAGCACTGGATACAGTGCAAGTCTTACCCACAGGCATCCCTATGGGGGGGAAGAGAGATCCAGCCCGTCGACCGGTCCCAGGAGTCGGTTGATGTTATCTTCCTTAACTCGTCTACGATGGTATCTTCCCTAAAATCCCCCTTTCTCTTGGCCTATTTTATATTATTTTCACCTTCAAGGTGGAGCTTGAGTGACTCTAGTCATACATACCTTTATTGCTATTGGTACAAATTTCTCTCGCCTCGATTTAAAGGTATATGAGACTAAAAATTCAGAGAGCATGCTCAGGGAGAGGTGGTCTTATTTCGGGGGGGGGTCGCACTGGAGAGGGGTGTGTATTTTAGTATTATAATGAGGCAAAGTTCACACTAGGACGGTATTTTGTCAAAAACATGACAGGCCGCTGGCTCAGGATGGCAAGTATGCAGCTTATCAGTTTCTTGTACCACCTAGTTCCCATTTTATCTGCTGAAGTTAGGACAGAGCATACCCGCGAGATCTCCACCTCGCTGTATCCTCCGCCTGTTACGGGAACCGCTGTGGAGTGCACATTCCTGGCATACGAGGTACGGCTGCATCTCGCCCTGAGAGGCCCTGAAAGTCCATTTTCTCCTATGTGTGGACAATGCTGCATTTTTAATATAGATTTAATTCCCAATTACCCCAAATTTCCTTATTATTCCACAAGGGTTGAAGCTCTGCAGAGGGATGTGGACAGGCTGGATCCATGGATTGTGGCCAATGGGATGAGGTTGAGGAAGGCAAAGTGCTGGGTCCTGACCTCGGTCCGGAACAACCCCTGCAACGCTTCAGGCTTGGGGAAGAGCGGCAGGAAACTGCTCCTGGGAAAGGAGCTGGGGGTGCTGAGTGATGGAGCTGAACCTGAGCAGCTTGTGCCCAGGCAGCCAGGAAGCCCCCAGCATCCTGGCCTGGCTCAGCACCAGTGTGGCAGCAGGGCCAGGGCAGGGATTGTGCCCCTGCACTGGGCACTGGTGAGGCTGCACCTGGAATCCTGTGTTCAGCTTGGGGCCCCTCACTCCAGAGAGACATTGAGGTGGTGGAGCAGGGCCAGAGAAGGGCACTGGAGCTGGTGCAGGGCCTGGAGCACAGTGTGATGGGGAACGGCTGAGGGAGCTGGGGGGTTCAGATGGAGAAGAGAAGGCTCAGGGGGACCTGATTGCTCCCTACAACTGCCTGAGAGGAGGATGGAGCCAGGAGGGGGCTGGGCTCTGCTCCCAAGGAACAAGGGATGGGACAAGAGGAAACGGCCTCAAGCTGCTCCAGGGCAGGTTTAGATGGAGCTGAGGAACAATTCCTGCCCCAAAGGGTGCTCAACACTGGAACTGCCCAGGGCAGTGCTGCAGTCACCGTCCCTGCAAGTGCTCACACACCACGTAGACGAGGCCTCAGTGCCATGGGTCAGTGGTGGCCTTGGCAGTGCTGGGGTAAGGGTTGGACTGGATGAGCTGAAAGGGCTTTTCCAGCCTGGTTGATTCTATGATTCTGTGATCCTTTCTGCTGAGGCACCAGGGAACCAGGTATTTCCTGTTGATGTTCCCTCGGTGAAGGGAGGTGCTTCTAAAGCTGGTGAGGGTTTGAAAGGCTGTTGTATCGCTGATGGCTCTGCATTTACAGGCATCTGCAGTAGTTTGGGAACTTGAGTCTGTCCTTGAGGTAATGTCACTTCCTCTGCAACCCCCAGTAGGTAGGCATGCCATTTTCTGCCAGTGTGTTTGTGCAGCTCCATCCTGAGGAGCACTTCCCTTTGGGATGCTATCAAGTCAATTGAATGGATTGAATGGATGGTTTGTACTTGTTGTTCTTGATCAATGTTCTCAGTTTGTTTTACTGCTGGGACTAAAGACAAGAGTTCCTTTTCCCACTCTGAATATCTCGGTTCAGTGTCTTTTAAAGAGGCGGCTTGAACATTAAAGTTCTTTTTGGTCCCTCAGGGCCAGTTTGAAGAAGTCCCAGTAAGAGCCATGCTCAGCAAAACCCCATTCCATTATGGCGGGGGGGATGTACAGGCCCCTGTGACTGGTGTGGTTTTAATTTCTGGATTAGGTTTTTCCTGCTTCCTTATGCTCTGGATTCCATTTCCCTAGTTTTTGCTTTCATAACAGTGGGCGAGCAACGATAGAGAATCCAGGTCCATGTTTCCTCCAGTATCCTGGAGGAGCCATAAGCTGTTGTTATTCCTTCCTAGCCTGGGGCATCTGCCCTTGTTCTGGTTGTGTGAAGGTGTCTGCAGGAATCACTGCACTGCTGCCATGCACCTGGTACCCCGCGATTTGACTGGTTTCTGCTTGGTTTCTGACATTGCTCAGGTGGAACTTCAATCTCTGCACCACGGAGTGCTTGCCACACTGCTGTTGCTGCAGTTCTTTGGGGCAATCTCCTCTGATTAAGACATCATCTACATAATGGTACATTTTCACCTGCTGAGGAAGTGAGACCTCCTGTGGGTTTGTGATGTTCATGGGAGGGAGTTGAGTCCCCTTCCAGCCCCAGGGCAACAATCCCAGGATGAGATGCCTCACCTGACCAGGCTGAATCCCTTCCTTCAGCAGGGGTAAAGGAGATCCCAGCCTGTCCTGGCCTGGCTGTCCTGTCTGATGATGAGACAAGAAAGAGGCTGCCCACAGAAGTTATATGAAGGCACGTAGATGTCTTGGTGACAACAAGAACACTTGTTGACAAGGCTCAATGGTGGACTTTGCAGTGTTTGATTAATGGTTGGAGTCGATCCTAAGGGTCTTTTCCAACATAAATGATTTCATGATTCTACAAAATCTTGTTGTTCAGACCAAACTCTGTCTCTCATCGGAGAACTGACCCTGCAGGAAGGCAGTGTGTCTGCCAGCTGAGGGAGGGAACATCAGTGCTTGCTTCAGGCTGTTTCCCATGGGGTTCCCCTGGAGCCCCAGGCAGCCCTGGAGGGAGCCCAGCGGGGCAGAGGCAGAGCCACCTTGGGCTGGGCTTCTGCTGCTGAGCTGGGTCAGGCTCCTGGGATGCAGATAGATAGTGGCAAGGGGGCAGTGCTGCAGAGAGACAGCTCTGCCCAGGAGGAGGGCTGGGCACTGCCTGCAGGCACTGAGGGGATAGGATCCTGCAGAGAGAGGTTAAAAGCACTCTGGAGTGGATGGACAGAGCTGAGCTGTGCACAGAGAAATCTTCACATCTGCGGTCACAAGAAGTCTCTGGCAGCAGCAAAATGAAGATGAGTATCCTGGAGGGATCTTGCAGAGCTGGTGCACCCCATGGCTGATGGAACCCTGTAAGGGTTTACTCTCCAGGCTTTTCTGTTAACAACTGGAGGATGTGCTGCAGAGCAGGGCTTCCCTCTGCACCATGCGAGAGACAGGACAGGGCAGGTCCCTCGTCCCGGGCTGGCTGCAGGGTGTGAATGTGGGTGTGCAGCCAGGGGTGCCCAGTGCTGTCCTTGTGAGCAGGGTCCCTGCAGCCCAGGGGCTGTGTGCCGGGGCAGGGACACTGCTGCCTGCAAGGTGTCCTGGGTTCAGCAGTAGCAGTCACTTTTGTCCTTCTGAGTAGCTGGTGCATTGCTGTGTTTTTGACTTTCGGCCTGGGAACAGCTCTGATAACACTGATGGTTTCAGTTACTGCTTAGAATGTTTAGACTGACCAAGGACTTTCTGAGTCTCCTGCTCTGCCAGGGAGGAGGGGAAGGTGGGAGGAAGCAGAGACAGGACACCTGCCCCAAACTGACCAAAGAGGTATTCCATACCACAGCACGTCATGCCCAGGATGTAAAAAACGGAGGGCAGAGACCCAGAGGGGGAGACTCGCTGCTGGGTCGGGCTTGGTATCAGGTGGTGAGCAGTTGTATCCTCTTCCCTTGTATTTCCCTTGTCATTATTATTATTGGTGGTAGCAGCAGTGGTTTGTGTTATACCTCAGTTACTGAACTGTTCTTATCTCAACCTGTGGGAGTTGCATTCTTTCGATTCTCCTCCCCATCCCCCCCAGGAGCTGGGGGGAAGAAAGAGGGGGGAGTGAGTGAATGAACTGCATGAGGGGCTTAAACCACGACACGGGGTCAGCACTCAGCCTGCCCGGGAGCTCCCCACGGTGCTGAGGGGGAAGCTGTGGCAGAAGGAACAACTCTTGGCAGGGAAGGAAAAGTGTTCCTGTGCACTGGACAGGGTGCTGTGTGGGTCAGGGCTGCTCTGAGCTCCACATCACTCTGAGCACGTTTGCAGAGGGTCCTTCTGAAAGACACTGAGGCAGCGTTTGCCTGATAGGGAAGGATTCTGAGCTTTGATGTTTCTCACTCTTGGTGGGCAGGTTGGGCAGTGGGAGCTGGGAATTTACTTTTCTGCTTTGGAGAAGGCACCGAGAGTCTCGTCAGGACGTGTGTGAGCTGCTGCTGAGCCCTTGCACAGGCAGAGATGGCCCTGGGCAGAGCCCTGCTGCCAGGAGGGGTGTGCAGGGCAGAGCTGAGCACACAGCCCATGGGATGGGCTCTAGGAGCAGTGAGAGGGAGCAGAGGTGGGCCCAGAGCAGCAGCTCCTGGCAGGGAGAGCTCCAGGCAGCAGAGAAGTGGGCAGGGAGTTAGGGGGAAAAGTGCAGCCCAGGCCTGGAAAGGGTGTGTTCAAGCAGCTCTCTTGGTGTGAGGCACTGGAGGTGGCTGCTGGCCATGCTCTGCTGGGCACAGTCCTTTGCTTCTCCCCATGGGAGCTCCCTTTGAAACTCTGTTCACCTGCTCCCAGCACAGGACAGGTGTTTGAGGGGGATTTAAGTTCAGTTTGTGGATGAAGGCATCTTACAGGCAGTGCAAGTGTAAGCAGAGGGGAAATGGGAAAGGACTGATGGACACTGCAGCTCTCCTGGCTCTGCACTGAGCTGGGAAGAGCTGAGAACTTCCAGTTATTTCAGTTCTCTTCAGAGCAGTGGCTGCCCCAGGCACACCTCGGCTGGCTCCAGCGCAGAGCTGCTCTCCTGGGGAGCCCCCACCTCCTCCCAGGCCACCCTGGGGTGGCTGCGGGGTCTCTCTGCCCCCCTGCGGGATGGAGGATGTGGGCAGGGGGAGGGAAGGGCAGCGCGAGGGACGAGACCACACCGGGGACTGTCACAGACCGGGGCACAATGGGCCCTGCTGTGACCCCGCTGCCAAGGGCAGGAGGCGCAGGGCATCCAGTGCAGGCTGGAGCTGGAGCTGGGATAGTCCCTGTGCCAGGAGCTCTCGGGAACCTTCTCTGCGGCTCTCTTTGCAGGCAGCCGGGATGTGCTGGGCTTCCTCCATCTGCCATGGCCCTCAGTGGGGAACGGGGGCACTTGCTGGATCTGCTGCTGCACACCTGAAGGGAAGTGGACTTGGAGCTGTGACTCATTGTGCTTCACAGGGGAATGGTTCAGAGAAATCATCCTTGTGGGGGTAACTGAAAGGGCCTTATTAATGACCGATGGTAATTAATGAGAGACTGAATTAAAATCAAATGGGAATCCAATGGTGATTTAACAGTAATTGAATTTTAATTCAACAGTGGTTTCAGAATGATTTGAAGATGATGTAAATGATAATTTAGATGATGCCTTAGACAGTGAGTTTGCCTTCCAGTGTCTGTTTGATGCCTCCAAGAAAGCTGGAGGGGGATTCTTTACAAGGGCATGTAGTGATCAGACAAGTGGGAACGGCTTTAAGTTGACAGAAGGAGGTGAATACAATGAGACCTTAGGAGGAAGTTCTTCCCTGTGAGCATGGTGGGGCACTGTCACAGGTTGCTTAGAATGATATCTATCCAGCAGCGCATCTTTGCTGGTTCAAGGCATGCAGAGAGGCAGCTCTGCCCGGATTGACCACTGATTTCATAAAGATTTGATGAGAAGGACATAAATTCTATTGAATAAGGGTCAGGACTGAGAAAATGCTCCCTGCTCATGACAAGATTGGAGTAAAAAAATGCAATAAACCCCCAGTTTGCCAGATTTGGGTGGGATTTGGGCTGTGGTGACCCCTTAAAGCACCGACAGAGCATCCTCAGGGCCCACAGAGTATCCCAGGGATGCTCCTAGAGAATCCCAGAGAATGCCTGCAGCACCTCCAGAGCACCCCTGGACCCAGTCAGAGCTCATGCGTCACAATGATCATGGGGACCTCAGGGGTGGCTGATTCTGGAACTCCCCGTGTTCAGGTGTGCGGAGGCACTGGGAGATGACACCTGCCCCATGGAACACAAGCTGCCAGTGGAGGGGGCAAGAGCAGCTCCTCTGGTGGTTCCTGTCTTGGTGTCTGGGTGCCGATGACGCCTGTGGACACAGGAGCATGGAACAAAGTTGGTGGCAGTGGCGATCTTGGGGTGTTTTAGGAGTTGCCAAGAACACCTCAAGTGACATCCCCAGAGAGGCTGCTTTGCACTCGGGTGTGCAAGTTGTGCTGGCTGAGCTGGAAGCCAACAGCTCTGGCTGCCTTAAATCCTGGGATCTGCCCTCATTTCTTGTGGGGAGAGCAAGGGCCTGTGGGGATGGGACAAGGGGGAACGGCTTTAACCTGACAGAGAGGGGAGATTGAGAGATCTTAGAAGCTCTTCTCGTGAGGGTTGGGGCACACTGGCACAGGGTGCCCAGAGAAGCTGTGGCTGCCCCATGGCTGGCCATGTTCAAGGCGAGGTTGGATGGGGCTTGAGCAGTGTGCTCCAGTGGAAGGAGTCTCTGCCCATGGCAGGCATTGGTACTGGATGAGCTTTAAGGTTTATCCCAACCGAAACCATTCCATGCTTCTGTGACATCCTCAAGTCCCCAGCGCTGCCAGGTGGCAGGAGCTGCCCCTCAGGAGCTGTGCACTAATGTCTCCTTTCTCCTGCAGGCCGTCTCCTTTCTCCTGCAGGCCGCACGCTCGCTCCCTGCTGCTCTGCTGACCTCAGGCCAGCATCGGAGAGACTCATCCTTGCCATGGGCTGCACCGTGCGTCTGACGGTCCCTGCGCTGCAGGGTGGCAGAGCTGTCATCTGGAACACAAAAGTGCCCAGCAGGAAGGAGCCGTCCGCAGTTATGCTTTTGATGGAGACAGCACCACCGCTCCCCCTATGAGAACCACGTAAGGTTCAACACAACAGACTTCTGGCTGCCGATGGTGCTGCAGTGGGGGGACCACTGCTTCAGATTGCAGCTGGAGGGCATGGGCTGATTGCAGCTGCACATTGTGGGTGAGTGATGAGATAGAAACATTCCCCTCCACAGCCAGAGAGCTTGAAGATTATCTGGGTCTGGGACCTAGGGAACTGTGGGTTTGAACGCTGACAGTCACTCCATCTCTCCATCTCTGACTTTCCAAGCCAGAAATTGTGGGCAACTCATCAGTGAAGGTAGATTTCTGCTTGGAGGGTGTTTGGGGGGGGGTGGGGGTTAAATTGAGTCTGGGAGCAGACACTGTGGATTCTCTTCTCCACAGACGCAGGAAATGTGGTGCTGCCCATGATGCTGGCACGCACTGCCGTGGGCTCACTGGCAGGTGAGTGCTGGGCTTGGCTCTTTGGCCAAGCTCAGTGGCTTTTTGGCCACTGCGGTGGGTGCTGCATGTGAGGAGGGATGTGGGAAGAGGCTCTGCGCTGCCTGAGGTGGCATGGTCAAGTTTGGACCTGGGTTTCCCATCCACGAACCCTGTGGGCAGGAGCTGGGGCTTTGTCACTGCTGTCCTTGCAAAGCAGGGCCTCCCCTATACAAGGAGTTGTTCTGTGTTCCCTTCCAACACACAGGGACACCCCTTAGCTGCAGCCCATCAGCGCTGCTCTGCCTCCATTTGGCTGCATGGACTCAGCCCAGTATTTCCAGTGTTCTAGAGTGGGAAATGATCTGTGTTCTCTGGGAATACCTGAGAGTCCCCTTTCAATCTTCCCTTCAAGAGCATCCTCTCCTCGACATGCTATTGATTCATAAAACATAGAATCTCAGCCTGGTTTGAGTGGGAAGGGACTTTAAAGCTTATTGAGTTCCAGCCCCCTGCCATGGGCAGGGACAGCTTTCACTGGAGCAGGTTGCTCCGAGCCCCTGCGCCCAACCTGGCCTTGAACACTGCCACAGATGGGACAGCCACAGCTTCACTGAGCACCCTGTGCTGTGCCAGTGTCCCACCACCCTCACAGAGAACAGCTTCTTCCTGAGACCCCATCTCATTCTCCCCTCTGTCAGTTTAAAGCAGTTCCTCCTTGTCCTGTCCCTACAGGCCCTTGCAAAGAGCGCCTCTCCATATTCTTGTAGGCCCTGTTTAGGTATGGGCTTAGTAAGGTCTCCCTGGAGCCTTCTCCAGGCTGAACACCCCCAGCTCTCAGCCTGTCACCATCGGAGACGTGCTCCAGCCCTTAGAGCATCTTTGTGACCCTTCATAAGCCCATCATTGTAGGATCATAAGAGAACAGAGGTTGGAAGGGGCCCAGGAGTTATCAAGTGCAATGTGTCAGGAACAGGGTCAGACCAAGTGGTTCAAGGCTTGATTTAGTCCCACTTGGAAACCCCCAAGGCCAGGGACTGCACAGCCTCTCTTGGTGACCTCATGCAGCACTTGCCTGAGCCTATGGGAACAAGGTTTCCTTCTGTCCTGGCTGAACCTCTCCTCTGTCACTATCCCCCATTGCCTTTTGTCCTCCCATCATGGTGAGGAGCCTGGCTCTGTATTTTCCATGTCCTCCTTGCCGGTTGTGGAATAATTAGGAAATGTGGGATAATTAGGAATTAAATTTGTCCAGCTGGAGACCAGTAACGAGTGGTGTCCCTCAGGGATCGGTGTTGGGACCAGTCTTGTTCAACATCTTTGTGGGTGACTTGGACAGTGGGATTGAGTGCGCCCTCAGCAAGTTTGCCGATGACACCAATCTGAGTGGTTCGGTTGATACATTGGAGGGAAGGAATGCCATCCAGAGGGACCTTGACACGCTTGTGAGGTGGGCTGATGCCAACCTGATGAAGTTTAACCATGACAAGTGCAAGGTCCTACAGCTGGGTGGGAGCAATCCCAGGCACAGCTACAGGTTGGGCAGAGAGGAGATTCAGAGCAGCCCTGCAGAGAAGGATTTGGGGGTGTTGGTCGATGAGAAAATGAACATGAGCCGGCTTCAGTGTGCGCTCGCAGCCCAGAATGCCAACGGTATCGTGGGCTGCATCAACAGGAGCGTGACCAGCAGGTCGAGGGAGGTGATCCTGCCCCTCTACCCTGCTCTCGTGAGACCTCACTTGGAGTATTGTGTGCAGTTCTGGTGTCCTCAGCATAAAAAGGACATGAAACTGTTGGAGCAAGTGCAGAGGAGGCCACGAGGATGATAGGGGACTGGAGCACCTCCCGTATGAAGATAGGCTGAGAAAATTGGGTCTGTTCAGCCTGCAGAAGAGAAGGCTGCGTGGAGACCTCATAGCAGCCTTCCAATACCTGAAGGGGGCCTATAGGGATGCTGGGGAGGGACTCTTCATTAGCGACTGTAGTGAGAGGACAAGGGGTAACGAGTTCAAACTTAAACAGGGGAAGTTTTGATTGGATATGAGGAAGAAATTGTTTACTGTAAGGGTGATGAGGCCCTGGAATGGGCTGTCCAGGGAAGTTGTGAATGCTTCATCCCTGGCAGCGTTCAAGGCGGGGTTGTACATAGCCTTGGATGGCATGGTTTAGTGGGAGGTGTCCCTGCCCATGGCAGGGGGTTTGGAACTGGATGATCTTAAGGTCCTTTCCAACCCTTACTATTCTATGATTCTATTCTATGAATCTGTGAAATTTATATTCGTAATGCAGCATTGTCCACACATAAGGGAAAACTGAACTTTCAGGGCCTCTCAGGGCGAGATGCAGCCACACCTGGTATGCCAGAAATGTGCACTCCACAGCGGTTCCTGTGGCAACAGAGATGGAGGGCAGAGCGAGGTGGAGATCTCGCGGTTACGCTTTGTCCAAACCTCAGCAAAAGATGGGCACTGGGTGGTGCAAGAAACTGATAAGGTGCATACTTGGTACCCTGAGCCAGCAGCCTGTCATCTTTTGACAGAATTCCGTCCTCAGTGTGAACTTTGCTTCATTATAATGTCATTATAAAGCATTTGCATGCTAAAATACACTCCCATCTCCAATGCGACCCCCCCCCAGAAGAGACCACCCCCCACTGAGCGTGTGGTCTAAATTTTTGGTGTCATATACCTTTAAAAGCGAAGGAAGAGAGATTTGCACCAATAATAACAAAGGTATGTATGACAGAGTCACTCAAGCTCCACCTTGAAGATGAAAATAGTCTAAAATGACCCAAGAGAGAGGGGGATATTGGGGAAGATACCATCGTGGACGAGTCAAGGAAGATAACATCAACAGACTCCTGGGACCGGTCGACGGGCTGGACCTCTCTTCCCCCCGCATAGGGACACCTGTGGGTAAGGCTTGCACTGTATCCAGTGCTTCCCCAGGAAAACTTAGAATCTCTATAGAGTTACTTTCCACTGTTACCTTTGTATTTTAGAGCCAGGGTGTGTTAACTTTATCCAGCACTTGCATCCATGTAACTATTATTTGCACGTGCTTTTGCAGACAGTATTTATCACCGGCAATCCATAAGAACCTGTATCTGTTGCCTCAATAAGCTAGTTTTCTGACTGAACGTGACCCCATTTCTAGTTGTGGTGCACTATCAGTGAATCTGGATCAGTAAGGTTCGAAATAGCGAACGCGGCCGGACCGATAGTTATGTATTGGAGAATAAAGCAAGGGGTTTGTTTTCCCCCCCTTTTAACGCAACACCGGTACAAGTAGCCAGTCCCTGACAGCCTTCCTTCTCCGAGCTGGACAAACCCAGCTTCCCCAGCCCCTCCCCATAGGCACCGTGCTCCAGTCCCTGCCTGTCCTGAGGGCCCATTGCTAAACCCACTCCTGCTTGCCAGTAGCATTCCTGAACTGGGGATCTGAAACCTGGATGGAGCATTCCAGAGCATCCCATGTTCTCCTGCTATGCTCCTGGTCGTACATCCCACGATGGTGCTCTTCTCCCTTGCTGCCAGAGCACACACTGCCTCCTGTCCAGCTCCTGCCCACCCAGGCCTTTCCCATGGGCTGCTCCCAGCCAGGCTGGTCCCCAAAGCTCCTTCGGTTGGCTCAGTTATTTTGGGTACTCCCCCTCTCCTGAAAATGGGGGGGTCCATCAATCCCAGGGCAGCTGAACCTCATTGGATGCCCTAGGGAGCCCCATTGCTATAAATGGGAGGAATTTGGGGGTTTGGAGGGATTTAGGGGTTCAAGGAACATTTGGAGGTTCGGGGGGGTGGGGGTGTCGTGGTTTAAGCCCAGTTGGCAAATCAGCCATGCAGGCGTTAGGTCACTCCTCCCCCTTCCTCCTCCCCTGCTCCCAGAGGGATGGGGAGGAGAATGGAAAGAATGTAAGTCCCATGGGCTGAGATAAGAGTAGTCCAGTAACTAAGGTATAACACAAACCACTGCTGCTACCACCAATAATAATAATGATAAGGAATGTAACAAGGGGAGAGAATACAACTGCTCACCACCCGCCGACCGATACCCAGCCCGACCCAGCAGTGATCTAACCTTTCCAGGTAATGGTCCCCAGTGCTTATACAGGGCATGATGTGCTGTGGTATGGAATACCTCTTTGGTCAGTTTGGGTCAGGTGTCCTGTCTTTGCTTCCTCCTGCCTTCCCCTCCTCCCTGGCAGAGCATGAGACGCAGAAAGTCCTTGGTCAGACTAAACATCACTGAGGAGCAACTGAAAACATCGGTGTTATCAGCGCTGTTCCCAGGCTGAAAGTCAAAAACACAGCACTGCATCAGCTACTAAAGAGAAAAATGACTGCTGCTGCTGAACCCAGGACAGGGGGTTCCCCAAAACTCGCTGTAGGAGGCAGATTATCTTGGGGGATCTCCCAGAGGGGATTTGGGCATTAGGTGGATCCCCACAGCTCCCCGGGGTGGTGCAGGGATTTGGGGAACACCCAATGTCCCAAAATGAGGGGTTACATTTGTTGCAGGGTACCCTGACTCTTCAGTGCCCCTGTTGGCACATGGCAGTAAATGGGGGAGATTTGGGGGATTTGGAAGTTCCTGGCAATGTCCCCAAGCTCTGCAGGGGGCAGAGTCATTTGAGGCACCACCGGAGCACTCAAACAGGGACTGCAGTCACCAGAGACCACCCCACAGATCACTGGGGAAGGAGAATCTGGAGACATGGGGGGACCCTGCCAGGTTTTGGGTCTGCAGCTGGGGTCTCCCCCTAAATCATACCTGTGAGGATGCTGGCGGTGAACACAACCCTCTGTCCTGGGGGGGGATGAAACTAAGGGGGGTTCCTGGGAGCTGGGGTGACCCTTGCACTGCCCCAGGCTCTGACAGGGAGGTAGAAGTTCTCCTACCCTGACACCTCCTCAGCACCTCTGACACCAGCAGCTCCTGCACACAGAAGGCTCCTGCTTCGCCCCCAGCACCTCTGCAGGCAGAGGGGAGCTCCAAGCACATGAACAAGCCCAGTACCTGCTCCTCACCCATCCCCTGCTCCCACAGCCGGGATGGCACCAGCACATCTCCTGACAGCTTCTCCTCCCTTTGCAGCACACGCCCACAGTGTGTTTCAAGCCAACACTAAACCAGGATTGCAAAGTCAAAGAACACGTACCTGGATGTGCAGGGCAGCCAGGGCAGATGCAGCCTCCCGAGGGAGGGGTCTCCTCTGCACTGGTTCCTGCAGGGATCTCCCTCCTTAAATAGCCCACGCTCACCGCTCACGTGAGGGCCCCGTCACAATGGGCGTCTCCACAACGGCCACCACAGCTTTGTGATGATGGCAGCATCGTGCCCATGACCACTGGGCACCCAGGGGTGCTCTGGGAAGTGCCATTGGGGTACCAGCCTGTGCCCAGCCGGCTCAGGGAGGTCCCTCAGGGGCTGCTCTTCCTCAAAGCCTTTGGTGCAGAGGTGGAGCATGCGAGGGGTCACAGCTCAACCTGGGCAATGGAACAGGGTGTCACGGCCACCTACGAGAAGTGGAGAGTGACCCAACATTTGCACAGCAGAGAACCATGGAATCCCAGATTGGGTTGGGCTGGAAAGGACATTAAAGCTCATCCATACCGCTGCCATGGGCAGGGACACCTTCCAGTAGGGCAGCTTACTCCAAGCCCCTGTGTCCAGCCTGGCCTTGAACACTGCCAGGGATGGGGCAGCCACAGCTTCTCTGGGCAAGAGTGCAGTGTATCACTACCCACAATGTGAGGAATATTTTCCTAATATGAAGTGAAATAAAGGAAATCAATAAAATTAAAAACTTTTTCCACCTGGAACCATTGTGTTTCCTTAAAATTGATTCTGGAGCTGAAAAAGTATCTAACATTTCAGGCAAATAACAGGCTCATCATTATTTGACTCCTCTCCTCCCCTCCCGTCTCCTCCCCTCCCTAACAATAACCCTATCTCCAGCCCTTACGCCGAACACTAACCCATAACCCTAACCCTCACCCTTACCCTAACCCTAACCATAACAATAACCCTTAACCCTTACCATAAACCCACCACTAAGCATAACCCTAACAATAACACTAAGCCTAACCCCTAACCCTAACACTAACTGTAATCCTAACACTAGCCCAAACCCCCTAAAGAAACTCCCAACCCTAACCCCTAAATCTAACCCTCACCCTTACCCTAAACCAAACCCTAACCCTAACAACTGACCATAACAACTAGCCCTAACCCAAATCCTAACCCCTAACACTAACCACTAACCCTAACCTTAAATGTACCTCTAAACCTAAAACTAATCCTAACCCTTACCCTAAACCCAACCCCTAACCATAACGCTAACCCCGACCCTAACCCCTAAACCTAACACCTAGCCATAACCCTAAGCCTAACACTCACACTAACCCCTAACATTAACACCTAACCCAAACCCTAACCCCTAACACAAACCACTAATCCTTACCAACAACCCTAACCCAAACATTGATCAAAATCCCAAACCCTAACCCTAACCATAAAACCGAACCCTAACCCTAATTCTAACCCAAAGCCTAAGCCTAACCCTAACCTAACCCAACCCTAACAGCTAACCCTAAACCTAACACTAACCCAAAACCTAACTGCCTGATACTAACCCTAACCACAACACTAACCCCAACCCTGAAACTACCCACGAAATCTAACCCTAAAACTAACACTAACGCTAGGCCAAAAACCTAACACTAATCCTAACCCTAATCCTAACCCCAAACACTAACTCTAAACAAGACTAACCCTAACCCCTATACCTCAATCCGAACCCTAACCCCTAACCCGTACCCTAACTGCAGCCCTAAGCATAACCCTAACACTAACACAAAGCCTAACACCTAACACTAACCCTACCACTAGCACTAATACTAACACTAACCCTAACCACCGAAATAAAATCCTAAGCCTATCCCTAACCCCTAAACCTAACCCTCAACCTAACCCTAACCCCTAAACCTAACCCTCAACCCTAACCCTAACCGTCAACCTAACCCTAACCTTCAACCTAACCCTAACCGTAACCCTGACCATAACCCTAACCCTAACACCTAAACAAAACCCCTAAAACTAAAACAAATCCTATCCCTAAACCCTAACCCCAAACCCTAAACAGAAACCTAACTGTATCTCAAAACCTAACTCTAACCCTAAAAAAAACCCTAACCATAACACCAAAACTTAACCTAACCCAAACCTTAACGCTAAACCTATCCATAATACTAACCTTAACCCTAACACAAAGCCTAACCCCAAAATCTAACCCTAACCCTAAACATAACCCTAAACCCCTAAATCTAAACCTAACACTACCCCTGAACAAAACCCTAAGCCTAAGCCTAACAACTAACCCTTAACCTGAACCTAACCCCCAACCCTAACCCTAACCCTCAACCTAACCTGAATACTAATCTTAATCCCTAACACTAACCCTAAACCTAACCATAACCCAAACACCAAAACCTAACCCTAATCCCAAACACTGACTCTAACCCTAACTGTAACCAAAACCCCAAACCCTAAACCTAAACCTAACCCCAACAGTAACACTAACCCTAAAGCTAACACTAGCCCTAACACTAACCTTAACCCCAACACTAATCCTAACACCTAACCATAACCTGAAACTTAATCCCTAACCCTAACCCTAAACCCTAAAAATAACCCTAACCATAAACATAAACCCTAAACCTAACCCTAAACATCAGAGATCCATCAGCCACTTTCAGTCCTGGCTCTTCGTCTGTGGGAGCACAGGCCAATCATTCGTGCTCTACTCACTCAGTAGCAGGACAGCCGAAATTGGGACCTGGAGATGCAGGACTCAAATGGACTTTCAGATGGGAAAGCAAGGAGAGACAGCAATGCAGGTGGCGCAGCTGAAAACATTCTGTCTGCAGAAGACATCCAGCAGCATCTTTCAATTCTGGATCTTTGCCTGTGGGTGCACAGGCCAATAATTTGTGCTCTACAAACTGGGCAGCAGAAGGCCTAGGTCGAGCTCTGGGGATGTTGGACTCAAATGGACTTTCAGATGAGAAAGCAAGGAGAGACAGCAATGCAGGTGGCACCGATGCAGAGCTTACTGTCTGCAGAAGAGGTCCAGCAGCATCTTTAAGTCCTGGGTCTTCGTCTGTGGGAGCAGAGGCCAAACATTCTTGTTCTCCAAACTCGTATTCAGGATGGCTGGGGGAGGGCACCACAGAGGTTGTACTTAAATGGACTTGGAGGTGGGAAACCAAGGAGCGACAGCAATGCAGGTGGCACCGTTGCCAAGCCTGCTATCTGCAGAAGAGATGCAGCAGCATCTCTCAGTCTTGGTTCTTTGGCTGTGGGAGCACAAGCCAATAATTCTAGCTCTACAAATTCAGCTGCCAGACAAATGGGAGCAGGCACCACAGAAGACGGACTCAAATGGACATTCAGACGACAAAGTAAAGAGAGACAGCAATGTGGATGGCATCATTGCAAAGATTACTATCTGCACAATAGGTCTAGCATGCTCTTCCAGTCCTGGCTCTTAGTCTGTGGGAGCAGAGGCCAATCATTCATGCTCTACTCACTCAGCAGCAGGACAGCTGATCCTGGGCCCTGGAGATGTAGGACTCCAACAGACTTTCAGATGGAGAAGCAAAGAGAGACAGCAATGCAGATGGCACAGCTGAAAACACTCTGTCTGCAGAAGAGATCCAGCAGCACCTTCCGCTCCTGGATCTTTGTCTGTGGGAGCACAGACCAATAATTCGTGCTCTACAAACTCGGCAGAAGAAAGTCCAAGGTCAAGCTCTGGAGAGATTGGACGCAAATGGACTTTCAGATGAGAAAGCAAGGAGAGGCAGCAATGCAGGTGGCACCAATGCAAGGCTTACTGTCTGCAGAAGGGCTCAAGCTGCAACTTTAAGTCCTTGCTCTTCATCTGTGAGAGTACAGGCCAAACATCTGTGCTCTACAAACTCGGCTACAAGAAGGCTGAGATCAGGTGCAGGAGATGTTGGTGTTAAATGGACTTTCATAAGGGAAAGCAAGGAGTGACAGCAATGCAAGTGGCACCGTTCAAAAAGTTTCTGTGTGCAGAAGAGGTCCAGCAGCATCTTTCAGCCCTGGCTCTTCAATTCTGGGAGCAGAGGCCAAACATTTGTACTCTACAAACTCGGCTGCAGGATGGCCGAGATTGGGCACTGGAGAGGTTGGATTCAAATGGACTTTGAGAAGGGAAAGCAAGGAGCCACACCAATGCAAGTGGCACTGTTACCAAGCTTACTGTCGGCAAAAGAGTTCCATCAGCCTCTTTCAGTTCTGGCCCTTCATCTGAGGGAACAGAGGCCAATCATTCATGCTCGAATCACACAGTAGCAGGACAGCCAAAATTGGGCGCCGAGATGTAGGAATTAAACAGACTTTCAGATGGGAAAGCAAGGAGAGACATCAATGCAGGTGGCACCGTTGCAAAGCACTCTGTCTGCAGAAGACATCCAGCAGCAAATTTCAGTCCTGGCTCTTTGTGGAAGCAGAGGCCACTCATTCATGCTCTACTCACTCAGCTGTAGGACGGCCATGATTTGGCACTGGAAAGGTTGGATTCAAATGGACTTTGAGGTGTGAAAGTAAGGAGTGACTGCAGTGCAAGTGGCACCGATCCAAAAGTTACTGTCTGCAGAAGAGATCCAGCAGCATCTTTCAGTCTTGGCTCTTCGTCTGTGAGAGCAGAGGCCAGTCATTCGTGCTCTACTCACTCAGCTGCAGGATGGCCGAGATCGGACGCTGGACAGTTTGAATTTCAAATGGGTTTTCAGATGAGAAACCAAGGAGTGACAGCAATGCAGGTTGCACCGTTGCAAACTTACTCTGCAGAAGAGGACCAGTTACATCTTTCAGACCTGGCTCTTCGTCTGTGGGAGCAGAGGCCAAACAATCGTGCTCTACTCACTCAGGTGCAGGACAGCCGAGACTGGGCGCTGGAGAGGTTAGACTCAAATGGATTTTCACATGAGAATCAAGGAGTGATAGTAATGCAGGTAGCACCTTTACAAAGCTTACTGTCTGCAGAAGAGGTCCAGCAGCATCTTTCAGTCCTGGCTGTTTGTTTGAGGGAGCAGAGGCCAAACATTCGTGCTCTACTCACTCTGCTGCAAGAAGGCCAAGATCGGGCGCTGCAGATGTTGGACTGAAATTGAATGTTATGTAGGAAAGCAAGGTTGGTCTGAAATGGACTTTCAGATGGGAAAGCAAGGAGTGACTGCAATGCAAGTGGCACCATTACAAAAGTTACTCTGGGAATAAGAGGTCCAGCAGCATCTTTCATTCCTGACTCTTCTTCTGGGGTAGCAGAGGCCAATCATTCATGCTCTATAAACGCGGCTTCAGGACGGCCAGGAGCGGGCAGCACAGATGTTGCACTCACATGGACTTTGAGGTGGGAAAGCAAGGAGTGACAGCAATGCAGGTGGTACCGTTGCAAAACTTACTGTCTGCAGAATTCTAGCTGCATCGTTCAGTCCTAGCTCTTCATCAGTGGGAGCAGAGACCAGCCATTTGTGCTCTACTCACTCAGATGCAAGAATGCCGAATCGTGCGCCGGAGACATTGTTCTGAAATGGGCTTTCAGATGGGAAAGCAAGGAGCAACAGTATTGCAGGTGGCACCGTTGCAAGGATTACTGTCTGCAGAAGAGGTCCAGTAGCATATTTGAGTCCTGCCTCTTCATCTGTGGGAGCAGAGGCCAATCATTCATCCTCTACAATCCCGGCTGCAGGACGGCCAGGAGCAGGCACCACAGAGATTGTACTCAAATGGATTTTGAGATGGGAAAGCAAGAAGCAACAGCAATGCAGGTGGCACCTTTGCAAATTTTACTGTCTGCAGAAGAGATCCAGCAGCATCTTTCAATACTGGCTCTTTGCTTGTGGGAGCAGATCCCAGACATTCATGATCTACTCACTTGGCTGCAGGATGGCTGAAATTGGCATTGGAGATGTTGGACACAAATGGACTTTCAGATTGGAAAGCAAGGAGTGACAGCACTGCAGGTGGCGCCGTTGAAAAGCACTCTGTTTGCAGAAAAGGTCCTGCAGCATCTTTCAGTCCTGCAGCATCTTTCAGTCCTGCCTCTTTGCATGTGGGAGAAGAGGCCAATCATTCATGCTCAAAAACTCGGCAGCAGGATGGCTGTGGTCGAGCTCTTGAGAGGTAGTACTCAAATGGACTTTCAGATGGTAAAGCAAGGAGCAACATCAGTGCAGTTGCCACCGTTGCAAAGGTGAATGTCTGCAGAATAGTTCCAGCAGCATCTTTCAGTCCTGCTCTTCGTCCGTGGGAGGAGAGGATTGTCATTTGTGCACTAGTCACTCAGCTGCAAGAAGGCTGATGTCGGGCGCTGGAGATGTTGGTGTCAAATGGACTTTCAGAAATGAAAGCAAGGAGTGGCAGCAATGCAAGTGGCACCGCTTCAAAATTTACTGTGTGCAGAAGACTTCCTGCAGCATCTTTCAGTCCTGGCTCTTTGTCTGTGGGAGCAGAGGCCAAGCATTTGTGCTCTACTCATTTGGCTGCGAGAAGGCTGAGGTTGAGCGCTTGAGATGTTGGTCTCAAACAGACTTTCAGATGGGAAAGCAAGGAGAGACAGCAATGCAGATGTCACTGCTCCAAAAGTTACTGTGTGCAGAACGAGATCTAGTAGCATCTTTCAGTGCTGTCTCTGCCTGCGGGAGCAGAGGCCAAACATTCATGCTCTACTCACTCAGCAGCAGGATGGCCGAAATTGGCGCAAGACATGTTGGACTCAAACGGACTTTCAGATGAGAAAGCAAGGTGTGACAGCAATTCGGGTGGCACCGTTGTATAGCTTACTGTCTGCAGAAGAGGTCCAGAAGCATCGTACATTTCTGGCTCCTCGTCTGTGGGAGCAGAGGCCAAACATTCATGCTCCACTCATGCAAATGCAGGACGGACGAGATAAGGCGCTGGACAGGTTGGACTCAAATGGACTTTCAGATGAGAAAGCAAGGAGTGAAAGTAAAGGAGGTGACACCGTTACAAAGCTTCCTGCCTGCAGAAGAGGTCCAGCAGAGTCTTTCAGTCCTGGCACTTTTTCTGTGGGATCCGAGGCCAAGCATTTGTGCTCTGCTCATTCGGCTGCGAGAAGGCTGAGGTTGGGCGCTTGAGATGTTGGTCTCAAACGGACTTTCAGATGGGAAAGCATGGAGTGACAGCAATGCAGGTGGCACAGCTGAAAAGCTTACTGTTTGGAGAAGAGTTCCAGCAGACTCTTTCATTCTTGCCTCTTTCTTCATGAGAGCAGAGGCCGAATATTCATTTTCTATTCTCTCTGCTACAGGACTACTGAAGTTATGAGGTGGAGAGGTTGGAGTCAAAGGAACGTTCAGTTGGGCAAGCAAAGAGCGACAGCAATGCAAGTGGCACTGTTCAAAAATATACTGTGTGCAGAAGAGGTCCAGCAGCAACTTTCAGTCCTGGCTCTTCATCTGTGTGATCAGAGGCCGAACATTCTTGCTCTACTCACTCTGCTGCAGGATGGCGAGATTGTTCTCTGGAGAGGTTGGAATCAAATTGACTTTCAGATGAGAAAGCAAGAAGTGAAAGTAATGCAGGTGGCACTGCTGCAAAGCTCACTGTGTGCAGAAGAGGTCCAGCAGTGTTCTTGAATCCTGGCTCTTTTTGTGTGGGAGCAGAGGCCAATCATTCGTGCTCTACAAACTTGGCTGCAGGATGGCAGAGAGCCTGCACCAGAGATGTTGTAATGAAATGGACTTTCAGATGAGGAAGCAATGAGTGACATCAATGCAGGTGGCACTGTTGCAAATCCTACTGCCCGCAGAATAGGTCTAGCAGCATCATTCTGTCCTGGCTCTTTGTCCGTGGGAGCTGAGGCCAAACAATCTTGGTCTACTCATTCGGCTACAGGATGTCCGAAATTGGACGCTGGAGATGTTGGACTCAAATGGACTCTCAGATGGGAAAGCAAAGAGTGACACCAATGCAGATGGCACCATTCCAAAAGTTCCTGTGCAGAGAAGAGGTACTGCAGCATCTTTTGGTCCTGACTCTTTGTTTGTGGGTGCAGAGGCCAACCATTCATGCTGTACAAACTCAGATTCAGGACAGCCAGGAGCTGGCAGAAGAGGGGTTTTACTGAAATGGAACATGAGGTGGGAAAGCAAGGAGCAACAGCAATGCAAGTGGCACCATTACAAATCCTACTGACTGCAGAAGAGTCCCAGCAGCATCTTTCAGTCCTGGCTCTAAGTTTGTGGGAGCAGAGGCCAGTCATTTATGCTCTCCTAACTCGGCAGCAGGACGGCCGTAATTGGGAGCTCTAGATGTTGTACTCAAACAGACTTTCAAATGAGAAGGCAAGGAGCAAAAGCAATGCAGGTGGCACCATTGCAAAGCTTACTGTCTGCAGAAGAGATCCAGCTGCATATTTCAGTCTTGGCTGTTCATTTGTGGTAGCAAAGGCTAATCATTCATGCACTAAAAACTCGGCTGCAAGAAGGCCGAGATTGGGCGCTGGAGAGGTTGGACTCAAATGGACGTTCAGATGAGAAAGCAAGGGGAGACAGCAATGCAGATGGCACCGCTGCAAAGCTTACTCTCTGCAGAAGTGGTCCAGCAGCAACTTTCAGTCCTGGCTCTTTGTCTGTTGGAGCAGAGGTTAAGCATTCATTCTCTATTGTCTCAGCTACAGGACTGCTGAGGTCCAGTGAGGACCTCATTTGAGTTGGACTCAAATGGGCTTTCTGATGGGAAAGCAAGGAGCAACAGCAATGCAGATAGCACTGTTTGAAAAGTTACTGTGTGCAAAAGAGGTCCAGCAGCATCATTGAATCCTAGCTCTTCACCTTTGGGGTCAGAGGCAAAACACTCAGGCTCTACTCACTCGTCTGCAAGAAGGGCGAGATTTTGCCCTGGGGAGGTTTGTCTGAAATGGGCTTTGAGGTGGGAAAGCAAGGAGCGACAGCAATTCAAGTGGCACCGTTCCAAAAGTGACTGTGTGCAGAAGAGATCCAGCTGACTCTTTCAGTGCTGGCTCACCACCTGTGGGAGCAGAGTCCAATCATTCATGATCTACAAACTCGGCATCAGGACGGCTGGGAGCGAGCACCAAAAAGGTTGTACTCGGATTTTGAGGCAGGAAACCAAGGAGCAACAGCAACACAGGTGGCGACATTGCAAAGCTTAGTGTCTGCATAAGAGATCCAGCAGCACCTTTCAGTCCTGGCTCTTCGTCTGTGGGAGCTGAGGCGAATCATTCATGCTCAACTCACACGGCTGCAAGAAGGCTGAGGTTGAGTGCCGGACAGGTTGGACTCAAATGGAATTTCAGATGGGAAAGCAAGGAGCAACAGCAATGCAGGTGGCACCGTTACAAAGCTTACCGTTTGCAAAAGAGATCCAGCAGCGTCTTTCATTCCTGGCTCTTTGTCTGTGGGAGCAGAGGCCAAACATTTGTGCTCTACATAAACAGATGCAGGATGGCCGGGAGCGGGCAAAACAGAACGTGTACTCAAATGGACTTTGATGTGGGAAAGCAAGGAGCGACAGCAATGCAGGTGGCACCATTGCAGAGCTTACTGCCTACAGAAGCGATCCAGCAGCATCTTTCAGTCCTGGCTCTTCATCGATGGGAGCAGAGGCCAATCATTTCTGCTTGATATTCTCGGCTGCAGGACAACCAGGAGCATGCACCACAGAGGTTGGACTCCAATGGATGTTCAGATGAGAAAGCAAGGACTAAAATTAATGCAGGTGGCACTGTTACAAAGATTAATGTCTACAGAAGAGGTCCAGCAGCATCTTTCAGTCCTGTGTATTTTTCTGTGTGAGTAGAGGACAATAATTCATACTCTACAAAGTCAGCTGAAGGACGGCCAGTAGCAGGCACCACAGATGTTGTACTCAAATGGATTTTTAGGTAGAAATGCAAGGAGCATAAGCAGTGCAGGTGCCACCGTTGCAAAGCTTATTGTCTCCAGAAGAGATCCAGCAGCATCTTTCAATCCTGGCTCTTCATCTGTGGGATCAGAGGCAAAACATTTGTACTCTACTCACTCGGCTTCAAAAAGGCCAAGATGGGTGCTGGCAAAGTTTGTCTGAAATGGACTTTGAGATGGGAAAGCAAGGAGCAACAGCAATGCTGGTGGCACCATTCTAAAAGTTACTGTGTGCAGCAGAGGTCCAGCAGCATCTTTCAGTCCTGGCTCTTTGTCCATGGGATCAGAGTCCAAACATTTGTACTCTACTCAATCGGCTGCAAGAAGGCCGAGATTGGGTGCTGGAGATGTTGGTATTTAATGGACTTTCAGATGGGAAAGCAAGGAGCAACAGCAATGCAGGTGGCACACCTGCAAAGCTTATTGTCTGCAAAAGAGGTCCAGAAGCATCTTTCAGTACTGGCTCTTCTTCTGCGGGAGCAGAGGCAAATCATTCATTCCCTACAAATGCAGCTGCAGGACAGCCGGGAGCAGGCGCCACAAAGTTTGGACTAAAATGGACTTTCAGATGAGAAAGCAAGGAGTGAATGTAATGCAGGTGGCACCGTTACAAAGCTTACTGTCTTCAAAACAGTTCCAGCAGCATCTTTCAGTCCTGGCTCTTTGTCTTTGGGAGCAGATGCCAAACATTCGTGCTGTACTCACTCACCTGCACAATGGCCAAAATTGGATGCTGGAGATGATGGACCCAAACGGACTTTCATGTGAGAAAGCACGGAATGAAAGTAAAACAGGTGGAACCATTGCAAAGCTTACTTGCTGCAGAAGAGGTCCAATAGCATCTTTCAGTCCTGACTCTCTGTCTGTGGGAGCAGAGGCCAAACATTCGTGCTGTACTCACTCAGCTGCACGATGGCCAAAATTGGATGCTGGAGATGATGGACCCAAACGGACTTTCATGTGAGAAAGCACGGAATGAAAGTAAAACAGGTGGAACCATTGCAAAGCTTACTTGCTGCAGAAGAGGTCCAATAGCATCTTTCAGTCCTGACTCTCTGTCTGTGGGAGCAGAGGCCAAACATTCATGCTCTACCCACTCACATCCAGGAAGGCCGAGATCTGGCGCTGGGGAGGTTGGACTAAACGGACATTCAGGCTGGAAAGGAAGGAGTGAAAGCAATGCAGTTGGCAGCGCTGCAAAGCTTACTGTCTGCAGAACAGTTACAGCAACATCTTTCAATCCTGCCTATTTCTCTGTGGGAGCAGAAGCCGAACAGAGGGTGGACTCAAATGGATTTCGAGGTGGGAAATCAAGGAGTGACAGCAATGCAGGTGGCACCGTCGCAAAGTCTGCTGTCTGCAGAAGAGTTCCAGCAGCATCTTTCAGTCTTGGCGCTTTGTCTGTGGGAGCACAGGCCAATCATTTGTGATCTACAAATTCAGCTGACAGACGAATGGGAGCGGGCACCACAGACGTTGGACTCAAATGGACGCTCAGATGAGAAAGCAAAGAGAGACAGCAATGCAGATTGCACCGTTGCAAAGCCTACTGTCAGCACAATAGGTCCAGCAGCATCTTTCAGTCCTGGTTCTTCATCTTTGGAAGAGAGACCAAACATGCGTGCTCTAATCACTCTGCTGCAAGAAGGCCGAAATTGGGAAATGGATATGTTGGACTCAAATGGACTTTCAGATGGGAAAGCAAGGAGAGAAAGCAATGCAGGTGGCACAACTGCAAAGCTTACTGTCTGCAGAAGAGGTCCAGCAGAATCTTTCAGTCCTGCCTCTTTGTCTGTGGGAGCAGAGGCCAAACATTTGTGCTCTACAAACTCTGCTGCAGGTCAGCAGGGAGCAGGCACCACAGAGGTTGTAATAATATGAAATTAGAGGTGGGAAAGCAAGTAGCGACAGCAATGCAGGTGGCACCGTTGCAAAGCTTACTGTCTGCAGAAGAGGTCCAGCAGCATCTTTCAGTCCTGGCTCTTCGTCTGTGGGAGCAGAGGCCAATGATTCATGCTCTACAAATTCCGCAGCAGGAAAGCCGATTTCGAGCACTGGATATGTTGGAATCAAATGGAATTTGAGGTGGGAAAGCAAGGAGCGACAGCAAGGCCTGTGCCACTGTTGGAAAGCTTAATGTCTGCAGAACAGATCCAGCAGCATCTTTAAGTCCTGGCTCTTTGTCTGTGGGAGCAGTGGCCAAACATTCGTGCTCCTCTCACTCGGCTGCAAGAAGGCCAAGATCAGGCGCTAGAGAAGTTTGTCTGTAATGGACTTTCAGATGGGAAAGCAAGGGACGACAGCAATTCAAGTGGCACCGCTCCAAATGTTACTGTGTGTGGAAGAGGTCCACCAGCATCTTTTAAGTCTTGGCTCTTCGTCTGTGGGAGCATAGACCAATCATTCATGCCCTACTCACTCGGCTGCAAGAAGGCCGAGGTTGAGCATTGGAGAGGTTAGAATCAAACGGACTTTCAAAGAGGAAAGCAAGGAGTGACAACAATGTAGGTGGCACCGCTGCAAGGCTTACTGTCAGCAGAAGATGTAAAGGAGCATCTTTCATTCCTGGCTCTTTGTCTGTGGAGCAGAGACCACTCATTCGTGCTCTACTCACTTGGCAGCAGGACAGCCAGGAGCAGGCACCACAGAGGTTGCATTCAAATGGACTTTGAGGTGGGAAAGCAAGGAGCAACAGTAATGCAGGTTATGCTGTTGCAAAGCTTACTTTCCACAGAAGATTTCCAGCAACATCTTTCAGTCCTGGCTCTTCGTCTGCGGGAGCAGAGTCCAAACATTCATGCTCTACTCACTCTGCTACAAGACAGATGAGGTTGACGATCAGAGATGCCAGACACAAATGCACTTTCAGATGGGAAAGCAAGGAGTGGCAGCAATGCAAGTGGCACAGTTCCAAAGCTTACTGTGTGCAAAAGAGGTACTGCAGCATCATTCAGTCCTAGCTCTTCATCTGTGAGTGCACAGACCAAGCATTTCTGCTCTACTCACTCAGCTGAAGGACAGCCGTTGTCAGGCAGAGGAGATGTTGGACTCAAATGGACTTCCTGGTGGGAAAACAAGGAGCAACAGCAATGCAGGTGGCACCATTGCAAAGCTTACTGTCTGCAGAAGAGGTCCAGCAGCATCTTTAAATCTGGCTCTTCATCTGTGGGAGCACAGGCCAAACATTTGTGCTCTACTCACTCTGCCACATGATTGCCGAGGGCAACGGCTGGAGTTGTCGGTCTCAAATGGACTTTCAAATAGGAAAGCAAGGAGTGACAGCACTGCAGGTGGCGCCGTTGCAAAGCTTACTGACTGCAGAAGATTTCCAGCAGCATCTTTCAGTCCTGGCTCTTCATCTGTTGGAGCAGAGGCCAAACATTTGTGCTCTACTCACTCAGCAGCAGGACATCCAGGAGTGGGCACCACAGAGGCTTTATTCTAATGGACATTGAGCAGGGAAAGCATGGAGGGACAGCAATGCATGTGGCATGCTTGCAATGCTTACTGTCTCCAGAAGAGGTCCAGATGCATCTTTCAGTCCTGCCTCTTCGTCAGTGGGAGCAGAGGCCAAACTTTTGTGCTCTACTCACTCAGCTACAGGACGGCCAAGTTTGAGCGCTGGTGAGGTTGGATTCAAATGAACCTTCAGATGGGAAAGCAGGGAGCGACAGCAAGGCAGGTGGCACTGTTACAAAGGTTACTGTTTGCAGAAGAGTTCCAGCAGCATCTTTCAGGCCTGCCTCTTCGTCTGTGGGAGCAGAGGCCAAACATTCATGCTCTACTCGGCTGCAGGATAGCCAAGATAGGGCACTGGAAATGTTGGACAGCATTCTAAAACCTTTACCAGGATTGAGATCACCCATCAAACACAAGCATTCCAAGACTAACATCAGCATTGTAAAACTGTCATGCATTCTTAGACTGACATACATTTTAAGGCTGACATGCATTCTAAGACTAACACCACCATTCTGACACTAAAGACCAGCATTCTAACACTAAATCATGCTTTCAAGGACTGACATGCATTCTAAGACTATTACCATCATTGTAATGCTAAGTCATGCCTTCTAATACTGACTTGCAGTCTAAGACTAACACCACCATTCTAAGACTAACACCAGGATTCTAGGAGTAACACCAGTGTTCAAACACCAGCATTCTAAGACTAAGACATGCATTTGAGACTAGCACCAGCATTCTAAGACTAAGACATGCATTTGAGACTAGCACCAGCATTCTAAGACTAAGACATGCATTTAAGACTAGCACCAGCATTCTAAGACTAAGACATGCATTTGAGACTAACACCAGCATTCTAAGACTAAGACATGCATTTGAGACTAACACCAGCATTCTAAGACAAAGACATGCATTTGAAGGCTTACACCAGCATGCTAAGAGAAAGACATGCATTTGAAGGCTGAGAGACCAACATGCTAAGACAAAGACACGCATTTCAAGGCTGACACCAGCATGCTAAGACATAGACATGCACGCGAAGGCTGACAGACCAGCATGCTAAGACATCAACATGCACGCGAAGACTGAGAGACCAGCAAACTAACACACAGACAGGCACGCAAAGGCTGACAGACCAGCATGCTAAGACGCAGACATGCGTGCAAAGGCTGACAGACCAGCATGTGAAGACATAGACAGGCATGCAAAGGCCGAGACCCCAGCATGCTAAGATTAAGACATGCATTCTAAGACTAACACCAGGATTCCAACACAAACAGCAGCATTCTAAGTCCAATACCATTAACATTTCCCTTACATGAACTTATTAACATTGTACGTTTCAGTTATATAGATTTACACACATAAATTACATTGTTCATAATTTACAAATCATCTTTAAAAATCCAACACTTGACTTACACAAGACGCTCTACAGGTAGCATGATTTCTCATGTAACGAACATCGCACATGCTTTTTCAAATGGCAACGCAGCCTTCCATTTGACACGGACAGCTTTCAGGCATCTATCTGAAAACTTCTGCGTGCTCCGTATCGCCATCCAGAAACGGACAGAACTCCTCTCAGTTCTACAGGTTCTCAACATACTAACCTGCACACAAAACCACATTTCTATTAATATCATTACAATACAACCTTGAAACATCCTCACCTCATTTTACTTTTGTCGGTGTCCGCAAAGCTAACTATTTCTACTCAACACACAAAACTCACAGCACCTAAACATACTTACCAAGGATCTAAGCCCATAAATGACACAGCACCTGAAGAGCTGCCACACCAACTCTCAAATTTCCTTTACTAATACAAGACAACACCCTCAGCCTGACTTTAGAACTCCTCAGGAGCTACATTCCAAGAAGCCTCAAAATTACTGTGCCTGAAAACCCTGCAGCAGCATGAACAAACATAGGCGACGAATGTCGTCTCACGTACCGGCTGGGACGGGAGAAAAAAAACCCAGCCAGAGGAGGAAAAAAATTAATCCCCCAGCTGGGTTTTATTTTCTAAGCTTCTAAAAACCTGAAATGGAAAAACACTTTAAATCTACAACCCATGACCCACCCATATGCACAAGCACTAAACCTGCAACTGTTCACACAGGCTTCCACCCATCTAGACATGCTCACATGCATTCCAAAGGCATCCCCATGCTGCCTGCCATGCACGCCCCACACTCCGCCTCCACTCGTCCCTGCCAACGCCTACCCCTGCCTACCTAGAAATAACTCCTTGGGATCTCTGTTCCCAGGAATGTCCTAAATGCCCTGCCTGCGAAAAACCCGTCCCTGCACTGACCGCTGCTCAAACATAGGTGCTGAGTGTCATCTTACTGACCAACTGGGATGGGGAAAAAAACCCAGATGGGGGAGGGAAAAAAATTAATACCCTGGCTATTTTTTTTTTAAAACATCAAAAAACCTGAAAAGGAAA
Source organism: Amazona ochrocephala (assembly GCA_039720435.1). Taxonomy (NCBI): domain Eukaryota; kingdom Metazoa; phylum Chordata; class Aves; order Psittaciformes; family Psittacidae; genus Amazona; species Amazona ochrocephala. The sequence continues at coordinate 176,503 of CM077897.1, forward strand.
AATATTTTTAATCTACAACCTATGTCCCAGCCATACACACAAGCAATAAGCCAGCAAATGCCCACACATGCTTCCACACATCTAGACATGCTCACATGCGTTCCAAAGGCATCCCCCTGCTGCCTGCCATGCGAGCCCAAACTCTGCAAACTCTCTTCCTAGCTGACGCCTACCCCTGCCTCGCTAGGAATTAATACTCCAGAACCGTGTTTCCAAGAATATCCTAAATGCTCTGCCTTTCGAAAACCCTGTCCCTGCACTGAGAGCCACTCCAATATATGTGATGAATGTTGTCTTGCTGACCGACTGGGACCAGGTAAAAAAAACCCAGGTAGAGGAAGGAAAAAAATTAATACCCCAGCTGGGTTTCTTTTGTTGTTTTGTTTTTTGGGTGGGTTTTTTTTTTTTTTGGTTGTTTGTTTTGTTTGTTCTTTTTTTCTCCTAAACATCTAAAAACCTGAAAAGGAAAAACATTTTAAATCTACAACCTATGTCCCAACCAGACGCACAAGCACTAAGCCTATGGCCACCCACACATGCTTCCATGCATCTAGACATGCTCACATACATTACAAACATATCCCCTGCCACCTGCCACACGGGCCTGAACTCCATCTCCGCTCATACCTGCCAACACCTACCCCTGCCTCTCTAGGAATAAATCCTCGGGATCTGAGCTCCCAGGAATGTCCTAAAGGCCCTTCTTGCAAAAACCGCGCCCCTGTACGGCAGCTGCTCAATCATAGGTGATGAATGTCATCTCCCATACTGGTTGGGACCAGAGGAAAAAAAAACCTAGCTGGGAGAGGAAAAAAGTTAATCCCCTGTGTGGTGTTTTATTATCTAAACGTCAAAAACCCTGAGAAGGAAAAACATTTTAAATCTACAATCCATGACCCACCCATATGCACAAGCACTAAACCTACAACTGCCCACGGAGGCTTCCATGCATTTAGACACGCTCACATGCATGCGAAAGGCATACCCCTGCTGCCTGCCACGTGGGCCTGAACTCTGCCTCCGCTCGTCCCTGTGAGTGCCTACACTTGCCTCACTAGGAATAAATCCTCAGGAACAGCGTTCCCGGGAACATCCTAATCACCCTGCCTGCGAAAGCTCCGTCCCTGCACTAACTGATTCCCCGACACAGCTGATGAATATCGTCCCATGAAACGGCCAGGACTGGGGAAAAAAAAAACAACCAGGGGAGGGAAAAAAATTAATACCCCAGCTAGGTTGTTTTTCTTTTTTCCTAAGTATCTAAAAACCTGAAAAGGAAAAACATTTTAAATCTACAACCAATGCCCCAACCATATGCACAAGCACTAAGCCTACAACCACCCACGCACACTTCTATGCATCGACACACTCTCACACACATTCCAAAGGCATCCCCCTGCTGCCTGCCATGTGGGCCCAAACTCTGCCTCCACTCGTCCCTGCCGACACCTACCCCTGTCTCGCTAGGAATAAAGACTAGAGAACCATATTCCTGGACACATCCTAGATGCCCTGCCTGTGAAAACCCCATCCCAGCAACGACTGCTGCTCAAACATCGGCACTGAGTGTTGTCTAGCGAACTGGCCAGGACCAGGAAGAAAACCTCAGTGGGGGGGGCTAAGGGGGAAGAGGCAGAAATTCCCCAGCTGGGTTCTTTTTCCCCCCTGAACTTTTAATAATCCGAAAAGGAAAAACAATTTAAAACTACAACCAGTGTCCCAACCATACGCAAAAGCACTAAGCCTACAACTGCCCACACACGCCTTCACGCATTTCCACACGCCCACACGCATTGCAAAAGCATCCCCCTGCTGCCTGCCATGTGGGCCTGAACTCTGCCTCCGCTCGTCCCTGCCAAAGCCTACCCTTGCCTCGCTAGGAATAAATCCTAGGAACAGTGCTCCTGGGAACATCCTAAATGCCCTACCTGCGAAAATCCTGTCCCTGCACCAACTGATGCCTAAACACAGGTGATGAATGTCATCCCATGCAACAGCTGAGACTGGGGAAAATAACCCCACTCGGGGGAGGGGAAAAAAATTAATCCCCCAGCTGGGTTTTTGGTTTTTTTGTTTGTTTTTTCTAAACATCTAAAAATTTGAAAAGGAAAAACATTTTAAATCTACAACCTATGTCCCAGCCATACGCAGAAGCACTAAGCCTACAACCGGCCACACACACTTCCATGCATCTATGCACAGTCACATGCATTCCAAAAGCATCCCCCTGCTGGATGCCATGCTGGCCTTTCTTCAATCATCCCTGCCAATTCCTACCCCTGCCCTGATAGGAATAAATCCTCTGGAACCGCATTGCCAGGAATATCCTAAATGCCCTGCTTGCAGAAACACCATCTCTGCACCTAACGCCACTCAACCATTGCCAATGACTGTCATCTCAGGCACGGGCTGGGACCTGGGAAAAAAAACCCAGACAGGGGAGGGGGGGAAAAAAAAAAAAAAAAATCTCCCCGCTTTCTTTTTTTATTTTATTATTTTTTTTTTTTATTTTCTATAAATCTGAAGAACTGAAAAGGAAAATCATATTAAATCCAAAACAAACATCCCACCCATACGCACAAGCACTAAGCCTACAACGGCCCACACACACTTCAACACATCACAAGCATGCCAAACACATCCCCCTGCCGCCAATACTGCAACACCAAACTGCAATACCTGTTCTTCTCTGCTCTGAGCCACAACCCACACACACAAAGTTCTTACCTCCTCACAACCCTCCACACTTTGTGCCGTCGCCTCTCCCAGGTTGGCTGCGGCACCTGAAACAGAAATGGAAGCAGACCCATGCTGAGAGAGGGTTCAAAGCTGTGCCTTTCCCTCAGCAAGTCCCATCTCCCTCTCCCATCAATTTCCTCCTCATCTGCTGGCCTTTGCAGGTCTTTGGTTCTCTTCTTTGAGCCCATGCACTGCTTGCAGAACACAACAGTAAGGCCTGTTTCTAATTTCACTAAAACAACGAGACACTGAAGCACCTGCTGCTTCAGTCTGCTAAGCATAGCGCACCTTGCCCAGGTCAGGTCTGGGGCACTGATCTCGCTTCCTGCATTGCTCTGTGCCTCAAATGAAAAACATACAGCAAGTCATACGCCAGGCAGGAGAATAAGGTGTAACTTCCATCTGACACAACAAGTTTACCTACCAAGTATCATCACTCTGCTCAACCCTCCTACATCAGCCTCTGACACAGGGCTAACCATCTCGCCATCTGCAAGAACAACTCGGCATGATTCACCGCAACGCCAAGCAAAAGCTTCATCTGCCTCTGAGCCTCAGGCCAGACTCACACTGAGACTCACCTTTACATGCATATACAGACTGGCAGCCAGACACTCTCAACTCAGACACTCTGGCCCTGACATTTACTCTAAGTAGACTATCACACCTACTCCCAAGCAAACTCTCTGGCCCTGACCCATTAAATGCAAGCTTAGTACCAGAGCTTTTCTGTCCACTTATGCAGATCATCAAGAGTAGACAGCTACTCTGTGATTATGAAAACCCATCACACTGCTTCCAGAGTTCCAGGATTCCAGGTGAGAGAAAACCAGAGACAAACAGAGAACTCTCCACTAGTTAACTAATGTAGGAAACTATAGAGAGAGAGTAAAGGATACAGTAAAGGACACTTCTGATGCTTGCTTATCTTACCAAGCTCAAGGACCCTGTGAAGACCATCAGCAAACCAGCGCTGAGAATCATCATGGTGGTGCAAGGTGAGAGGCCCAAGTGTAGTGAGAGTCCCCAAAAGGCAACTTTGACCAGAGTGGGATGAGCTTCCTCACACTGCATAAGGCCCAGGCTTTTATACTTGTTGCGTTAAAGGGAGGAAAATGAACCCCTTGCTTTGTTAGAGGGGCCCGGAACGGCTCCAATATGCAACTACCAGTCCGGCCACGCTCGCTATTTCGAGCCTTACTGATCCAGATTCACTGATAGTGCACCACACTGCCCAGTCCAATCAGCTGCAACTGCCAGTCTGACCGCGTTCGCTATTTCGAACCTTACTGATCTGGATTCACTGATAGTGCACCACACTGCCAGTCCAACCGTGCTCATGAACCCTCACTGCCACACAGAGATGGGGCCATGTTCAGTGAGAAAATTACGATCAGCTACCGAAACAGCGCATTTTATTGAGGCAACAGGTACAGGTTCTTATGGATTGCCGGTGATAAATACTCTCTGCAAAAGCACGTGCAAATAATAGTTACATGGATACAAGCGCTTGATAAAGTTAACACAGCCTGGCTATAAAATACAAAGGTAACAGTGAAAAGTAACTCTATAGAGATTCTAAGTTTTCCTGGGGAAGCACTGGATACAGTGCAAGCCTTACCCACAGGCATCCCTATTGGGGGGGAAAGAAGGGTCCAGCCCATCAACCAGTCCCAGGAATCTGTTGGTGTTATCTTCCATGATGGTATCTTCCCCAGTATCCCACTCACTCTTCGGTCATTTTATACTATTTTTCACCCTCAAGGTGGAGCTTGAGTGACTCTAGTCATACATACCTTTATTGTTATTGGTGCAAATCTCTCTTGCTTCACTTTTAAAGGTATATGACACCAAAAATTCAGAGTCCATGCTCAGTGGGGGGTGGTCTCTTTTGGGGGGTGGGGCACTGGAGATGGGAGTGTATTTTAGCATGTAAGTGTATTATAATGACATTATAATGAAGCAAAGTTCACACAGAGGACAGCATTCTGTCAAAAGATGACAGGTCGCCAACTCAGGCTAGCGTAACTGCAGGTTATCAGTTTCTTGTACCACCTAGTTCCTGTTTCTTGTCAATGTTAGGACAAATTATGGCTGCAAGGTCTTCACCCCACTCCATCATCCATGTATGCATGGGTGTTACGTTAAAGGGGGAAAATAAACCCCTTGTTTTGTTCTCCAATATGTAACTACCAGTCCGGCCGCGTTCGCTGTTTCAAACCTTACTGATCCGGATTCACTGATAGTGGTAAACAAACCCCTTGCTTTATTAGAGGAAGGACAGGAAATGGCTCCAATATGCAACTACCAGTCCGGCCGCGTTCGCTATTTCGAACCTTACTGATCCGGATTCACCGATAGTGTACCACACTGTCCAGTCCAATCAGCTGCAACTATCAGTCCGGCCTCATTCGCTATTTCGAACCTTACTGATCCGGATTCACCCATAGTGCGCCACAACGAGAAATGGGGTTGTATTCAGTGAGAAAATTAGTTTATTGACACAATAGACACAGGTTCTTATGGATTGCCGGTGATAGAGACTGTCTGCAAAAGCACATGCGAATAATGATTACATGAATACAAGCGCTTGATAAAGTTAACACAGTATAACTATAAAATATACAGATGCCAGTAAAAGTAACTCTATAGAGATTCTAAGTTTTCCCAGGGAAGCACCGAATACAGTGCAAGTCTTACCCACAGGCGTACCTATGCGTGGGGAAGAGAGGTCCAGCCCGTCGACTGGTCTCAGGAGTCGGTTGATGTTATCTTCCTTGACTCGTCCACGATGGTATCTTCCCCAATATCCCCCTCTTTTTTGGGTCATTTTATATCATTTTTTATCTTTAAGGTGGAGCTTGAGTGACTCTAGTCATACATACCATTGTTATTACTCAGAGAGGGGTGATCTCATTTTGGAGGGGGGTTGCATTGGAGATGTAAATGCGTTATAATGACATTGTAATGAAGCAAAGTCCACACTGAGGATGGCATTCTGTCAAAAGATGACAGGCTGCTGGCCCAGGGTAGGAAGTGTGCAGCTTATCGGCTTTTGCAAGGTCTTCACCTCACTCTACACATAGCTTATCAGCTTCTTGCACCATCTCGTTCCGGTCAGTGTTGCCAGTTACACAGCTTATCAGTTTCTTGCATCATCTACTTCCCATCTTAGGACAAAGCGTAACCGCGAGATCTCCACCTCGCTTTACCCTTTGTCTGTGTTGCCATGGGAACCGTTGTGGAGTGCACATTCCTGGCATACCAGGTGTGGCTGCATCTCGCCCTGAGAGGCCTTGAAAGTCCGTTTTTCCCTTATGTGTGGACAATGCTACATTTCAAATATAAGTTTAATTCCTAATTATCCCATATTTCCTAATTATTCCACAATGGGAACCACTGTGGAGAGCACATTCTAGGGGTGGTTGCATCCTGCTTTGTGAGGCCCTCAAAGTCTGTTTTTTCCATTATGTGTGGACAATGCTGCATTTAAAATATAAGTTTAATCCCTAATTATTCCACAATACTCACAAAAAATGCACACTCATTCCAATGCAGGGGGGCAGCCTACGTCGGAAAAAGTAGCTAGCAGTATCTAGAAAGGTCTCCAAGGGTCAGGACTTTTCCAGGCAGTTCTAAAGCAGAACTTTCTGGGTAGGAACCAAAGCTGGACTTTTCAGGAAGCATTCAAAGCAGAACACTCTGGAGAGAAGCCAAAGAGGACAAACAGTACTTTCCTTCCTTGGTGTGTTTCACTAGGGACCATTACCCCAGACCTAAGCCCCGCAAATCTCACCTTTTCATCCTGGCATTTAATTCTAAGTCACTAGCTTCATGACTGCTCATCATTCCCTTCCCGGCACCTCCAAGTGCACACACAATATTAAATCATTGCAGCACAAAACCACCTTAGCTTTGCACAGCCCTCCTTGGTGTGCAGCTTCACCTCTCCCAGGTAGGATGCGACATCTGAAAAAGAAATGGAAACAGATTCATGCTGAGACAGGGCTCAAAGAGTCTGCCGCCCTGTGCAATACCCATCTCCTGCTTCAGTACATTGGCTGCTCAGTGGCCAGGCCTCCCATATTTCTGCCAGCTACATCTGAGCCTGTATGTCACGGGGAAAACACACACAAATATTGCCTTCAGCTACTTCAAGCCTTTTCACCTAGAGCTGCTGCTGCTGCAGCCACCTGATCAGTTCTCACATTAATCAGCAAGATGGGCGGACACAGTCAGGTCTGTGAAAATAGATGCAGACAACAGAGCTGCAGAGGACATCTGCAGCAATGCCCCAAAAGGCAACGACCTGAAAACTTTGAGCCACAAGCCTCATCCACACTTTAACTTTGTGAAGTGAGAAAAGCTCAAGCTGCATAGCACCTGCTCCCTTCTCCCGCCCAAAGAGACCAGTTCTTTAAGAGCCTCTCCCCTGCACCCACCCGGGGCTTTTACTCGCCCCTCCCCAAGCCCAGTCTTTTACCTTAGCTTTCAGAGGGGCAGGGGTCCAAAGCCATCCCTTACAAAAACCTCTTCTCAGCTAACTGGGATATTCCTTCAGTAGCCACATTCCTCTTCATCATCTGCAAAATAAAACAGGAATGGTTTATAGGTCATCACTACCTTGTCCAAAGGTGACCTTTGCCACAACTCCTCCTCCTCAGAACAGCCACAGGGCTGCAGATAGCACATCACCACCAACAAATACAACACCTAAAAAAAAAAAAAAAACAACCCCCTACACAAAGATACTTACTAGTGATTGCACTAGTGAGTCTTGACATGGCCTGAAGGTCTTCATTCAGACAAGACCATTTCAAAAAGCCCCAAAAAAACCAACAGCAGAAATAAACCACAAAGCTCCAACCCCACAAACCCCAGAACACCACCATCAAACATACTCTGATGAAAGCCAAGCACTAAATGAGCTCTCTGGTGAGTGGCTGTGCCTCATATACCCCAGGACCCACCCACAATCCCTTCCTCAATGCCCTGGGTCAGGGGTGGCGCAAACCACTAGCTGGGACAGAAGCAAGCTGATAAGCCACAGCCTGGTCTTTTTCCTATCTAACTCTGGCTCTCTGCCTTTAACTTTCAGGCTCTCATTCCCTGGTTCAGACTCGCATTCAAAATTCGAAAACTACGCTGTCTCACTTTCAAACAGATTGGCTCAGACTCACACTCACATTCACACCACACAGGTACTATGGATGAGTCTCATTCAGGCTCACTCTCGTAGAGACTGCCTCACAGATTCACTCAAATTTCACAGAGACACACACAGACTCAACCTGACTCAGATTGCCTAACTCAGCCTGAGCCAGAGAGTGGATCTCTCAAGGGAACATGGAGGAGGCACTGTACGAAGATAGACTCCACATTGTAAAGGTAGCGCACATTGCCATGTTGCTGACACTGGAGCACAGCTCACTCTGTGCAAGCATTTCCCAGCACCACCTTTCTGCCCTGAACCCTCCAGTGTGGGAGCAGAGGATGGAACTTGCAGCTGAATGGCCAGCAGCAGCTTTCTCCTCTCCTGTCTCCATGGGAGAAAGCAGTAGGTGCACGCTCGCTCTCTGGGAGCCTAGCTTCTGCCGTTTCAGACAAAAAAGCTGGTGAGCACTGACATGCTGGAGACTCTGCTGCAGAGCTCCCTGGTCGCTGCTGAAGCCCACCAGCAGCTTTCAGCTTTGGCTCCTTTGCTCAATATGCATTAGCTGTACGTTCATAGTCTTTGAGCACTGCTCCTCAATCTGGAGAGGGAACATCAGGGAGGTGCTGCAGTAAAATATATGTTACATTCCAAAGGTAGTGCACATTGCCGCGTTGCAGTCACTGGAGCACAGCTCACTCTGTGCAGGTGATTCCCAGAACCAGCTTTCTGCCCTGAAACCTCCAGTAAGGGAACAGCGGAAGGAGCTTTCAGCTGAAAGCCCAGCAGCGGCTTTCTGCTCTGGCTCCCCCACTGGAGAAGCAGAAGCTGAGTGTTTGCAATTTGGAGCCTTGCTTCTGCAGTTTCAGAGAGGAAAGCTGGGATGCACTGACATGCTGGTGACTGGTGCAGAGCTCCCTGCTGGCTGGTGAGGAAAACCAGCAGCTTTCTGCTTTGGCTCCTTTGCTCTCTATGCATCAGTTATACGTTCGCGATCTGTGAGCACTGCCCCTCAATCTGGAGAGGGAACATCAAACAGGCACTGAAGGAAGATATACTTCACATTCCAAAGGTAGTGCATATTGCCATGTTGCTGACACTGGATGACAGCTCACTCTGTGCAGGTGATTCCCAGCACCAAGTTTCTGCCCTGAAACCGCCAGTAAGTGAGCAGCAGATGGAACTTTCATCTGACAGCCCAGCAGCAGCTTTCTGCTCTGGCTCCTTTGATCTGTATGCACTGGCTGTACGTTCGCAGTCTGTGAGCACTGGCCCTCAATCTGGAGAGGGAACATCAAAGAGGAGCTGTAGGAAGATATACTTTACTTTGCAAAGGTAATGCACATTGCCATTCTGCTGACACTGGAGCACAGCTCACTCTGTGCAAGCATTTCCCAGCACCAGCTTTCTGCCCTTAATTCCATCCCGCCAGTAAGGGAGCAGTGGATGGAGCTTTCATCAGAGAGCCCAGAAGCAGTTTTCTGCTCTGGCTCCTCCACTGCAGAAGCAGAAGCTGCATGTTTGCACTTTGGGAGCCTTTCTTCTGCCATTTCAGACAGGTAACCTGGGGTGAACTTACATGCTGGTGACTCTGGTGCACAGTTCTCTGGTGGCTGCTGAGGCCATGCAGCAGCTTTCTGCTTTGGCTCCGTTGGTCTATATGCATTAGCTGTACGTTCGCAGTCAGTGAGCACTGCCCCTCAATCTGGAGAGGGAACATACAAGAGGCACTCTAGAAAGTATATTTTCCATTCCAATGGTAGTGCACACTGCCATATTGCTGACACTGGAGCTCAGCTCACCCTGTGCATGTGATTACCAGCAGCACGAATGTTTGGCTTGTGCTCGCACAGAAATAGAGCCAGAGGTGAAAGATGGTGCTGGACCTCTTCTGCAGACAGTAAGCTTTGCAGCAGTGCCACGTGCATTGCTGTCTCTCCTTGCTTTCCCACCTGAGAGTCCATTTGATTGCAGCCAATGTGGTGCCCGCCCCCAGCCATTCTTCAGCTGAGTGAACAGAGCACGAATGTTTGGCCTCTACTCCCACAGAGGAAGAGCCAGTACTGAAAGATGCTGCTGGACCTCTTCTGCAGACAGTAAGCTTTACAACAGTGCTATCTGCATTGCTGTCGTTTCTTGCTTTCCCACCTCAGAGTCCATTTGAATCCAACATCTCCAGTTCTCGACCTTGGCCGTCCTGTATCTGAGTAGAGCAAGAATGTTTGGCCTCTGCTCCCACAGAAAAAGAGCCAGGGCTAAAGGATGCTGGTGGACCTCTTCTGCAGACAGTAAGCTTTGCACTGGTGCCATGTGCCTTGCTGTTGCTCCTTTCTTTCCCACCTCAGAGTCCATTTGAGTGCAGCCAATGTGGAGCCAGCTCCCGGTCGTTTGACAGCCAAGTGAGTAGAGCACGAATGTTTGGCCTCTACTCACAAAAAAAGAGCCAGGTTGGAAAGATGCTGCTGGACCTCTTCTGCACACAGTAGGCTTTGCAACAGTGCCACCTGCATTGCTGTCTCTCCTTGTTTTCCCATCTGAAAGTCTATTTGATTTCAACATCTACAGTGCTTGTTCTTGGCCGTCTTATAACTGAGTAGAGCAAGAATGTTTGGACTCTGCTCCCACAGAAAAAGAGTCAGGAATGAAAGATGCTGGTGGACCTCTTCTGCAGACAGTAAGCTTTGCAGTGGTGCAAGGTCCATTGCTGCTGCTCCATGCTTTCCCACCTCAGAGTCCATTTCAGTCGAGCATCTCCTGTCCTCGACCTTGGCCATCCTGTATCTGAGTAGAGCACCAATGTTTGGCCTGTACTCCCACAGAAAAAGAACCAGGACCAAAAGGTGCTGCTGAACCTCTTCTGCAGACAGTAAAATTTGCAATGGTGCCACCTGCATTGCTGTCGCTCCTTGCTTTCCCATGTCAGAGTCCATTTGAGTGCAGCATTTGTGGTGCCCACTAACAGCCGTTCTGCAGACAAGTGTTTAGAGCATGAATGTTTGGCCGCTACTTCCACAGACAAACAGCCAGGAGTGAAAGATGATGCTGGACCTCTTCTGCTTTGCAACAGTGGAACCTGCATTGCTGTCACTCCTTTCTTTCCCACCTAAAAGTTCATCTGACTCCAACATCTCCAGTCCTCTACCTCGTCAGTCCTGTATCTGAGTAGAGCACGAGTGTTTGGCCTCTGCTCCCACATAAAAAGAGCCAGGACTGAAAGACACCACTGGACCTCTTCTGAAGACAGTAAGGCTTGCAAAGGTGCCACCTGCATTGCTGTCACTCCTTGCTTTCCCATCTAACCGTACATTTGAATCCAGCATCTCCATCACTCGAATTCGGCTGTCCTGTAGCTAAGTAGAGCATGACTGATTGGCCTCTGCTCACACAGATGAAGAGGCAGGACTGAAAGATGCTGCTGGACCTCTTCTGCAGACAGTAAGCTTTCCAGTGGTGCCACATGCATTGCTGTCGCTCCTAGCTTTCCCACCTCAGAGTCCATTTGAGTGCAGCCCCTGTGGAGCCCGCTCCTGGCCGTTCTGCATCCGAGTGAGAAGAGCACGAATGTTTGGCCTCTGCTCCCACAGATGAAGAGCAGGACTGAAAGATGCTGCTGGAACTCTTCTGCAGCAGTAAGCTTTGCAACAGTGCCACCTGCATTGCTGTCGCTCCTTTCTTTCCCATCTGAAAGTCCATTTGAGTCCAACCACTCCAGTGCTCTACCTCTTCCATCCTGTATCTGAGTAGAACACGAGTGTTTGGCCTGTGCTCCCACAGAAAAAGAGTCAGGACTGAAAGATGCTGCTGGACCTCTTCTGCAGACAGTAAGCTTTGCAACGGTGCCACCTGCATTGCTGTCGCTCCTTGTTTATACATCTGAAAGTCCATTTCAGTTCAACGTCTCCAGCCGTCGACATCGGTTGCCCTGTAGCTGAGTAGAGCATGAAAGTTCATCCTGTGCTCCCACAGACAAAGAGCCAGGACACAAAGATGCTGCTGAATCCCTTCTGCAGACAGTAATCTTTGCAACTGTGCCACTTGCATTGGTCCCACTCCTTGCTTTCCCCTCTAAAAGTCTGTTTCAGACTAACCTCTCCAGCGCTCAACCTTGGCTGTACTGCATCTGAGTGAGTAGAGCATGAATGTTTGGCCTCTGCTCCCACAGACAAAGAGGCAGGACTGAAAGAGGCTGCTGGGTCTCTTGTGCAGTCAGTAAGGTTTGCAGTGGTGCCACCTGCATTGCTGTCGCTCCTTGCTTGACCATCTGAATGTCCATTTGAGTCCAACATCTCCACCTGTTGACACTGGTTGTCCTGTAGCCAAGTGAGTAGAGCACAAATATTTGGCCTGTGCTCCCACAGACGAAGAGCCAAGACACAAAGGTGCTGCTGGATCTCTTCTGCAGACAGTAATCTTTGCAACTGTGCCACTTACATTGGTGCCACTTTCTTTCCCATCTGAAAGTCCGTTTCAGACCAACCTCTCCAGCACTCGATCTTGGCCATACTGTTAGTGAGTGAGTAGAGCATGAATGTTTGGCCTCTGTTCCCACAGACGAAAAGGCAGCAATGAAAAATGCTGCTGGATCTCTTCTACAGACAGTAAGGCTTGCAAATGTGCCACCTGCATTGCTGTCGCTCCTTGCTTTCCCCTCTGAAAGTCCATTTGAGTCCAACCTCTCCACCGCTCGACCTTGCCTGTACTGCATCTGAGTGAGTAGAGCACAGATGTTTGGCCTCTGCTCTCACAGTCAAAGAGGCAGTACTGAAAGATGCTGCTGGACCTCTTCTGCAGCAGTAAGCTTTGCAACAGTGTCTCCCGCATTGCTGTCGCTCCTTGCTTTCCCGCCTCAAAGACCATTTGAGTACAACCTCTGGGGTGCCTGCTACCGGCCATGCTGCGGCCAAGTTTGTAGACAACGAATGATTGGCCTCTGCTCCCACTGCCAAAGATACAGGAATGAAAGATGCTGCTGGACCTCTTCTGCAGACATAAGCTTTGCAACGGTGCCACCTGAATTGCAGTCACTCCTTGCTTTCCCATCTCAAATTGCATTTGATTCCAACCTCTCCAGCTCTCGACCTCGGCCATTCTGTAGCCGAGTGAGTAGGGTGATAATGTTTGGCCTCTGCTCACACAGACGAAGATGCAGAACTGAAAGATGCTGCTGGACCTCTTCTGCGGACAGCAAGCTTTGCAACGGTGCCACCTGCATTGCTGTCGCTCTTTGCTTTCCCATCTGAAAGTCCATTTGTGTCCAACATCTCCAGTGATTGATCTCAGCTGTTCTGCAGCCGAGCGAGTAGAGCACAAATGTTTGGCCTCTTCTCCCACACACGAAGATGCAGGACTGAAAGATGCTGCTGGACCTCTTCTGCAGCAGTAAGCTTTGCAACAGTGTCTCCCGCATTGCTGTCGCTCCTTGCTTTCCCGCCTCAAAGACCATTTGAGTACAACCTCTGGGGTGCCCGCTACCGGCCGTGCTGCGGCCAAGTTTGTAGACAACGAATGATTGGCCTCTGCTCCCACTGCCAAAGATACAGGAATGAAAGATGCTGCTGGACCTCTTCTGCAGACATAAGCTTTGCAACGGTGCCACCTGAATTGCAGTCACTCCTTGCTTTCCCACTTGTGTGGAGAATAAGGCACGGACCCTGTTTCTGGTTAGGAAACGAAATTGTTTATTTCCAAAGGTCCAGGGTGGATATAGGCTATACGAAGTGCCTGCATGTATGAGCAGCTAATACAATTGGTTAGTTGTCACCACCCACGTGGGTATTTTCGCTTCTTCATTAGTTGATATCTTGCTCACTGGTTGACTTGATTGGATGTCTGCTTCTCGCTGTTGTCCCCTCATTGGATACTGGTTCCTCGCTTCTTTCTTACTTCTTATCTTGCCTACTTTCCCTGCAATACTCCCCTATGGTCTCAGAACTTTCCCAGCAACATTTCTGTTCTATCTCAAAGCTCTCCCAGCAGCTAGTCTAGCTCTGAAATCCTTCACATCTAGGTCCTTTATACCCACATCTCCCCCTTTTTGTTTTTCTAAAGACATAACCTTCTTTAACATATTATCCAATATATCTTGCACAAAATTTAGCAGATAGGGAACAAGAAACCTAATACAAAGGAAAATATCAGTACAAGAAGTTTTACATTTCTACTGTTTTATCCGTCTTGAAAGTGATACAGTAGTGATGCTACTCTTAGACCGAGGTATCTCTACTAAACATGTATAAAAAGGCTGTGCTACCAACTATGCTGAATTACAGACAGTTGTTTGACTCAGCGTTCTAGCTAAGTTCACCCATATGTTGGAGCTATGCCAGGGCATCAGTTGCATTGTCGACATCGATTTGTTGCTGATTACCCCTGGATTCTACATGCGTAACTGCAGGATGGTTGAAAACAGAAGAGAACGAATGATTGGCCTCTGCTCCCACTGCCAAAGAGAGGACTGAAAGATGCTGCTGGACCTCATCTGCAGACAGTAGGATTTGCAATGGTGCCACTTGCATTGCTGTCACTCCTTGCTTTCCCATCTGAAAGTCCATTTGAGTCCAACCACTCCAGAGCTCGCCCTTGGCTGTCCTGTACCTGAGTGAGTAGAGAACAAATGTTTGCCCTCTACTCCCACAGAAAAAGAGCCAGTACTGAAAGATGCTGCTGGACCTCTTCTGCAGACAGTAAGCTTTGCAACGGTGCCACCTGCATTGCTGTCGCTCCTTGCTTTCCCATCTGAAAGTCCATTTGAGTCCAACATATCCATTTCCCAATTTCGGCCTTCTTGCAGCAGAGTGATTAGAGCACGCATGTTTGGTCATTCTTCCAAAGATGAAGAACCAGGACTGAAAGGCGGGAGCTCAGGACTGGGCTGGGCGCTGCTGAAGCAGAGCCTGTTGGGGCAGGGCAGGACAGGGCCAGGCAGGAGTTACCACTTCAGGTGCCACTTGGTGCTGCCTTGGGAATCCTCGGCACGTTTCTTGGCACAAACCTGGTGACGGGGAGACAGAGACTTGGAACATGGAGATTTCCACATGGAATTTTGCAGCATGGGGGAGCCAGAAGGTTCTTCCCCCAGCCCAGCCCCTTCTACACATGTGCAAGGCTGTGCCAGCAGCCACGCCTTTAGGAAGAGCCACCCACGCCTCCCTGCCCAGCTCTCTGCTGCTCCCCACCTCTGGAATGACCCAGAGCTCTCCTCATCTCAGCCATGCTGATGTCTGCCTTTCTCATCTGCACAGAGCTCTGCACGGTCCACCCGGCCCATTCAATCCCCACCTGCAACGTGCACGATGGCTTCTAAAGACCCGCTGGAGCTGGGGCACCATGTGGACGGGCTGTGTTTGGGGTCAGGGCAGGGAAGCGGGCACATTGCTGCATGGCTGGAAGCAGCAGGTGCTGCAGCAGAGCAAGGCCAGGTCAGGAGCCAGGGAGGGGATGCCTGGGGTAACGGACTGTGGGATAAACTCCAGGAAGGTCTGACGGCAGAGGCTATGATGAGAGGGAGCCACAGCCCCCCTCAAGGAAGAAGCTGCACAGCAAGAGGGAAGCCGCACAGCAGAGCTGAAGACAGACCCAGACAGGAGCCAGGACAGTCTGCTCCCAGAAGCTCTGAACCCCTCCAACCTCCAGGGTGCGGGTACCACAATGAGCTACATGTTTGGGAAAACATCTCCTGTGCTCCCCAGCACATCCACAGGCACCCGCGGCAGCACCCAGGACCCATGAGCACTGTGGGAGCACCCCCCTACCCCTGTGCGCTCCAGCCCCAGGGCTTGCCTGGCAGAGCTCTGCCAAACGAGTCCTTGGCTCACCTTGAAGCAGCACAGCACCAGGAGAGAAACAGATGTGATGAGGGCGATGAGGCCAGAGGCGAGCTCAGCCATCTCCTGGGAGAAAGGGAGAGCATATCAGGGACAGAGGAGGGGGAGGGGAGAGGCCCTTTCTATACCCCGCTCTCCAGACACGCACATGGAGCAGTGCCCCACTCTCTCCTACCCTATCTGTAGATTCGCTGTCCATCTCCTTGGCCCAGACCCGGGCATATGAACGTGAGGTGCTGGCGTCCTCCTCCTGCACACACTGCTCTAGGAGGTCAGAGGACTCTGGGTCACGCTGCCTCTCGCTCAGCAGCTTCAGGAGCAGCCCCATCCTCGAGACCATCTTGGCGCAGACTGGCCGGAGCTGGGGCAGGCTGCAGTTCCCATGCAGGGCTCGAGCCACGCCTGCCGTGAACCTGTACAGGGCTCGGTCTGGCACCAGCCAGTGCAGGTGGTGGCTGAGCAGCGTGTCAAAAGGTGCTTCTTGCGTGGCCGCGCCACCCGGGGCACTGGAGCTGCTCAGTGCTGTCGGGACAAGGGACTCCTGCTCTTCGTGCTGCCCGAATGTGGTGGTGCTTGCAGGGGCAGTGGGTTGGCTCCCGGCCCTAGAGGAATGCTCTGTTGCAGCCGTGTCCTGTGGTGCACAGCTGCTGGCAGCAGGGGGGCCACTGTTACCCAGCAGAGCATAGAAGAAACGCTGGATCATGCTCAGTCTCTGCTCTGCTCTACCAACTGCTGCCACAGGCTCTTCTTCTGCACCCTCGCTGCCTACTGTCCCATCACTGTCCTGCTGCTTATGCTCCTCGTCTGTCCCAGCAGAGTCCTGTGTTGGGGATGGTGCTTCCTCCTCATCTTCTGCACCCTCCTCATCCTCCAGCCTGTCGGCCGTGTTGGTCTTCTCCACGGCGTCGGAATGATCCTGATTCTCGCCAGACCAGGCAAGATACGGGGCCTCTCTTCGGTATCGTGTAGGGGGCTGTGCTGCAGGAGGAGTGGGTGCTCTCTGGTGGCTGGAGACTGGGAGGATGTCGCTGAGGTTCTTCTTCTGGATTGCTTCCCAGGGGGTGGACTCTGCCCAGGTCGAGCCTAAGCCAGGCTCCTGCTGCTGCCAGCTTATGGCTCTTCCTCCCTCCCCTGCTGGCACCTCCTGGCCCTCGTCCTTCTGCACTGGCTGGGCTGTGCTGGGGCTTTTCACAGTCAGGATGCTCATGGCTTTGTGCAGCTTGTTCTTCAGCTGTGCCACAAGCCCCTCTGCTAGAAAATAGAGCCTCCTGGTGTCAGTGGAGCTGCTCCAGCCCCTGTGCTGAATGTGCTGCAGCATGAGCATCAGCTCCTTGGCAGTGTTGCCCTCCCGCCTCCAGAGCTGCTGAGGGGAAGTTGCCGAAGCATTGGGGCTGGTCAGGCTCAGGACAACTGCGAGTGTGACGGTTCTTTGCTCCCTGAGCAAGGGCTCCTTGGGCTGGATCTTCAACATGGAGCTGCTGTTCCCCTTCCTGATTGGCACAGCTCCCGTTAGGAGCCCTGGTGTCTCTGCCGGGGAAGCTGTAACACACCGAGAGCGCATCAGTGATAAGCAGCTTTCTGTCAGACACAGGCTCAGAGGGTTCGCTATAGCTGGGGGGCACGGGCAGGGCTGTGGGGCAGTTACCGCAGCAGGGAGCACTGGTGCTGCACACACTTGCACAGTCAAAGCTGAGGGTCCTGCATGGGGTCTCGGTGCTGTGCTTGTGCTGGCAGAGGCAGCAGGCCGTGTCGTTGGACAGTTTGCTAAAGAACGGAGGTAGTGGACAAAACGCTCAGCATCGCCACCCAGGGCAGCGGCTCCAACCCAGGTGGCACGCAGAAACGCGCCAGGGGTCTGCTTCAGTCTCTGCTGCTGCTCTGGGAAACTTCCCCTCACCCGCACTGTCCCAATGGACAGTTTGTGGTGGTGGGTTCGCTCCCCACACAGACCCCTTGTCCCAGCAGTTGGGATCTGCTGCAGGTGGGAGCCGGCCCCTGCACACTCACAGTGTTTCCAAGCGGGATGTTCTCAGGAGCAGCATGAGCAGCGTCTGCCGAGTCACTCGTGTGCCACCCAGGTCCCTGCAAGGGTTTCAAGAAACACATTACATTTGAGGTGGCGGCACCAGCCTCTGCTCCAGGAACAGGCCCAGTCCCTGCTGCATGCGGTGCTGGTCGCAGGGGCATCCGCTGCTACCTAATCCAGGAGAAATGATGGAAAACTCTCTCTCCTTCCTGCTGTGCCCTGCTCCCACCCATGTGTCTGAACCAGGAGGGACCCTGCAGATCCCATGGGAGAAGGATGCAGACAAGTTCAAGTCCGTGTCCTAGCTCCTTGCTGGCTTTGCCCCTGGGACATTTCAGAACTGCTCAGCCTTTGCTGGCTCTGCCGCTGCCTCAGGCAGGAGAAGGTTGGGAGAAGGGTGGGATTTGCTGGCGGATCTCTGCTTTCCTGGCCACAGGGCACCCAGAGACACAAAGAAAGATCCACGGTAAGCTGTTAACAAGGGATCCGTACTTACAGGTGAGTGACTGAAGGCAGCTTGAAGAACCCTGTGCAGAAGATGCCCACCAGCAGCTTTGTGTCCTGGCTCTTTGGCTGTGGGAGCAGAGTTGAAACATTCATGCTGTGCTCACTCTGCTGCAGGACTGCCGGTAGCAGGAACCGGAGAGGTTGGACTCAAAAATGGACTTTAAGGTGGGAAAGCGAAAAGCAACTGTAATGAGGGTAGTACTGTTGTGGAGCTCACTGTCTGCAGAAGAGGCGCAGGTAAAGCTTTCTGTCCTGCCTTGTCAGCTATGGGAGCAGAGGCCGAACATTCATTATCTACTCACTGTGCTGCACGACGGGCGGGAGCAGGCACCAGAGAGGTTGCACACAATTGGACTTTAGGTGGGAATGTGAGGATCGACAGCAATAGTGGTGGCACTGCTGTGGAGCTCACAGTTTGCAGAAGAGGCTCAGCAGCAGCTTTCTGTCCTGGCTCTTTGGCTGTGGTAGAGGCCAAATATTTTTGTTCTGCTCACTCTGCTGCAGGACAGCTGGAAGCGGGCACCAGAGAGGTTGGACTCAAATGGACATTTAGGTGTGAAAGTGAGGAGCAACAGTAATGAGGGTAGTACCGTTGCGGATCTCACTGTCTTCAGAACACACAGAGCAGCAGCTTTCTGTCCTGGCTCTTTGTCTGTGGGAGCAGAGGCCGAACATTCGTTCTCTACTCAATGCGCTGCATGACAGGTGGAGCAGGTGCTGGAGAGGTTGCATGCAATTGCACTTCTAGGTGGGAAAGCGAGGAGCAACAGCAATGTGAGTGGCACCGCGGTGGAGCTCACAGTTTGCAGAAGAGTCCAAGCTGCAGCTTTCTGTCCTGACCCTTCTGCCGTGGGAGCAGGGCCCTGGAGTCCATAGTCTGTGCTCCATGCCATGGAACAGCTGGGAGTGGGAGGCAGACAGGTTCCAAGCACATGGACTTTGAGGTGGGAAAGCGAGGAGCGAGAGCAATGCTGGTGGCATTGTTGCACATCTCACTGTCTGCAGAAGAGGCCCAGCAGCAGCTTTCTGTCCTGGCCCTTTGGCTGTGGGAGGAGAGGCCAAACTTTTGTGTTCTGCTTACTCTGCTGCATGACTTGCAGAAGCAGGCGCTGGAGAGGTTGCATGCAATTGGACTTCTGGGGGGGAAAGTGAGGAGCAAAAGCAATAGCGGTGGCACCGCTGTGGAGCTCACAGTTTGCAGAAGAGGCCCAGCCACAGCTTTCTGTCCTGACCATTTGACTGTGGCAGCAAGGCCCTGAAGTCCATACTCTTTGCTCCGGGCCGGTGCAAAGATTTGTGGCGTCACTGCTCAGAGGGGATCCTCAGCATGGCCCTGAAGATCTCCACATAGGGCTCTACAATGAAAGCAAAACATCCACATGCTATAAAGGTACCAACCACAAGAAGCCTAGCTTTTCTGAGATACGAGACTGAGCAGGAGGGCTTAAGGATCTGGGGAAATTCACAAAACTTGTCCACAGCATTGCCTTGGCAGAGGGGCAGAGAAAATGTATTGGCTGTGTGCAGCACAGCATAGAGAAACCCACTGCCCCAGGCAGTTGCTGCCATGTGGATGCAAGCTCTGCTGCCCAGGAGGGTCTGTCCCATAGTGCAGGGGCTTGCAAATGGGCACATAACTGTCGTAGCACATGATCGTGAGAAGAGAAAATTCTGCTGAAATAAAAAAGATGAACAGAAAAACCTGTGCAGCGCGACCTGTGTAGGAGATGGCCCTTGTGCTCCAGAGGGAATTGGCCATGGATTTGGGGACAACGGTAGAGATGCAGCCCAGGTCCAGGAGGGAGAGGTTGAGGAGGAAGAAGTACATGGGGGTGTGGAGGTGCTGGTCGCAGGCTGTGCTGGTGATGATGAGGCCGTTGCCCAGGAGCGCAGCCAGGGAGATGCCCAGGAAGAGCCAGAAGTGCCAGAGCTGCAGCTCCCGTGTGTCTGCAAATGGCAGGAGGAGGAACTGGGTAAAGGAGCTGCCGTTGGACATCCGCTGCCTCTGAGCACGGGGCATTGCTGATAGTAGAAAAAGGCATCAACAGGTGAAGACAGGAGGAATGTCAGATACAGAGGTTCAATTTACCCACTCATGACTCGGAACACTTTCAGGCTGCAGAGGAGAGGCTCAGCGTGACTTGGTCATGTTTGTCTCTGGGGTTGGTTGGATTGTTTGTTTTCCCAGTGTCACATCTGCCAAGTGACTTTTGTAGGTAAGAAAATTTCTAATGTTTTGAAGGCAACTGTGAAGAGTCTCAGCATGGGACAGACAAAAGAGCTAAACTGCCTGTGGGCAGTGCCTAGTCAAGATTGCTGCAGAGTCCCTCTCTCTGGTTCTCAGCTGCCCTGCAATTTCTAGAGAGACAGTCAGCTCCTTGCCCAGCAGAGCATGGCCAGCAGCCACCTCCAGTGCCTGACACCAAGAGAGCTGCCTGAATGCACCCTCCCCAGGGCTGCCCTGCGCTTTCTCACCATTCATTTCTTGCCCATGTCGCTGCTGCCTGGAGCTGTCCCTGCCAGGAGCTGCTGCTCTGTGCTCAGCTCTGCTCCCTCTCAGGGCTCCCAGAGCCCATCCCATGGGCTGTGTGCTCAGCTCTGCCCTGCACATCCCTCCCGGAACCAGGGCTCTGCCAGGGGGCATCTCTGCCTGTGCAGGGGCTCAGCAGCAGCTCACACAAGTCCTGACGAGACTCTCGGTGTCTTCTCCAAAGCAGAGAAGTAAATTCCCACCTCCCACTGCCCAACCTGCCAACCAAAAGTGAAATACATCAAAGCTCAGGATCCTTCCCTACCAGGCAAACGCTGCCTCAGTGTCTTTCAGAAGGACTCTCTGCAAATGTGCTCAGAGTGATTGGAGATTAGAGCAGTGTCACCCACCCAGCACTTCCCTTCCCTGCCAGGGCTTGTTTCTTCCCCCTCAGCTTCTCCCCCAGCACCATGGGGAGCTCCCAGGCAGGCTGAGCTCTGACCCTGGCAGGCGGCAGAGCGTGGCAAAGACCTAAATGAACGAAGCACGGAACAGTGAGGTAGTGAGACAAGGGGGGCACAAAATCACAAAATGAAATATATAAACCTTAAGAATCAATTTTCAGCAATGTTAAGTTTGATGGCTTTGTAACAGTAGTAATGGAAAATTACCAAGATGCATGATATACAGAGAAAAATATAGAGTACAGCTAGAGAACATGCTGAGAATTCTTGTACAAGATAAACTGCTGTAGTTGACATAGTTTAGGCCTTTAAGACCATAGTACAAAATGAGTGTAAGAAAAACAGGCTAGAATAACAGGATGTAAAGACAGGGAGTATCTGGAAAGGCAGGGGCCCAGAATGGGCTGCAGTTAAATTAACTGATAAGTAGGAGGACAGGAAGATTGTTATGTCTGTGGTGTTAAGGAACCAATTAAGCTGGTATAAGCATCTACTGCGTGTGCTTCAAAAGCTGCCAGCAGTGATGAAGATTGCTGGAAGAAGTAAATGACCCCAAAGACCACCACCACATTTTTGTACGCATGCGGGGAACTTTCTGGAAAATGATGTAATCCATACGTAGCCTCATGAATATGTATGTGTGCTTGGTAGCTATATAAGGACTGCTTGTGTAGCAATACGGGGACACACGTTAGGAGGAGCTATCCCCTGTGTCTCCCAGCGCCGCGATAAAGAATACCTGCATGTCAACTAGAAAACATTGTTGGCGAGTGTGTTCCTGGAGTTTTCTCCGAATCATGTGGCACCCAGGTCCCTGCAAGGGTTTCAAGAAACACATTACATCTGAGGTGGCAGCACCAGCCTCTGCTCCGGGAACAAGCCCAGTCCCTGCTGCATGCGGTGCTGGTCGCAGGGGCATCCGCTGCTACCTAATCCAGGAGAAATGATGGAAAACTCTCTCTCCTTCCTGCTGTGCCCTGCTCCCACCCATGTGTCTGAACCAGGAGGGACCCTGCAGATCCCATGGGAGAAGGATGCAGACAAGTTCAAGTCCGTGTCCTAGCTCCTTGCTGGCTTTGCACCTGGGACATTTCAGAACTGCTCAGCCTTTGCCTGGCTCTGCCGCTGCCTCAGGCAGGAGAAGGTTGGGAGAAGGGTGGGATTTGCTGGCGGATCTCTGCTTTCCTGGCCACAGGGCACCCAGAGACACAAAGAAAGATCCACGGTAAGCTGTTAACAAGGGATCCGTACTTACAGGTGAGTGACTGAAGGCAGCTTGAAGAACCATGTGTCCTTGATAACAGACAGGGGGTTATGGCTCAGGACCCTGAAATGAAACAACACCCCATGTGAGTGGGGGGGGGGGCTGGATGAGAGCAGTGGCAGGGGTTCCATGTGTGAGGAAAAGCTTGGGATGAAGGCTCCAGGCCGGGGCAGATGCTGATGGGCAGATTCACAACATACATCAGGTCCTGACGATCTCCAGCCCAGAGAGCAAAAGCCCACAAGTGCTGCTTCTGAAAAACACATCTCTTACTTTCCTCCTCAGCTCACACCTTCTGGTGGCTTCCCTCCACCAGGACTTTCCCTATTTTCTCACATCCCCGCTGTCCATGAGCTTTGTCTCTGTTCCTGCACCCAGCCAGGCAAAGCCGTGGCCTGACCGAGTTGTCACTCAGCATTGATGCTGCTGCCTATTTGGGCTAAGAGGTGAGCAGAACACAGTGACAAGTGCCACTGCTCTGAGCTACCCTCAGCCCTTGGCATACTCACAGCGTCTGGAGGAACTGCATCCCATGCCATGCCCGGAAGGTGTCGCTCTGGACCTCGGTGATGAGATTTCCCTCCAGGTTTCTGGGGAAACAGGAGACCCCAGAAATGAATTGGGTCTGACCCACAGGAAGCTGGAGTGAAGCAACACTGGTTTGTAGGAAACAGCCACATCCAAGGTGGAACTGGGAGGAAACTGCCATTTTCTCTCCTGCTGTTTGTTAACCTGTCCAGGAGAGGAGATGAAGTGCACGTGGAATGCATCTCTGCCTGCTCCAGGACACAGCGAGCCTCAAGGCTCGGCTTCTATTCTGGCTGTGTTTGCACAAACCATGGCCCCCATCCTGGTGTGGCCACCAGCCACGCCCTGAGCTCTGGAGCTCGGCTGCTCCTTCAGCAGGAGAAATTGGAGTCCTTGTGCTAAAAACAACAGGAGCATCTTCCAGCACCAGAAGGTGCTAAATGCAAACAGGCTCTGCCCATCGCCCCCAAGGCTTGTTTTTTCACCTTTCTTGTCCTTCAACAGTTGAACTTATCACCCCAGGGCTTCTTAAGCATCAAAGCCTCAGAGCTCTTCCCAGGCTGTTTTTCATGCAAATCTTACTGCCTTCACTCCCCACATCTCCCCCTTCTTTGTTTTGTATATCCACTATCAACATCTGCTTAAGGCCTCGATCAATAAGAAACTGTATGAGCTAATGAAAACTAACAAAACAAAAACTCCTAATACAATCAATTTTTTCACTTGTGCTCCTAGCATAGCAAATAAACAGCGAAAGAACAGTTAACATTCTGCACTAACGATTGGTTTCAAGCTATATAATGAAAACAGAGATACAGATCCATTTTTACAGATCTTAACAAATCAATTTCTTGTGGCTGTAAAAAGCTACTTCACCTGACTGCCATGATTTCTCAAATACGATGGACAGTGGCTTAGCAACTTCATTTGCCAGCTCCTTCAGGACCCACGGATGGATTTCATCCGGTCCCATGGACTTGTGTATGTTCAGGTTCCTAAGATGGTCTCGAACCAGATCCTCTCCTACAGTGGGCCCAGGGTCTTCATCCGCACTGTCCCTTCCTCTGCCTTCCAAGACTTGGGTGGTGTGGTCAGAGCATTTGCCGGTGAAGACTGAGGCAAAGAAGTCATTTAGAACCTCAGCCTTCTCTAAATCCAGGGTAGCCAGTTCTCCCGATAGCTTCTGCAGAGGGCCCACGTTGTCCCTAACCTGTCTTTTATTTGCAATGTACCTATAAAATCCCTTCCTGTTATCCTTAACATCCCTAGCCAAGTTTAATTCTAAGTGGGCCTTAGCTTTCCTAACCTGGTCCCTAGCTTCCCGGACAACATCCCTGTATTCTTCCCAGGCCGCCTGACCTTGCTTCCACCTTTTATAAGTCTCTTTTTTCCTTCAAATTTTGCTCAGCAGCTCCTTATCCATCCAAGGAGGTCTCATGGCCCTCCTGCTAAACTTCCTTCTAGTTGGGATGCATCGCTCCTGAGCTTGCAGCAGGTGATCCTTGAATATCAACCAACAGTCTTGGGCCCCCCTGCCCTCTAGGGCTGTATCCCACGGAACCTTACTGAGCAGGTTCCTGAAGAGGCCAAAGTCTGCTCTCTTGAAGTCCAGGGCAGTGAGCTTACTGCATGCCCTTCTCACGGTCCTCAGGATCTCAAATTCAACCATCTCATGATCGCTGCAATCAAGGCTGCCCTGGAGCATCACATTTCCAACCAGCCCTTCCCTGTTGGTGAGGACGAGGTCAAGCATGGCACCTCTCCTTGTCGGCTCCTCAATTACTTGCAGAAGGAAGTTGTCTTCCACGCAATCGAGGAACCTTCTGGATTGCTTGTGCCGGGCCGTACCATCCCTCCAACAGATATCAGGGTGGTTGAAGCCCCCCATGAGAACAAGGGCCTGCAAGCATGAGGCTGTTCCTATCTGTCTGTAGAGCGTTTCACCGACAGAGTCCTCTTGATCAGGCGGTCTGTAACAGATCCCCACAGTAATGTCTCCCATCGCTGTTCTCCCTTTAACCCTCATCTATAAACTCTCTATTGACTGCTCACCTGTCCCCAGACAGAGTTCCATACTCTCCAGCCTATCCCTAACATAAATAGCAACTCCCCCTCCCCGCCTGCCCGGCATGTCTTTTCTAAAAAGACTATAACCTTCCATTCCAACACACCAGTCATAGAAGCCATCCCACCATGTTTCTGTGATGCCTATGATATCACATCCCCATAGACGTGCACACATCTTTAATTCCTCTTGTTTGTTCTCCATGCTACAGTTTCTTGAGAGGCTTGTTCATTCTCTCAGCACCTGCAGTTCAGGAACGTAGCACCACAGGGCTCATTTACGCGCAAAATGCTCAGCCCGATCCATCCAGCAGAACTCACACACTGAGTCCAAAGCAGAGACTCTGGGGAAGTCACTTGAAGTGTTCTTGGCAACTCCTAAAGCACCCGAAGAACACAATCGCCACCCACCTCACACACACATACACATGTTCACACAGAGCCACTGACACACACACAGGTGGATGCACACATTCACACAAGTGGCCCGGACATGCACGTGTACCCCGTGGCAGGCGTGCTCCCGCATGCGCACACACATATACTGCATGCGTGTTCTCACATGCAGGCACATACGTGTACAAGCACACACACTTGGGGGCAGACCCTCAACCGCACCGGCTGTTCATGGCCCTCCCAGTGCTACAACACACACGTATTCACACACACACAGGCTCAGACATGTGCGTGCAGGTGTCTATCAACTCACAGGACACGGGGAGAACAACCCAACAGTTTTATTGGTGACTTTAAAGAACTTCTTCCTAATATCTCATCTAAACCCAAACTTGAATCTAAACCTAATGTCAAATCTAAACTGCCAGCTTAAAACTGCTCCCCCTTATCCTATCACTACAGGCCCCTGTATAAAGTCCCTCTCCAGATCGCTTGCAGTCCCTTCAGGCATTTGGAGCTGCTCTAAGTTCTCTCTGGAGACTTTTCTTCTCCAGGCTGGAGCGCTTGGTCT
Source organism: Amazona ochrocephala (assembly GCA_039720435.1). Lineage (NCBI taxonomy): Eukaryota > Metazoa > Chordata > Aves > Psittaciformes > Psittacidae > Amazona > Amazona ochrocephala. The sequence continues at coordinate 202,507 of CM077897.1, forward strand.
TGTTGAACTCCATGATGTTCGCCGTTGGGTGTCACGGGCAGCCAGGGGCCTGCAGCATCCTGCTCCATGGAGAAGGACCATCACGCTGGGGCTCAGGGTGCTTGGGGGGCACGGAAAAGCAGATTTCCCTTTGATGACACACCAGCACCAGAAGAACTTGACCGGCATCTGGGATCACTGAAGTGACAGCAAGGACATAACAGCAATGTCATAGCAGCCGTTGAGGAGGGAGCTGGAATTGAGCGAGCATTAAGCTCCCTCCCAACCCAACCCACTCGGTGAGTCTAGGTTTCTGTGAACATCAAGGAAATAAGAGCGGGAAATAACAGCCGAGAAAATAACAGCAAGGAAATAGCATCTAAGGATATAGCCAAGGAAGCAACATCAAGAAAAGCCTCAGCAGTTCCTACATGGAACAAGAGCTGAACTCAGTGCCAGCATCACCACCGTCACACTTACATTTGGTTAATGACCACCCTGTCCAACTCTGATTCTTCCCCAGCAGCTGGCTGAGTCAGGGCAACCCTCTGCAGGACAGATATTGGAGAGGTGAGAAGCAGGCATGGGGAAGGGACTGGGTAGAGGGGCAGAGCTGGCACCTGCTCCTTCCCTTACCTCCTCTTTGTCCCTGTCTGTGTCCTTGCTCCTGCTCCAACACTTGGGCCACAGCTTCTGAAAGCACCTGGAAACAAACGGGAGCAGAAGGATGAGAAGCAAAGGCGGGAGCTCACGGCTGGGCTGGGCTGGGCGCTGCTGAAGCAGAGCCTGTTGGGGCAGGGCAGGACAGGGCCAGGCAGGAGTTACCGCTTCAGGTGCCACTTGGTGCTGCCTTGGGAATCTTCGGCACGTTTCTTGGCACAAACCTGGTGACGGGGAGACAGAGACTTGGAACATGGAGATTTCCACATGGAATTTTGCAGCATGGGGGAGCCAGAAGGTTCTTCCCCCAGCCCAGCCCCTTCTACACATGTGCAAGGCTGTGCCAGCAGCCACGCCTTTAGGAAGAGCCACCCACGCCTCCCTGCCCAGCTCTCTGCTGCTCCCCACCTCTGGAATGACCCAGAGCTCTCCTCATCTCAGCCATGCTGATGTCTGCCTTTCTCATCTGCACAGAGCTCTGCACGGTCCACCCGGCCCATTCAATCCCCACCTGCAACGTGCACGATGGCTTCTAAAGACCCGCTGGAGCTGGGGCACCATGTGGACGGGCTGTGTTTGGGGTCAGGGCAGGGAAGCGGGCACATTGCTGCATGGCTGGAAGCAGCAGGTGCTGCAGCAGAGCAAGGCCAGGTCAGGAGCCAGGGAGGGGATGCCTGGGGTAACGGACTGTGGGATAAACTCCAGGAAGGTCTGACGGCAGAGGCTATGATGAGAGGGAGCCACAGCCCCCCTCAAGGAAGAAGCTGCACAGCAAGAGGGAAGCCGCACAGCAGAGCTGAAGACAGACCCAGACAGGAGCCAGGACAGTCTGCTCCCAGAAGCTCTGAACCCCTCCAACCTCCAGGGTGCGGGTACCACAATGAGCTACATGTTTGGGAAAACATCTCCTGTGCTCCCCAGCACATCCACAGGCACCCGCAGCAGCACCCAGGACCCATGAGCACTGTGGGAGCACCCCCCTACCCCTGTGCGCTCCAGCCCCAGGGCTTGCCTGGCAGAGCTCTGCCAAACGAGTCCTTGGCTCACCTTGAAGCAGCACAGCACCAGGAGAGAAACAGATGTGATGAGGGTGATGAGGCCAGAGGCGAGCTCAGCCATCTCCTGGGAGAAAGGGAGAGCATATCAGGGACAGAGGAGGGGGAGGGGAGAGGCCCTTTCTATACCCCGCTCTCCAGACACGCACATGGAGCAGTGCCCCACTCTCTCCTACCCTATCTGTAGATTCGCTGTCCATCTCCTTGGCCCAGACCCGGGCATATGAACGTGAGGTGCTGGCGTCCTCCTCCTGCACACACTGCTCTAGGAGGTCAGAGGACTCTGGGTCACGCTGCCTCTCGCTCAGCAGCTTCAGGAGCAGCCCCATCCTCGAGACCATCTTGGCGCAGACTGGCCGGAGCTGGGGCAGGCTGCAGTTCCCATGCAGGGCTCGAGCCACGCCTGCCGTGAACCTGTACAGGGCTCGGTCTGGCACCAGCCAGTGCAGGTGGTGGCTGAGCAGCGTGTCAAAAGGTGCTTCTTGCGTGGCCGCGCCACCCGGGGCACTGGAGCTGCTCAGTGCTGTCGGGACAAGGGACTCCTGCTCTTCGTGCTGCCCGGATGTGGTGGTGCTTGCAGGGGCAGTGGGTTGGCTCCCGGCCCTAGAGGAATGCTCTGTTGCAGCCGTGTCCTGTGGTGCACAGCTGCTGGCAGCAGGGGGGCCACTGTTACCCAGCAGAGCATAGAAGAAACGCTGGATCATGCTCAGTCTCTGCTCTGCTCTACCAACTGCTGCCACAGGCTCTTCTTCTGCACCCTCGCTGCCTACTGTCCCATCACTGTCCTGCTGCTTATGCTCCTCGTCTGTCCCAGCAGAGTCCTGTGTTGGGGATGGTGCTTCCTCCTCATCTTCTGCACCCTCCTCATCCTCCAGCCTGTCGGCCGTGTTGGTCTTCTCCACGGCGTCGGAATGATCCTGATTCTCGCCAGACCAGGCAAGATACGGGGCCTCTCTTCGGTATCGTGTAGGGGGCTGTGCTGCAGGAGGAGTGGGTGCTCTCTGGTGGCTGGAGACTGGGAGGATGTCGCTGAGGTTCTTCTTCTGGATTGCTTCCCAGGGGGTGGACTCTGCCCAGGTCGAGCCTAAGCCAGGCTCCTGCTGCTGCCAGCTTATGGCTCTTCCTCCCTCCCTTGCTGGCACCTCCTGGCCCTCGTCCTTCTGCACTGGCTGGGCTGTGCTGGGGCTTTTCACAGTCAGGATGCTCATGGCTTTGTGCAGCTTGTTCTTCAGCTGTGCCACAAGCCCCTCTGCTAGAAAATAGAGCCTCCTGGTGTCAGTGGAGCTGCTCCAGCCCCTGTGCTGAATGTGCTGCAGCATGAGCATCAGCTCCTTGGCAGTGTTGCCCTCCCGCCTCCAGAGCTGCTGAGGGGAAGTTGCCGAAGCATTGGGGCTGGTCAGGCTCAGGACAACTGCGAGTGTGACGGTTCTTTGCTCCCTGAGCAAGGGCTCCTTGGGCTGGATCTTCAACATGGAGCTGCTGTTCCCCTTCCTGATTGGCACAGCTCCCGTTAGGAGCCCTGGTGTCTCTGCCGGGGAAGCTGTAACACACCGAGAGCGCATCAGTGATAAGCAGCTTTCTGTCAGACACAGGCTCAGAGGGTTCGCTATAGCTGGGGGGCACGGGCAGGGCTGTGGGGCAGTTACCGCAGCAGGGAGCACTGGTGCTGCACACACTTGCACAGTCAAAGCTGAGGGTCCTGCATGGGGTCTCGGTGCTGTGCTTGTGCTGGCAGAGGCAGCAGGCCGTGTCGTTGGACAGTTTGCTAAAGAACGGAGGTAGTGGACAAAACGCTCAGCATCGCCACCCAGGGCAGCGGCTCCAACCCAGGTGGCACGCAGAAACGCGCCAGGGGTCTGCTTCAGTCTCTGCTGCTGCTCTGGGAAACTTCCCCTCACCCGCACTGTCCCAATGGACAGTTTGTGGTGGTGGGTTCGCTCCCCACACAGACCCCTTGTCCCAGCAGTTGGGATCTGCTGCAGGTGGGAGCCGGCCCCTGCACACTCACAGTGTTTCCAAGCGGGATGTTCTCAGGAGCAGCATGAGCAGCGTCTGCCGAGTCACTCGTGTGCCACCCAGGTCCCTGCAAGGGTTTCAAGAAACACATTACATTTGAGGTGGCGGCACCAGCCTCTGCTCCAGGAACAGGCCCAGTCCCTGCTGCATGCGGTGCTGGTCGCAGGGGCATCCGCTGCTACCTAATCCAGGAGAAATGATGGAAAACTCTCTCTCCTTCCTGCTGTGCCCTGCTCCCACCCATGTGTCTGAACCAGGAGGGACCCTGCAGATCCCATGGGAGAAGGATGCAGACAAGTTCAAGTCCGTGTCCTAGCTCCTTGCTGGCTTTGCCCCTGGGACATTTCAGAACTGCTCAGCCTTTGCTGGCTCTGCCGCTGCCTCAGGGAGGAGAAGGTTGGGAGAAGGGTGGGATTTGCTGGCGGACCTCTGCTTTCCTGGCCACAGGGCACCCAGAGACACAAAGAAAGATCCATGGTAAGCTGTTAACAAGGGATCCGTACTTACAGGTGAGTGACTGAAGGCAGCTTGAAGAACCATGTGTCCTTGATAACAGACAGGGGGTTATGGCTCAGGACCCTGAAATGAAACAACACCCCATGTGAGTGGGGGGGGGGCTGGATGAGAGCAGTGGCAGGGGCTCAGTGTTCCATGTGTGAGGAAAAGCTTGGGATGAAGGCTCCAGGCCGGGGCAGATGCTGATGGGCAGATTCACAACATACATCAGGTCCTGACGATCTCCAGCCCAGAGAGCAAAAGCCCACAAGTGCTGCTTCTGAAAAACACATCTCTTACTTTCCTCCTCAGCTCACACCTTCTGGTGGCTTCCCTCCACCAGGACTTTCCCTATTTTCTCACATTCCCGCTGTCCATGAGCTTTGTCTCTGTTCCTGCACCCAGCCAGGCAAAGCCGTGGCCTGACCGAGTTGTCACTCAGCATTGATGCTGCTGCCTATTTGGGCTAAGAGGTAAGCAGAACACAGTGACAAGTGCCACTGCTCTGAGCTACCCTCAGCCCTTGGCATACTCACAGCGTCTGGAGGAACTGCATCCCATGCCATGCCCGGAAGGTGTCGCTCTGGACCTCGGTGATGAGATTTCCCTCCAGGTTTCTGGGGAAACAGGAGACCCCAGAAATGAATTGGGTCTGACCCACAGGAAGCTGGAGTGAAGCAACACTGGTTTGTAGGAAACAGCCACATCCAAGGTGGAACTGGGAGGAAACTGCCATTTTCTCTCCTGCTGTTTGTTAACCTGTCCAGGAGAGGAGATGAAGTGCACGTGGAATGCATCTCTGCCTGCTCCAGGACACAGCGAGCCTCAAGGCTCGGCTTCTATTCTGGCTGTGTTTGCACAAACCATGGCCCCCATCCTGGTGTGGCCACCAGCCACGCCCTGAGCTCTGGAGCTCGGCTGCTCCTTCAGCAGGAGAAATTGGAGTCCTTGTGCTAAAAACAACAGGAGCATCTTCCAGCACCAGAAGGTGCTAAATGCAAAAAGGCTTCACCAAACACACCAGGAAGGAACTCCCATAACTCACATGGTCTCCAGGAAAGGAAGGTTCTCAAAAGCACGTGCCTCAATCGACTGGATTTTGTTGTAAGATAAATCCCTGTTAACAGGAGAACCCAAAACGTTGGTGACATTTGCACTGTCCTGCTTCCCCTCAGGTGCTTTGACTCTGCCAGCACAGACGCATCAGAGCTCTCATTTCACATGGGTTTTCTCTCTGGCACTGACTTGCAGTGGTGTGTAACCGGGCCTCACGCTCCTGACCAGGGTGGCTGTGGCTCAGAGAGGTTCTCCCAGCTCTGATCCCGCCAGGGGTATTTCAGGTCTGATTGTCCTGTCTGGTAACAGAGCAGGTTCTTTATACACGCCCCAACAGCACCTCTTGTGTGAGGCCTCAGGGACCACCTGTAATGCCCTGTGTGACCAGCATGGGGCTATTTCCCTTAGCTCCTAAACGTCACCTCCCTGCACAGCCCTGCTCTGATGTGGGCAAGAATCCTCTGGCCTGGCTCTAGGAGCCAAAAGGTTCCATGTCCCAGCCTGAACTCGCTGCCTGGGCTAGTTCTGCAGCAAACATGGAGAGAGGAACCTCTGTGGCGAGTGTTTCATGGCCTGGTCAGCCAGAGTCCCCAGCCCCATCAGGTGGGTGAATGGGAAGTGCCTGCTCCTCTCCATGGGTGATTGAGAGAAGCTGCACCATGAGCTAACTCCAAGGTGGCTCTGGGGCATCTGAGCTGAGAGGAGACAAATGCACGAGCTTTGTCCTGGAGGTGGTGGCCTCGTGCAGGTCTGTGCAAGGAAAGAGAAGCAGCTGCCTCCTCCTGCTTGGACATGGGGCAGAGGAAGTGCAGCATGCTCCTGCGGAGCCCTCCCCGCAGGCGCTGCCGCAGCACCAAGACCCTGCTCTGCTCTGGTTGCAGCCGGGATCCCCGCAGGAATAAAGCCCTTCCTGGGGCAGGCTGGGCAGCAGGGCCAGGGCAGGGGGAGACTGTGCCCACCACCATGGGCAGGGGGTACCTACAGGTGCCTCAGCAGGAGCAGCCCCTCCAGTGAGCGTCTCTTCACTGTCCGCAGGCTGTTGTACTGGAGGACTCTGCAAGAGACAGACGGACACAGGCAGTGGCACCCGTGGTTCTCAGGGGCAATGGAGCTGTCAGGAGAACAACCCTGCAGCAGCGTCACTGCAGCATCTCTCCAGGTCCCGCCGGGGCTCATCACAGTCACGGCGGGAGCAGGCACTTGCTCCCAGCCTGTTGACACCGACTGCAGCCCGAGCACGGTTTTGCAGGCCCAGGGATGGCCCTGGGGGACGGGAGGTACACAGCCCAGGGCACTGTTTGCTATGGAACCGCTCAGGGGATTCACACCCCTCCTTGCTGAGCAGCTCGGCCTTGGCTGCACGTGGCAAGCACAGGTGCGGTGCTCGTCACAGCCTTGGCCGGGCAGCCTGGCAGAGGGATGGGGATCCCGGAACCCCTGTGCCATGTCTGATGCTGGCAGATACTCACAGCTTCTCAGCCCATGGGTATTCCTTCCACGCCTGCTGGGGGATGAAGGACAGCGTGTTCCCAGTGAAATCCCTGCGGAGAAGCCATGGGTAGCGTCACCCCCAGCACAACCCCTTCCCCTGCCCCAGGGCTGTAGGGTGGCAGCGGGGCTGGCCTGGAGCTGCCCCCTCGGCACTGCCCATAAGCCCCCCACATGCAGCGCGCCCCTGGAGCCACTCCCGGGGTGTCCCAGGGCAGCGCCCGGAGCTGCAGGGCACTCACAGCACGGAGAAGGGCCGTTGGTGGCTGGCCAGGGGCACGTGGGCCAGGGCAGCGCCGCGGCAGTCCAGCCGGCGCCCGCGGCAGCGGCAGGGCCCCAGGCAGGGTTCCAGGGGCCTGGCCAGCCCGGGGACCAGGCCCAGCAGCAGTAGCACCAGCAGCAGCAGTGCCATAGTGATGCAGGGACTGAGTGCCTTTGGTAGCACAGGAGGCTCAAGGCTGGCGATCCAAACCAGGAGCTCTCGTCTGTGACCAGCAGCAGCTCAGGGGCTGTGCTGGCCCTGCTGGCTAGATATAGCCTGGGACACCTCACACCTCACAATGGGGCCGCAAAAGTTGCATCAGCCAGGCCTCTGAGGGTGCATCACCACTGTGACATGGGACAATCCCCTGCCATTGGAGATGGTCGCTCTGCACCACCTGTGGCATGGTACAGACCAGCACATCTACAGCAGGAAAACCTGGGTGCAATAAACAATGTGCAGCACATGTGCCTTCACTACATATTTCAAGAACAGGACAGGAGAGCCGTTGTCTCCTCAGAAGCAAACAAGGTGGAAGTGACAGCTTCATTGCCCGACATCCATGGGGCAGATGCTGGAACACCCCATCTTGCTGCTGGAGCAGACGATGAAGGAGAAGTAGCAGCTTCTCTCTTGGTACAGGACTCTCAGCACCAGGTGAGCCCACGCATGTGGCTGGCACCAGGGATCCCGAGGTGCTGGAGGCAGCCCCAGGTCCCAAAGTGAGTGTGGCAGGGACATTGCTGGTGCTCCCTGTGCCATTCTGCTGACATTCCCTCCCTTCCCTGCCTGTGCTCTTGCTCTCCCGTCCCACACCCCTCCTCTGGAGCAAAGGCACTGAAGGAGAGCAGCCCATGAGGGACTTCCCCAGTGAGCATCCACCAGCAGCACCCCCAGAGCCCAAATGAGGGGCCAATGCACCACCCAGCCCTGGTGCTGGTCACAGGGCAGCAGAGGAGAAGGCAGCCCATGGCACAGCACTCACACAACTACCTGCAGCCCTGAGAGAGACACGGCTGGGAAGAGCTCTCAGCTCCTGATGTTCTGCTGTGTGTTTACAGGAGGAGCCAGAGGACTTGCCTGAGGAGGAGAAAGAATTTGTTGAGGACATTGAAAATTTGCTGTCCCCAGCAGTTACTATCATCGTATATAACATCTTGGTCAACCCCTCAGAGCCAGAGCTTTTCCAGGCCCCTCACATGGGTCCCCAGGATGGGTCCATCTCCCCAGCAGCGGGTGCATGCAAGTGGCAGGAGAGGCAACCAGAGACCTGCAGAGCGTGTCTCCTGCCACAGCCAGTCCCACAGACACTGAGTCAGCAGCTCCTACCCTGTCTGGAGCTGCTGAAGAGCAGCACCGTGCACCTCTCGCTGCTGTGGCACAAGAGCAGCAGGAGGCGCCGGCATCAGCTTCCTCTGGATTTGTTGAGCAGGAGGCAGAAGCATAGGCATAAATAAAGGCGTTTGCCCTGCCCAGCCCCACTGCCTATGAGTTGGTTCTACACGGAAAAGCCAAGCTCTTCATGAGGGGCATCCGGTGCTCCAGGAAATGGTTGAGCAGCCTCAGGAGCAGCAGGACATTGATGAAAGCCACGTGGATGTGTCAATGGCACCAATGGCGCCTGCAGCAGTTCAGGACATGGAGTATCCTGTGGCTGCAGAGCCTCGGGAAGAACCCAGCATGGGTGAGCAGCAGACAACAGCACAGGCCCAGAGAGAGGAACCTGCCTCACAGAAGGGCACAGTAATCGACAGAGCTGTGCAGGTCTTATTCAGACGCAAGGTGAGGAGAGCACCGAAAAAGCATCAGGGAGAGGCCAGCACAGCCGTTGCTTCCCCACCGTTACACAAGGATGAACTGGCAGTGTCACCTGCCAGTGTTCAGCACACTGAGGATGAGCCAGGTACATCCCTGAGTCAAGTGGCAACCAGACCAGGTCAGCAGCAGTGTGTGCATGAGTTCAGCCATGCCCCAGCCTCCCCTCCCTGGGCCAGGGCTGAAAGCCTTCACTGGAAAGCCCCTGGGGGAAGTCCTCGGTGACAGGTGGCAGCAGGAGCCTGCCTGGTGCCCGCCCAGCCCCACACCTGCAGCTCTCCTTTACCCACAGGCACCTCCACCCTCCTGGATGCAGCAGCAGCCCAACAGCAATGACCATCCCGCTTCAGGAGAGCGCTGAAGGCTCCGCGCAGAGCTTTCCGCTCCTCCTGCATCCGCCCACAAATGGAGGAGTAGTGCCCCGCTGCCAGCTCCAGACCCGAGGGAGCTGCACTGAGGACATCGTGCTGCAGCCTGCCCTCGCTGTGGACACTTTCTTCATTCAGACAAAACCATTTCAACCCCCCCCCAAAACCAAGTAGAAGTAAACCACGAAGTTCTAAGGCCACAAAAACCAAAATAACACCAGAGAATTTACCCTGAGGAAAGCCAAAACCTGAGCAAGCTCCCTGGTGAAAGGCTGTGCCACATATACCCCAGGTCTCACCCACAACCCCTCCCTCAAGAGGCTGGGGCAGGGGAGGGACAATCCACCAGCTGGAATAAAAGCAGCCAGGGAGCCACAGCTGGGTTTTTTCTCATCTGGCTCTGGCTCCCTGGCTGTTCCCTGGCTTTAGTTTTCTGGCTCTCCTTCTTCAGCTCAGATTCACATTCAGAACTCACAGACTGCACAGGCTGGCTCTCACCCAGACTGGCTGAGATTCACACCCGCATTCAGTCCACACAGACACACAGTGGCTGAGACTCATGGTTCCTGGCTAGCAAGTCAGTGCTGTTGGCAGCCCCTACAGGCACAGAGCCCAAAGGCATTGGTTTAGACTTCTCCATGTTTCAGTGCAAGTAGCAGGGATCACTTAGCAAAAAAGCATTTCTTCATGCTTGGTCCTCACCAGGGTCAGTTCCACAGGGTTTATTATGGCTTTTATGGCTCTTAACGTGTGAGATTGATCGTTTCTGCTGTTCATTTTCCATGTTTTCTTGGGTGACATGGTTTAGTGTGAGGTGTCCCTGCCCATGGCAGGGGGGTTGCAACTGGATGATCTTCAGGTCCTTTCCAACCCTAACTGTTCTATGATTGATTCTATATTTACTGACACATTCCCATGTGGGTCCAAGCTTTCCCAAATCAAATTCCAACCATGGGTGCCCCATAGCCCCACATGTTCCCACAGCACTTGTGGGTACACTATAGCATAGGAGTACGGGGTATGGGATATTATGGGATATGCGGACCAGGATACGGCATATGGAATATGGGATATTATGTGATATGGGGTATGAGATATGCTCATGAGTGGCATTGTTGTGGAGCTCACCATGTGCAGAAGAGGCCCAGCAGCAGCTTTCTCTCCTGGCTCTTCGGCTGTGGGAGCAGAGGCCAAACATTTGTGCTCTGCTCACTCTGCTGCAGGGCAGCCAGGAGCAGGCACCGGAGAGGTTGCACATAATTGGACTTTTAGGTGGGAAAGCGAGGAGCAACAGCAATGTGGGTGGCACCACTGCTGAGCTCACTGTCTCCAGAGGATGGCTGGGAGCAGTTGACGGAGAGGTAACAGCCAATTGGACTTTAAGGTGGGTAAGCAAGGAGTGACAGCAATGCGGGGGGCACCATTGCAGAGCTCACCATCTGCAGAAGAGGTCCAGCAGCATCTTTTTGTCCTGGCCCTCTGCCTGTGGGAGCAGGGCCCCGAAGTCCTTACTCTGTACTCCGTGCCATGGAACAGCTGGGAGCGGGAGCCTGACAGGTTCCAAACACGTGGACTTTTACATGGGAAAGCAAGGAGCGACAGCAATGCTGGTGGCATTGTTGTGGAGGTCACTGTCTGCAGAAGAGGCGCAGGTAAAGCTTTCTGTCCTGCCTCTTCAGCTATGGGAGCTGAGGCCAAACATTCGTGCTTTGTTCACTCGGCTGTAGGGCAGCCGGGAGCAGGAGCTGGAGAGGTCGCACGCAATTGGACTTTTAGGTGGGTAAGCAAGGAGCGACAGCAATGGTGGCAGCACTGTTGTGGAGCTCACTATCTGAAAAAGAGGCCCAGCAGCAGCTTTCTGTCTTAGTTCTTCAGATGTGAGAGCACAAGTCTAACATTCATGCTCTACTCACTGCTCTGCAGGACGGCTGGGAGCGGACGACGGAGAAGGTGCACTCAATTGGACCTTTAGGTGGGTAAGCGAGGAACGACACCAATGCTGGTGGCACTGCTGCTTAGCTCACCCTGTGCAGAAGATGCCCAGCAGCAGCTTTGTGTCCTGGCTCTTTGGCTGTGGGAGCAGAGTTGAAACATTCATGCTGTGCTCACTCTGCTGCAGGACTGCCGGTAGCAGGAACCGGAGAGGTTGGACTCAAAAATGGACTTTAAGGTGGGAAAGCGAAAAGCAACTGTAATGAGGGTAGTACTGTTGTGGAGCTCACTGTCTGCAGAAGAGGCGCAGGTAAAGCTTTCTGTCCTGCCTTGTCAGCTATGGGAGCAGAGGCCGAACATTCATTATCTACTCACTGTGCTGCACGACGGGCGGGAGCAGGCACCAGAGAGGTTGCACACAATTGGACTTTAGGTGGGAATGTGAGGATCGACAGCAATAGTGGTGGCACTGCTGTGGAGCTCACAGTTTGCAGAAGAGGCTCAGCAGCAGCTTTCTGTCCTGGCTCTTTGGCTGTGGTAGAGGCCAAATATTTTTGTTCTGCTCACTCTGCTGCAGGACAGCTGGAAGCGGGCACCAGAGAGGTTGGACTCAAATGGACATTTAGGTGTGAAAGTGAGGAGCAACAGTAATGAGGGTAGTACCGTTGCGGATCTCACTGTCTTCAGAACACACAGAGCAGCAGCTTTCTGTCCTGGCTCTTTGTCTGTGGGAGCAGAGGCCGAACATTCGTTCTCTACTCAATGCGCTGCATGACAGGTGGAGCAGGTGCTGGAGAGGTTGCATGCAATTGCACTTCTAGGTGGGAAAGCGAGGAGCAACAGCAATGTGAGTGGCACCGCGGTGGAGCTCACAGTTTGCAGAAGAGTCCAAGCTGCAGCTTTCTGTCCTGACCCTTCTGCCGTGGGAGCAGGGCCCTGGAGTCCATAGTCTGTGCTCCATGCCATGGAACAGCTGGGAGTGGGAGGCAGACAGGTTCCAAGCACATGGACTTTGAGGTGGGAAAGCGAGGAGCGAGAGCAATGCTGGTGGCATTGTTGCACATCTCACTGTCTGCAGAAGAGGCCCAGCAGCAGCTTTCTGTCCTGGCCCTTTGGCTGTGGGAGGAGAGGCCAAACTTTTGTGTTCTGCTTACTCTGCTGCATGACATGCAGAAGCAGGCGCTGGAGAGGTTGCATGCAATTGGACTTCTGGGGGGGAAAGTGAGGAGCAAAAGCAATAGCGGTGGCACCGCTGTGGAGCTCACAGTTTGCAGAAGAGGCCCAGCCACAGCTTTCTGTCCTGACCATTTGACTGTGGCAGCAAGGCCCTGAAGTCCATACTCTTTGCTCCGGGCCGGTGCAAAGATTTGTGGCGTCACTGCTCAGAGGGGATCCTCAGCATGGCCCTGAAGATCTCCACATAGGGCTCTACAATGAAAGCAAAACATCCACATGCTATAAAGGTACCAACCACAAGAAGCCTAGCTTTTCTGAGATACGAGACTGAGCAGGAGGGCTTAAGGATCTGGGGAAATTCACAAAACTTGTCCACAGCATTGCCTTGGCAGAGGGGCAGAGAAAATGTATTGGCTGTGTGCAGCACAGCATAGAGAAACCCACTGCCCCAGGCAGTTGCTGCCATGTGGATGCAAGCTCTGCTGCCCAGGAGGGTCTGTCCCATAGTGCAGGGGCTTGCAAATGGGCACATAACTGTCGTAGCACATGATCGTGAGAAGAGAAAATTCTGCTGAAATAAAAAAGATGAACAGAAAAACCTGTGCAGCGCGACCTGTGTAGGAGATGGCCCTTGTGCTCCAGAGGGAATTGGCCATGGATTTGGGGACAACGGTAGAGATGCAGCCCAGGTCCAGGAGGGAGAGGTTGAGGAGGAAGAAGTACATGGGGGTGTGGAGGTGCTGGTCGCAGGCTGTGCTGGTGATGATGAGGCCGTTGCCCAGGAGCGCAGCCAGGGAGATGCCCAGGAAGAGCCAGAAGTGCCAGAGCTGCAGCTCCCGTGTGTCTGCAAATGGCAGGAGGAGGAACTGGGTAAAGGAGCTGCCGTTGGACATCCGCTGCCTCTGAGCACGGGGCATTGCTGATAGTAGAAAAAGGCATCAACAGGTGAAGACAGGAGGAATGTCAGATACAGAGGTTCAATTTACCCACTCATGACTCGGAACACTTTCAGGCTGCAGAGGAGAGGCTCAGCGTGACTTGGTCATGTTTGTCTCTGGGGTTGGTTGGATTGTTTGTTTTCCCAGTGTCACATCTGCCAAGTGACTTTTGTAGGTAAGAAAATTTCTAATGTTTTGAAGGCAACTGTGAAGAGTCTCAGCATGGGACAGACAAAAGAGCTAAACTGCCTGTGGGCAGTGCCTAGTCAAGATTGCTGCAGAGTCCCTCTCTCTGGTTCTCAGCTGCCCTGCAATTTCTAGAGAGACAGTCAGCTCCTTGCCCAGCAGAGCATGGCCAGCAGCCACCTCCAGTGCCTGACACCAAGAGAGCTGCCTGAATGCACCCTCCCCAGGGCTGCCCTGCGCTTTCTCACCATTCATTTCTTGCCCATGTCGCTGCTGCCTGGAGCTGTCCCTGCCAGGAGCTGCTGCTCTGTGCTCAGCTCTGCTCCCTCTCAGGGCTCCCAGAGCCCATCCCATGGGCTGTGTGCTCAGCTCTGCCCTGCACATCCCTCCCGGAACCAGGGCTCTGCCAGGGGGCATCTCTGCCTGTGCAGGGGCTCAGCAGCAGCTCACACAAGTCCTGACGAGACTCTCGGTGTCTTCTCCAAAGCAGAGAAGTAAATTCCCACCTCCCACTGCCCAACCTGCCAACCAAAAGTGAAATACATCAAAGCTCAGGATCCTTCCCTACCAGGCAAACGCTGCCTCAGTGTCTTTCAGAAGGACTCTCTGCAAATGTGCTCAGAGTGATTGGAGATTAGAGCAGTGTCACCCACCCAGCACTTCCCTTCCCTGCCAGGGCTTGTTTCTTCCCCCTCAGCTTCTCCCCCAGCACCATGGGGAGCTCCCAGGCAGGCTGAGCTCTGACCCTGGCAGGCGGCAGAGCGTGGCAAAGACCTAAATGAACGAAGCACGGAACAGTGAGGTAGTGAGACAAGGGAGGCACAAAATCACAAAATGAAATATATAAACCTTAAGAATCAATTTTCAGCAATGTTAAGTTTGATGGCTTTGTAACAGTAGTAATGGAAAATTACCAAGATGCATGATATACAGAGAAAAATATAGAGTACAGCTAGAGAACATGCTGAGAATTCTTGTACAAGATAAACTGCTGTAGTTGACATAGTTTAGGCCTTTAAGACCATAGTACAAAATGAGTGTAAGAAAAACAGGCTAGAATAACAGGATGTAAAGACAGGGAGTATCTGGAAAGGCAGGGGCCCAGAATGGGCTGCAGTTAAATTAACTGATAAGTAGGAGGACAGGAAGATTGTTATGTCTGTGGTGTTAAGGAACCAATTAAGCTGGTATAAGCATCTACTGCGTGTGCTTCAAAAGCTGCCAGCAGTGATGAAGATTGCTGGAAGAAGTAAATGACCCCAAAGACCACCACCACATTTTTGTACGCATGCGGGGAACTTTCTGGAAAATGATGTAATCCATACGTAGCCTCATGAATATGTATGTGTGCTTGGTAGCTATATAAGGACTGCTTGTGTAGCAATACGGGGACACACGTTAGGAGGAGCTATCCCCTGTGTCTCCCAGCGCCGCGATAAAGAATACCTGCATGTCAACTAGAAAACATTGTTGGCGAGTGTGTTCCTGGAGTTTTCTCCGAATCATGTGGCACCCAGGTCCCTGCAAGGGTTTCAAGAAACACATTACATCTGAGGTGGCAGCACCAGCCTCTGCTCCGGGAACAAGCCCAGTCCCTGCTGCATGCGGTGCTGGTCGCAGGGGCATCCGCTGCTACCTAATCCAGGAGAAATGATGGAAAACTCTCTCTCCTTCCTGCTGTGCCCTGCTCCCACCCATGTGTCTGAACCAGGAGGGACCCTGCAGATCCCATGGGAGAAGGATGCAGACAAGTTCAAGTCCGTGTCCTAGCTCCTTGCTGGCTTTGCACCTGGGACATTTCAGAACTGCTCAGCCTTTGCCTGGCTCTGCCGCTGCCTCAGGCAGGAGAAGGTTGGGAGAAGGGTGGGATTTGCTGGCGGATCTCTGCTTTCCTGGCCACAGGGCACCCAGAGACACAAAGAAAGATCCACGGTAAGCTGTTAACAAGGGATCCGTACTTACAGGTGAGTGACTGAAGGCAGCTTGAAGAACCATGTGTCCTTGATAACAGACAGGGGGTTATGGCTCAGGACCCTGAAATGAAACAACACCCCATGTGAGTGGGGGGGGGGGCTGGATGAGAGCAGTGGCAGGGGTTCCATGTGTGAGGAAAAGCTTGGGATGAAGGCTCCAGGCCGGGGCAGATGCTGATGGGCAGATTCACAACATACATCAGGTCCTGACGATCTCCAGCCCAGAGAGCAAAAGCCCACAAGTGCTGCTTCTGAAAAACACATCTCTTACTTTCCTCCTCAGCTCACACCTTCTGGTGGCTTCCCTCCACCAGGACTTTCCCTATTTTCTCACATCCCCGCTGTCCATGAGCTTTGTCTCTGTTCCTGCACCCAGCCAGGCAAAGCCGTGGCCTGACCGAGTTGTCACTCAGCATTGATGCTGCTGCCTATTTGGGCTAAGAGGTGAGCAGAACACAGTGACAAGTGCCACTGCTCTGAGCTACCCTCAGCCCTTGGCATACTCACAGCGTCTGGAGGAACTGCATCCCATGCCATGCCCGGAAGGTGTCGCTCTGGACCTCGGTGATGAGATTTCCCTCCAGGTTTCTGGGGAAACAGGAGACCCCAGAAATGAATTGGGTCTGACCCACAGGAAGCTGGAGTGAAGCAACACTGGTTTGTAGGAAACAGCCACATCCAAGGTGGAACTGGGAGGAAACTGCCATTTTCTCTCCTGCTGTTTGTTAACCTGTCCAGGAGAGGAGATGAAGTGCACGTGGAATGCATCTCTGCCTGCTCCAGGACACAGCGAGCCTCAAGGCTCGGCTTCTATTCTGGCTGTGTTTGCACAAACCATGGCCCCCATCCTGGTGTGGCCACCAGCCACGCCCTGAGCTCTGGAGCTCGGCTGCTCCTTCAGCAGGAGAAATTGGAGTCCTTGTGCTAAAAACAACAGGAGCATCTTCCAGCACCAGAAGGTGCTAAATGCAAACAGGCTCTGCCCATCGCCCCCAAGGCTTGTTTTTTCACCTTTCTTGTCCTTCAACAGTTGAACTTATCACCCCTGGGCTTCTTAAGCATCAAAGCCTCAGAGCTCTTCCCAGGCTGTTTTTCATGCAAATCTTACTGCCTTCACTCCCCACATCTCCCCCTTCTTTGTTTTGTATATCCACTATCAACATCTGCTTAAGGCCTCGATCAATAAGAAACTGTACGAGCTAATGAAAACTAACAAAACAAAAACTCCTAATACAATCAATTTTTTCACTTGTGCTCCTAGCATAGCAAATAAACAGCGAAAGAACAGTTAACATTCTGCACTAGATTGGTTTCAAGCTATATAATGAAAACAGAGATACAGATCCATTTTTACAGATCTTAACAAATCAATTTCTTGTGGCTGTAAAAAGCTACTTCACCTGACTGCCATGATTTCTCAAATACGATGGACAGTGGCTTAGCAACTTCATTTGCCAGCTCCTTCAGGACCCGCGGATGGATTTCATCCGGTCCCATGGACTTGTGTATGTTCAGGTTCCTAAGATGGTCTCGAACCAGATCCTCTCCTACAGTGGGCCCAGGGTCTTCATCCGCACTGTCCCTTCCTCTGCCTTCCAAGACTTGGGTGGTGTGGTCAGAGCATTTGCCGGTGAAGACTGAGGCAAAGAAGTCATTTAGAACCTCAGCCTTCTCTAAATCCAGGGTAGCCAGTTCTCCCAATAGCTTCTGCAGAGGGCCCACGTTGTCCCTAACCTGTCTTTTATTTGCAATGTACCTATAAAATCCCTTCCTGTTATCCTTAACATCCCTAGCCAAGTTTAATTCTAAGTGGGCCTTAGCTTTCCTAACCTGGTCCCTAGCTTCCCGGACAACATCCCTGTATTCTTCCCAGGCCGCCTGACCTTGCTTCCACCTTTTATAAGTCTCTTTTTTCCTTCAAATTTTGCTCAGCAGCTCCTTATCCATCCAAGGAGGTCTCATGGCTCTCCTGCTAAACTTCCTTCTAGTTGGGATGCATTGCTCCTGAGCTTGCAGCAGGTGATCCTTGAATATCAACCAACAGTCTTGGGCCCCCTGCCCTCTAGGGCTGTATCCCACGGAACCTTACTGAGCAGGTTCCTGAAGAGGCCAAAGTCTGCTCTCTTGAAGTCCAGGGCAGTGAGCTTACTGCATGCCCTTCTCACGGTCCTCAGGATCTCAAATTCAACCATCTCATGATGGTTGCCTCATCAAGGCTGCCCTGGAGCATCACATTTCCAACCAGCCCTTCCCTGTTGGAGAGGACGAATGTAGGCAGGCAGGGCTTGGCGGTCGGAAGATGTCCCGCTGTAACGGAAAGACAGAGCCCCTCTCCAGGTAGCTGATTGTGTTTAGCTTTTTGGTATATGAATACTATAGAGAAGCTACAATAACACAACATGCTTGTCTTTCACAGTTGTACTAGGGGGTAATACTAAATGGATACATTCTTAAAGCAGTTGCCGGTGTTCTACCATCATAATGCTCACTCTTTCTAACCGGCTCTTGGCAAACGACACGAGCTTATTTATTATGCAGGGTCCGAAGATCAATGCCAACACGATCATTGCGAATTCTGCCGGTGTGGAACTCTCAGGCTTGGGCAGGACGCTTGGCTCTGGGGCGAAGGGGACGCTCGGCTTTTAGTATATAAATATCACAACAAGACTATAAAAAGACAATATACTTGCCTTATTTTGTCTTTACAATAAATACTAAGAGGTGACACTAAATGGGTACATTCTCAAAGCCACTTTTCAATTATTGAAACAAGCTCACCCAAATTTGACTAAGCACTATTGGCTTTGTTATAGTGTTATGCCACCCTATTACGAAGCAATTGCAGTTGATAGTCTGCCTGACCATACTATAGGGAACAATCCGACGGAATGTAATTGGCAAAATAATACTCAAGGGATCTCCCTCAGTCAAGTGACAGGGAAAGGGAGATGCATAGGACAGATCCCAGAAGGGAAAAAACCTCTTTGTGCAAACAAAACAATGCCACAAACAAGTGGTTGGTTAGTTCCTGCTAAGAACGCCAAGTGGGTATGCTCCAAAACAGGATTGACACCCTGTGTTTCCATAGAATACTTACACTTAATCAATGAATTTTGTGTACAAATCATCCTACTGCCCAGAATAAGAATCACACAAAGGCATTACCGCCCCCTCCCACAGATGCTAATTTGCCGCTGTCTGGATTCTGCTGGTGTAGAATTCTCAGGCTTGGACCGAATGCTCGGCTGTGGAGTGGACGGGACACTTGGTATCGGAGTGTACAGGTTGCGGGGATGTCCGATGATGTGGTCCTATGGACAAAAAACTCACAATTTTCATTAGTTTTATTCTGAAGATCTGGTTTAATAGACTTCTACAAATTGCGTAAAGCTCTCACTTTCATTTTGTCTTATCGTGGACCATGGTGATGGTTTGACAATAGTTCTAGTAGTTGTGTGAATAGCATCCCTAGCTGCACGAGTTGTTGCCCTGACTTCCTCAGCCTGTAGGCCTTGAGCTTGTTCCTGGGGGGTAAGCATTGTTGGATCCGTACCCATCAGGCGCGGTAAACTGGAGCCACGTAACGGGTGGCGCTTTCCAGGTATTCGGGCCAATTGTTTCACACCGTTATCTTCCCATTCTTGTTTGAAAACAATTATCCCTGCTCCATCAAAAATAATTTTGCAAATATGTCGTATGTCAAACGGGAGCATGTCATCTCCTCCGAAAACCCCATCTATAAGAGTAGAAACCATGGCAGAATTAAGCCCCTTGTCTGCAATTGCTTTAACAATTGCTTGTATGTCTTTAGGATTTACTGGTGAAAAAATACTTTGGTCTCCATCCGTCACTCGGACCGGGAACGCTAACGTGGTCGGTGGGACCCATTCAGCACATGCTGTCTTTATTTGTTTCCAGTCCGTAAAAGAGGTGTTTTTCTTTTTAGGTGTCTTGTCAGTATGGGTAGGAATGACTTGGCTATTAAGTCTGTATACGCATGTTTCGCATGTATCATTCTCCTCTGAGTCTAGGCCGGCTGTGACCCACTCCTCCCAGCCAGTGCCTGATTCACAGTCGGAACTTGACTGACCGGCTGCTGCCGGGCTCCGGAACTTTTTCGCTGGGCTCCGGCCCCGCCCGCTTCTCGGGCTCTGGCTCCGCCCACTTCCCTTGCAGGCTCCGCAAGGGGGCCGGGCTCTTTCTTCACTCCGGCCCCGCCCGCTTCCCTTGCAGGCGGGCCTTCCCCCCCCCTTTGCTCGCCCCGCCTGTCAGTGGGGGGGGCGTGTGCCTTACAAGGGCATATTTCCGGACGGTCGCTCTGATTGGCTGTCCGCCCGTACTCGCGCTTCCCTCCCCTCCTGTTTATCCGTGCTTGTCAGTGCTACCGCTTCCTCCGTGTTCCCGCGCGGGCATCTTTGCCCCGCCCTTCCCCTTGCCGCTCGGCGCCATCTTGGGGCGCATAGGGCGGTGGTCCAGCCCAGGCGTCTTTGGGCTCTGATTTCTCCGCGGCACTCTTGGCCTCTTCAACAAGCCCGCCCCAGAAGGATTTTGCGCGGTTTTGTCCCTCCGCAAGCGGGTCGGGGTTCTGGGACTTGGGAGGCATAGCGCCCTCCCGCGAGTTTTTAGACTCAGTAAAAGTGCCATCATCTGGTGGGCGCGGAGTCTGCGTGGCTGCCCCGACTCCCAATTTGGGGGTAACCGACAGACAGTCCCTCGCCGCCTTCCGGGTGTCCTGCTCCTGCATGGCCTTTTGCAGAGCTTGTTTAACTTTCCCCCACGACTTAAGATTTTTCCCAAGACCCAGGGACACCGTCTCCTCGGCTAGTGCTGTGGTGCGTTTAGTCCACACTTCTGGGTGGAGAATATCCACCGCCTGGTCAATGACCCCAATCTGCACAAGTCTCGCAACGGCGAGAATAAAATCTTTAGGTTTACAATCAATACCCCACTGCTTATATAATTCTAATACAACCTTCACAAGGGCCTCCATCGTCCTTGCAGGTCTGGGAGCGTCCTCCCCGCCGGGCTGGTCCCGCCGCTCCAGCCGCTGTTCACCTGTCCAGGCGATTTTCCTGGGTTCCGGCACCACTTGTTGCCTCTGCGAGGCGCGGTGACCTGGTTCAGGGACGGCACAGGCAACCACCTACTCGCGATCGCGGGGTCCATTAGCACGCAGACACCAATGTGGTGGACGGCAAATGGCGTTTATTGCAGAGTGACACCGCATTATATAGCTTTGGTTTACAACGTCACTTCCGTCTGCTTACGTCTCAAGCTAAACACAATCAGCCACCTGGAGAGGGGCTCTGTCTTTCCGTTACAGCGCGACATCTTCCGACCGCCAAGCCCTGGCTGCCTACAGACGAGGTCAAGCATGGCACCTCTCCTTGTCGGCTCCTCAATTACTTGCAGAAGGAAGTTGTCTTCCACGCAATCGAGGAACCTTCTGGATTGCTTGTGCCGGGCCATACCATCCCTCCAACAGATATCAGGGTGGTTGAAGCCCCCCATGAGAACAAGGGCCTGCAAGCATGAGGCTGTTCCTATCTGTCTGTAGAGTGTTTCACCGACAGAGTCCTCTTGATCAGGCGGTCTGTAACAGATCCCCACAGTAATGTCTCCCATCGCTGTTCTCCCTTTAACCCTCATCTATAAACTCTCTATTGACTGCTCACCTGTCCCCAGACAGAGTTCCATACTCTCCAGCCTATCCCTAACATAAATAGCAACTCCCCCTCCCCGCCTGCCCGGCATGTCTTTTCTAAAAAGACTATAACCTTCCATTCCAACACACCAGTCATAGAAGCCATCCCACCCTGTTTCTGTGATGCCTATGATATCACATCCCCATAGACGTGCACACATCTTTAATTCCTCTTGTTTGTTCTCCATGCTACAGTTTCTTGAGAGGCTTGTTCATTCTCTCAGTACCTGCAGTTCAGGAACGTAGCACCACAGGGCTCATTTACGCGCAAAATGCTCAGCCCGATCCATCCAGCAGAACTCACACACTGAGTCCAAAGCAGAGACTCTGGGGAAGTCACTTGAAGTGTTCTTGGCAACTCCTAAAGCACCCGAAGAACACAATCGCCACCCACCTCACACACACATACACATGTTCACACAGAGCCACTGACACACACACAGGTGGATGCACACATTCACACAAGTGGCCCGGACATGCACAGACATGCACGTGTACCCCGTGGCAGGCGTGCTCCCGCATGCGCACACACATATACTGCATGCGTGTTCTCACATGCAGGCACATACGTGTACAAGCACACACACTTGGGGGCAGACCCTCAACCGCACCGGCTGTTCATGGCCCTCCCAGTGCTACAACACACACGTATTCACACACACACAGGCTCAGACATGTGCGTGCAGGTGTCTATCAACTCACAGGACACGGGGAGAACAACCCAACAGTTTTATTGGTGACTTTAAAGAACTTCTTCCTAATATCTCATCTAAACCCAAACTTGAATCTAAACCTAATGTCAAATCTAAACTGCCAGCTTAAAACTGCTCCCCCTTATCCTATCACTACAGGCCCCTGTATAAAGTCCCTCTCCAGATCGCTTGCAGTCCCTTCAGGCATTTGGAGCTGCTCTAAGTTCTCTCTGGAGACTTTTCTTCTCCAGGCTGGAGCGCTTGGTCTTGTTGAACTCCATGATGTTCGCCGTTGGGTGTCACGGGCAGCCAGGGGCCTGCAGCATCCTGCTCCATGGAGAAGGACCATCACGCTGGGGCTCAGGGTGCTTGGGGGGCACGGAAAAGCAGATTTCCCTTTGATGACACACCAGCACCAGAAGAACTTGACCGGCATCTGGGATCACTGAAGTGACAGCAAGGACATAACAGCAATGTCATAGCAGCCGTTGAGGAGGGAGCTGGAATTGAGCGAGCATTAAGCTCCCTCCCAACCCAACCCACTCGGTGAGTCTAGGTTTCTGTGAACATCAAGGAAATAAGAGCGGGAAATAACAGCCGAGAAAATAACAGCAAGGAAATAGCATCTAAGGATATAGCCAAGGAAGCAACATCAAGAAAAGCCTCAGCAGTTCCTACATGGAACAAGAGCTGAACTCAGTGCCAGCATCACCACCGTCACACTTACATTTGGTTAATGACCACCCTGTCCAACTCTGACTCTTCCCCAGCAGCTGGCTGAGTCAGGGCAACCCTCTGCAGGACAGATATTGGAGAGGTGAGAAGCAGGCATGGGGAAGGGACTGGGTAGAGGGGCAGAGCTGGCACCTGCTCCTTCCCTTACCTCCTCTTTGTCCCTGTCTGTGTCCTTGCTCCTGCTCCAACACTTGGGCCACAGCTTCTGAAAGCACCTGGAAACAAACGGGAGCAGAAGGATGAGAAGCAAAGGCGGGAGCTCACGGCTGGGCTGGGCTGGGCGCTGCTGAAGCAGAGCCTGTTGGGGCAGGGCAGGACAGGGCCAGGCAGGAGTTACCGCTTCAGGTGCCACTTGGTGCTGCCTTGGGAATCCTCGGCACGTTTCTTGGCACAAACCTGGTGACGGGGAGACAGAGACTTGGAACATGGAGATTTCCACATGGAATTTTGCAGCATGGGGGAGCCAGAAGGTTCTTCCCCCAGCCCAGCCCCTTCTACACATGTGCAAGGCTGTGCCAGCAGCCACGCCTTTAGGAAGAGCCACCCACGCCTCCCTGCCCAGCTCTCTGCTGCTCCCCACCTCTGGAATGACCCAGAGCTCTCCTCATCTCAGCCATGCTGATGTCTGCCTTTCTCATCTGCACAGAGCTCTGCACGGTCCACCCGGCCCATTCAATCCCCACCTGCAACATGCACGATGGCTTCTAAAGACCCGCTGGAGCTGGGGCACCATGTGGACGGGCTGTGTTTGGGGTCAGGGCAGGGAAGTGGGCACATTGCTGCATGGCTGGAAGCAGCAGGTGCTGCAGCAGAGCAAGGCCAGGTCAGGAGCCAGGGAGGGGATGCCTGGGGTAACGGACTGTGGGATAAACTCCAGGAAGGTCTGACGGCAGAGGCTATGATGAGAGGGAGCCACAGCCCCCCTCAAGGAAGAAGCTGCACAGCAAGAGGGAAGCCGCACAGCAGAGCTGAAGACAGACCCAGACAGGAGCCAGGACAGTCTGCTCCCAGAAGCTCTGAACCCCTCCAGCCTCCAGGGTGCGGGTACCACAATGAGCTACATGTTTGGGAAAACATCTCCTGTGCTCCCCAGCACATCCACAGGCACCCGCGGCAGCACCCAGGACCCATGAGCACTGTGGGAGCACCCCCCTACCCCTGTGCGCTCCAGCCCCAGGGTTTGCCTGGCAGAGCTCTGCCAAACGAGTCCTTGGCTCACCTTGAAGCAGCACAGCACCAGGAGAGAAACAGATGTGATGAGGGCGATGAGGCCAGAGGCGAGCTCAGCCATCTCCTGGGAGAAAGGGAGAGCATATCAGGGACAGAGGAGGGGGAGGGGAGAGGCCCTTTCTATACCCCGCTCTCCAGACACGCACATGGAGCAGTGCCCCACTCTCTCCTACCCTATCTGTAGGTTCGCTGTCCATCTCCTTGGCCCAGACCCGGGCATATGAACGTGAGGTGCTGGCGTCCTCCTCCTGCACACACTGCTCTAGGAGGTCAGAGGACTCTGGGTCACGCTGCCTCTCGCTCAGCAGCTTCAGGAGCAGCCCCATCCTCGAGACCATCTTGGCGCAGACTGGCCGGAGCTGGGGCAGGCTGCAGTTCCCATGCAGGGCTCGAGCCACGCCTGCCGTGAACCTGTACAGGGCTCGGTCTGGCACCAGCCAGTGCAGGTGGTGGCTGAGCAGCGTGTCAAAAGGTGCTTCTTGCGTGGCCGCGCCACCCGGGGCACTGGAGCTGCTCAGTGCTGTCGGGACAAGGGACTCCTGCTCTTCGTGCTGCCCGAATGTGGTGGTGCTTGCAGGGGCAGTGGGTTGGCTCCCGGCCCTAGAGGAATGCTCTGTTGCAGCCGTGTCCTGTGGTGCACAGCTGCTGGCAGCAGGGGGGCCACTGTTACCCAGCAGAGCATAGAAGAAACGCTGGATCATGCTCAGTCTCTGCTCTGCTCTACCAACTGCTGCCACAGGCTCTTCTTCTGCACCCTCGCTGCCTACTGTCCCATCACTGTCCTGCTGCTTATGCTCCTCGTCTGTCCCAGCAGAGTCCTGTGTTGGGGATGGTGCTTCCTCCTCATCTTCTGCACCCTCCTCATCCTCCAGCCTGTCGGCCGTGTTGGTCTTCTCCACGGCGTCGGAATGATCCTGATTCTCGCCAGACCAGGCAAGATACGGGGCCTCTCTTCGGTATCGTGTAGGGGGCTGTGCTGCAGGAGGAGTGGGTGCTCTCTGGTGGCTGGAGACTGGGAGGATGTCGCTGAGGTTCTTCTTCTGGATTGCTTCCCAGGGGGTGGACTCTGCCCAGGTCGAGCCTAAGCCAGGCTCCTGCTGCTGCCAGCTTATGGCTCTTCCTCCCTCCCCTGCTGGCACCTCCTGGCCCTCGTCCTCCTGCACTGGCTGGGCCGTGCTGGGGCTTTTCACAGTCAGGATGCTCATGGCTTTGTGCAGCTTGTTCTTCAGCTGTGCCACAAGCCCCTCTGCTAGAAAATAGAGCCTCCTGGTGTCAGTGGAGCTGCTCCAGCCCCTGTGCTGAATGTGCTGCAGCATGAGCATCAGCTCCTTGGCAGTGTTGCCCTCCCGCCTCCAGAGCTGCTGAGGGGAAGTTGCCGAAGCATTGGGGCTGGTCAGGCTCAGGACAACTGCGAGTGTGACGGTTCTTTGCTCCCTGAGCAAGGGCTCCTTGGGCTGGATCTTCAACATCGAGCTGCTGTTCCCCTTCCTGATTGGCACAGCTCCCGTTAGGAGCCCTGGTGTCTCTGCCGGGGAAGCTGTAACACACCGAGAGCACATCAGTGATAAGCAGCTTTCTGTCAGACACAGGCTCAGAGGGTTCGCTATAGCTGGGGGGCACGGGCAGGGCTGTGGGGCAGTTACCGCAGCAGGGAGCACTGGTGCTGCACACACTTGCACAGTCAAAGCTGAGGGTCCTGCATGGGGTCTCGGTGCTGTGCTTGTGTTGGCAGAGGCAGCAGGCCGTGTCGTTGGACAGTTTGCTAAAGAACGGAGGTAGTGGACAAAACGCTCAGCATCGCCACCCAGGGCAGCGGCTCCAACCCAGGTGGCACGCAGAAACGCGCCAGGGGTCTGCTTCAGTCTCTGCTGCTGCTCTGGGAAACTTCCCCTCACCCGCACTGTCCCAATGGACAGTTTGTGGTGGTGGGTTCGCTCCCCACACAGACCCCTTGTCCCAGCAGTTGGGATCTGCTGCAGGTGGGAGCCGGCCCCTGCACACTCACAGTGTTTCCAAGCGGGATGTTCTCAGGAGCAGCATGAGCAGCGTCTGCCGAGTCACCCGTGTGCCACCCAGGTCCCTGCAAGGGTTTCAAGAAACACATTACATTTGAGGTGGCGGCACCAGCCTCTGCTCCAGGAACAGGCCCAGTCCCTGCTGCATGCGGTGCTGGTCGCAGGGGCATCCGCTGCTACCTAATCCAGGAGAAATGATGGAAAACTCTCTCTCCTTCCTGCTGTGCCCTGCTCCCACCCATGTGTCTGAACCAGGAGGGACCCTGCAGATCCCATGGGAGAAGGATGCAGACAAGTTCAAGTCCGTGTCCTAGCTCCTTGCTGGCTTTGCACCTGGGACATTTCAGAACTGCTCAGCCTTTGCCTGGCTCTGCCGCTGCCTCAGGCAGGAGAAGGTTAGGAGAAGGGTGGGATTTGCTGGCGGACCTCTGCTTTCCTGGCCACAGGGCACCCAGAGACACAAAGAAAGATCCACGGTAAGCTGTTAACAAGGGATCCGTACTTACAGGTGAGTGACTGAAGGCAGCTTGAAGAACCATGTGTCCTTGATAACAGACAGGGGGTTATGGCTCAGGACCCTGAAATGAAACAACACCCCATGTGAGTGGGGGGGGGGCTGGATGAGAGCAGTGGCAGGGGCTCAGTGTTCCATGTGTGAGGAAAAGCTTGGGATGAAGGCTCCAGGCCGGGGCAGATGCTGATGGGCAGATTCACAACATACATCAGGTCCTGACGATCTCCAGCCCAGAGAGCAAAAGCCCACAAGTGCTGCTTCTGAAAAACACATCTCTTACTTTCCTCCTCAGCTCACACCTTCTGGTGGCTTCCCTCCACCAGGACTTTCTCTATTTTCTCACATTCCCGCTGTCCATGAGCTTTGTCTCTGTTCCTGCACCCAGCCAGGCAAAGCCATGGCCTGACCGAGTTGTCACTCAGCATTGATGCTGCTGCCTATTTGGGCTAAGAGGTGAGCAGAACACAGTGACAAGTGCCACTGCTCTGAGCTACCCTCAGCCCTTGGAATACTCACAGCGTCTGGAGGAACTGCATCCCATGCCATGCCCGGAAGGTGTCGCTCTGGACCTCGGTGATGAGATTTCCCTCCAGGTTTCTGGGGAAACAGGAGACCCCAGAAATGAATTGGGTCTGACCCACAGGAAGCTGGAGTGAAGCAACACTGGTTTGTAGGAAACAGCCACATCCAAGGTGGAACTGGGAGGAAACTGCCATTTTCTCTCCTGCTGTTTGTTAACCTGTCCGGGAGAGGAGATGAAGTGCACGTGGAATGCATCTCTGCCTGCTCCAGGACACAGCGAGCCTCAAGACTCGGCTTCTATTCTGGCTGTGTTTGCACAAACCATGGCCCCCATCCTGGTGTGGCCACCAGCCACGCCCTGAGCTCTGGAGCTCGGCTGCTCCTTCAGCAGGAGAAATTGGAGTCCTTGTGCTAAAAACAACAGGAGCATCTTCCAGCACCAGAAGGTGCTAAATGCAAAAAGGCTTCACCAAACACACCAGGAAGGAACTCCCATAACTCACATGGTCTCCAGGAAAGGAAGGTTCTCAAAAGCACGTGCCTCAATCGACTGGATTTTGTTGTAAGATAAATCCCTGTTAACAGGAGAACCCAAAACGTTGGTGACATTTGCACTGTCCTGCTTCCCCTCAGGTGCTTTGACTCTGCCAGCACAGACGCATCAGAGCTCTCATTTCACATGGGTTTTCTCTCTGGCACTGACTTGCAGTGGTGTGTAACCGGGCCTCACGCTCCTGACCAGGGTGGCTGTGGCTCAGAGAGGTTCTCCCAGCTCTGATCCCGCCAGGGGTATTTCAGGTCTGATTGTCCTGTCTGGTAACAGAGCAGGTTCTTTATACACGCCCCAACAGCACCTCTTGTGTGAGGCCTCAGGGACCACCTGTAATGCCCTGTGTGACCAGCATGGGGCTATTTCCCTTAGCTCCTAAACGTCACCTCCCTGCACAGCCCTGCTCTGATGTGGGCAAGAATCCTCTGGCCTGGCTCTAGGAGCCAAAAGGTTCCATGTCCCAGCCTGAACTCGCTGCCTGGGCTAGTTCTGCAGCAAACATGGAGAGAGGAACCTCTGTGGCGAGTGTTTCATGGCCTGGTCAGCCAGAGTCCCCAGCCCCATCAGGTGGGTGAATGGGAAGTGCCTGCTCCTCTCCATGGGTGATTGAGAGAAGCTGCACCATGAGCTAACTCCAAGGTGGCTCTGGGGCATCTGAGCTGAGAGGAGACAAATGCACGAGCTTTGTCCTGGAGGTGGTGGCCTCGTGCAGGTCTGTGCAAGGAAAGAGAAGCAGCTGCCTCCTCCTGCTTGGACATGGGGCAGAGGAAGTGCAGCATGCTCCTGCGGAGCCCTCCCCGCAGGCGCTGCCGCAGCACCAAGACCCTGCTCTGCTCTGGTTGCAGCCGGGATCCCCGCAGGAATAAAGCCCTTCCTGGGGCAGGCTGGGCAGCAGGGCCAGGGCAGGGGGAGACTGTGCCCACCACCATGGGCAGGGGGTACCTACAGGTGCCTCAGCAGGAGCAGCCCCTCCAGTGAGCGTCTCTTCACTGTCCGCAGGCTGTTGTACTGGAGGACTCTGCAAGAGACAGACGGACACAGGCAGTGGCACCCGTGGTTCTCAGGGGCAATGGAGCTGTCAGGAGAACAACCCTGCAGCAGCGTCACTGCAGCATCTCTCCAGGTCCCGCCGGGGCTCATCACAGTCACGGCGGGAGCAGGCACTTGCTCCCAGCCTGTTGACACCGACTGCAGCCCGAGCACGGTTTTGCAGGCCCAGGGATGGCCCTGGGGGACGGGAGGTACACAGCCCAGGGCACTGTTTGCTATGGAACCGCTCAGGGGATTCACACCCCTCCTTGCTGAGCAGCTCGGCCTTGGCTGCACGTGGCAAGCACAGGTGCGGTGCTCGTCACAGCCTTGGCCGGGCAGCCTGGCAGAGGGATGGGGATCCCGGAACCTCTGTGCCATGTCTGATGCTGGCAGATACTCACAGCTTCTCAGCCCATGGGTATTCCTTCCACGCCTGCTGGGGGATGAAGGACAGCGTGTTCCCAGTGAAATCCCTGCGGAGAAGCCATGGGTAGCGTCACCCCCAGCACAACCCCTTCCCCTGCCCCAGGGCTGTAGGGTGGCAGCGGGGCTGGCCTGGAGCTGCCCCCTCGGCACTGCCCATAAGCTCCCCACATGCAGCGCGCCCCTGGAGCCACTCCCGGGGTGTCCCAGGGCAGCGCCCGGAGCTGCAGGGCACTCACAGCACGGAGAAGGGCCGTTGGTGGCTGGCCAGGGGCACGTGGGCCAGGGCAGCGCCGCGGCAGTCCAGCCGGTGCCCGCGGCAGCGGCAGGGCCCCAGGCAGGGTTCCAGGGGCCTGGCCAGCCCGGGGACCAGGCCCAGCAGCAGTAGCACCAGCAGCAGCAGTGCCATAGTGATGCAGGGACTGAGTGCCTTTGGTAGCACAGGAGGCTCAAGGCTGGCGATCCAAACCAGGAGCTCTCGTCTGTGACCAGCAGCAGCTCGGGGGCTGTGCTGGCCCTGCTGGCTAGATATAGCCTGGGACACCTCACACCTCACAATGGGGCCGCAAAAGTTGCATCAGCCAGGCCTCTGAGGGTGCATCACCACTGTGACATGGGACAATCCCCTGCCATTGGAGATGGTCGCTCTGCACCACCTGTGGCATGGTACAGACCAGCACATCTACAGCAGGAAAACCTGGGTGCAATAAGCAATGTGCAGCACATGTGCCTTCACTACATATTTCAAGAACAGGACAGGAGAGCCGTTGTCTCCTCAGAAGCAAACAAGGTGGAAGTGACAGCTTCATTGCCCGACATCCATGGGGCAGATGCTGGAACACCCCATCTTGCTGCTGGAGCAGACGATGAAGGAGAAGTAGCAGCTTCTCTCTTGGTACAGGACTCTCAGCACCAGGTGAGCCCACGCATGTGGCTGGCACCAGGGATCCCGAGGTGCTGGAGGCAGCCCCAGGTCCCAAAGTGAGTGTGGCAGGGACATTGCTGGTGCTCCCTGTGCCATTCTGCTGACATTCCCTCCCTTCCCTGCCTGTGCTCTTGCTCTCCCGTCCCGCACCCCTCCTCTGGAGCAAAGGCACTGAAGGAGAGCAGCCCATGAGGGACTTCCCCAGTGAGCATCCACCAGCAGCACCCCCAGAGCCCAAATGAGGGGCCAATGCACCACCCAGCCCTGGTGCTGGTCACAGGGCAGCAGAGGAGAAGGCAGCCCATGGCACAGCACTCACACAACTACCTGCAGCCCTGAGAGAGACACGGCTGGGAAGAGCTCTCAGCTCCTGATGTTCTGCTGTGTGTTTACAGGAGGAGCCAGAGGACTTGCCTGAGGAGGAGAAAGAATTTGTTGAGGACATTGAAAATTTGCTGTCCCCAGCAGTTACTATCATCGTATATAACATCTTGGTCAACCCCTCAGAGCCAGAGCTTTTCCAGGCCCCTCACATGGGTCCCCAGGATGGGTCCATCTCCCCAGCAGCGGGTGCATGCAAGTGGCAGGAGAGGCAACCAGAGACCTGCAGAGCGTGTCTCCTGCCACAGCCAGTCCCACAGACACTGAGTCAGCAGCTCCTACCCTGTCTGGAGCTGCTGAAGAGCAGCACCGTGCACCTCTCGCTGCTGTGGCACAAGAGCAGCAGGAGGCGCCGGCATCAGCTTCCTCTGGATTTGTTGAGCAGGAGGCAGAAGCATAGGCATAAATAAAGGCGTTTGCCCTGCCCAGCCCCACTGCCTATGAGTTGGTTCTACACGGAAAAGCCAAGCTCTTCATGAGGGGCATCCGGTGCTCCAGGAAATGGTTGAGCAGCCTCAGGAGCAGCAGGACATTGATGAAAGCCACGTGGATGTGTCAATGGCACCAATGGCGCCTGCAGCAGTTCAGGACATGGAGTATCCTGTGGCTGCAGAGCCTCGGGAAGAACCCAGCATGGGTGAGCAGCAGACAACAGCACAGGCCCAGAGAGAGGAACCTGCCTCACAGAAGGGCACAGTAATCGACAGAGCTGTGCAGGTCTTATTCAGACGCAAGGTGAGGAGAGCACCGAAAAAGCATCAGGGAGAGGCCAGCACAGCCGTTGCTTCCCCACCGTTACACAAGGATGAACTGGCAGTGTCACCTGCCAGTGTTCAGCACACTGAGGATGAGCCAGGTACATCCCTGAGTCAAGTGGCAACCAGACCAGGTCAGCAGCAGTGTGTGCATGAGTTCAGCCATGCCCCAGCCTCCCCTCCCTGGGCCAGGGCTGAAAGCCTTCACTGGAAAGCCCCTGGGGGAAGTCCTCGGTGACAGGTGGCAGCAGGAGCCTGCCTGGTGCCCGCCCAGCCCCACACCTGCAGCTCTCCTTTACCCACAGGCACCTCCACCCTCCTGGATGCAGCAGCAGCCCAACAGCAATGACCATCCCGCTTCAGGAGAGCGCTGAAGGCTCCGCGCAGAGCTTTCCGCTCCTCCTGCATCCGCCCACAAATGGAGGAGTAGTGCCCCGCTGCCAGCTCCAGACCCGAGGGAGCTGCACTGAGGACATCGTGCTGCAGCCTGCCCTCGCTGTGGACACTTTCTTCATTCAGACAAAACCATTTCAACCCCCCCCCAAAACCAAGTAGAAGTAAACCACGAAGTTCTAAGGCCACAAAAACCAAAATAACACCAGAGAATTTACCCTGAGGAAAGCCAAAACCTGAGCAAGCTCCCTGGTGAAAGGCTGTGCCACATATACCCCAGGTCTCACCCACAACCCCTCCCTCAAGAGGCTGGGGCAGGGGAGGGACAATCCACCAGCTGGAATAAAAGCAGCCAGGGAGCCACAGCTGGGTTTTTTCTCATCTGGCTCTGGCTCTGGCTCCCTGGCTGTTCCCTGGCTTTAGTTTTCTGGCTCTCCTTCTTCAGCTCAGATTCACATTCAGAACTCACAGACTGCACAGGCTGGCTCTCACCCAGACTGGCTGAGATTCACACCCGCATTCAGTCCACACAGACACACAGTGGCTGAGACTCATGGTTCCTGGCTAGCAAGTCAGTGCTGTTGGCAGCCCCTACAGGCACAGAGCCCAAAGGCATTGGTTTAGACTTCTCCATGTTTCAGTGCAAGTAGCAGGGATCACTTAGCAAAAAAGCATCTCTTCATGCTTGGTCCTCACCAGGGTCAGTTCCACAGGGTTTATTATGGCTTTTATGGCTCTTAACGTGTGAGATTGATCGTTTCTGCTGTTCATTTTCCATGTTTTCTTGGGTGACATGGTTTAGTGTGAGGTGTCCCTGCCCATGGCAGGGGGGTTGCAACTGGATGATCTTCAGGTCCTTTCCAACCCTAACTATTCTATGATTGATTCTATATTTACTGACACATTCCCATGTGGGTCCAAGCTTTCCCAAATCAAATTCCAACCATGGGTGCCCCATAGCCCCACATGTTCCCACAGCACTTGTGGGTACACTATAGCATAGGAGTACGGGGTATGGGATATTATGGGATATGCGGACCAGGATACGGCATATGGAATATGGGATATTATGTGATATGGGGTATGAGATATGCTCATGAGTGGCATTGTTGTGGAGCTCACCATGTGCAGAAGAGGCCCAGCAGCAGCTTTCTCTCCTGGCTCTTCGGCTGTGGGAGCAGAGGCCAAACATTTGTGCTCTGCTCACTCTGCTGCAGGGCAGCCAGGAGCAGGCACCGGAGAGGTTGCACATAATTGGACTTTTAGGTGGGAAAGCGAGGAGCAACAGCAATGTGGGTGGCACCACTGCTGAGCTCACTGTCTCCAGAGGATGGCTGGGAGCAGTTGACGGAGAGGTAACAGCCAATTGGACTTTAAGGTGGGTAAGCAAGGAGTGACAGCAATGCGGGGGGCACCATTGCAGAGCTCACCATCTGCAGAAGAGGTCCAGCAGCATCTTTTTGTCCTGGCCCTCTGCCTGTGGGAGCAGGGCCCCGAAGTCCTTACTCTGTACTCCGTGCCATGGAACAGCTGGGAGCGGGAGCCTGACAGGTTCCAAACACATGGACTTTTACATGGGAAAGCAAGGAGCGACAGCAATGCTGGTGGCATTGTTGTGGAGGTCACTGTCTGCAGAAGAGGCGCAGGTAAAGCTTTCTGTCCTGCCTCTTCAGCTATGGGAGCTGAGGCCAAACATTCGTGCTTTGTTCACTCGGCTGTAGGGCAGCCGGGAGCAGGAGCTGGAGAGGTCGCACGCAATTGGACTTTTAGGTGGGTAAGCAAGGAGCGACAGCAATGGTGGCAGCACTGTTGTGGAGCTCACTATCTGAAAAAGAGGCCCAGCAGCAGCTTTCTGTCTTAGTTCTTCAGATGTGAGAGCACAAGTCTAACATTCATGCTCTACTCACTGCTCTGCAGGACGGCTGGGAGCGGACGACGGAGAAGGTGCACTCAATTGGACCTTTAGGTGGGTAAGCGAGGAACGACACCAATGCTGGTGGCACTGCTGCTTAGCTCACCCTGTGCAGAAGATGCCCAGCAGCAGCTTTGTGTCCTGGCTCTTTGGCTGTGGGAGCAGAGTTGAAACATTCATGCTGTGCTCACTCTGCTGCAGGACTGCCGGTAGCAGGAACCGGAGAGGTTGGACTCAAAAATGGACTTTAAGGTGGGAAAGCGAAAAGCAACTGTAATGAGGGTAGTACTGTTGTGGAGCTCACTGTCTGCAGAAGAGGCGCAGGTAAAGCTTTCTGTCCTGCCTTGTCAGCTATGGGAGCAGAGGCCGAACATTCATTATCTACTCACTGTGCTGCACGACGGGCGGGAGCAGGCACCAGAGAGGTTGCACACAATTGGACTTTAGGTGGGAATGTGAGGATCGACAGCAATAGTGGTGGCACTGCTGTGGAGCTCACAGTTTGCAGAAGAGGCTCAGCAGCAGCTTTCTGTCCTGGCTCTTTGGCTGTGGTAGAGGCCAAATATTTTTGTTCTGCTCACTCTGCTGCAGGACAGCTGGAAGCGGGCACCAGAGAGGTTGGACTCAAATGGACATTTAGGTGTGAAAGTGAGGAGCAACAGTAATGAGGGTAGTACCGTTGCGGATCTCACTGTCTTCAGAACACACAGAGCAGCAGCTTTCTGTCCTGGCTCTTTGTCTGTGGGAGCAGAGGCCGAACATTCGTTCTCTACTCAATGCGCTGCATGACAGGTGGAGCAGGTGCTGGAGAGGTTGCATGCAATTGCACTTCTAGGTGGGAAAGCGAGGAGCAACAGCAATGTGAGTGGCACCGCGGTGGAGCTCACAGTTTGCAGAAGAGTCCAAGCTGCAGCTTTCTGTCCTGACCCTTCTGCCGTGGGAGCAGGGCCCTGGAGTCCATAGTCTGTGCTCCATGCCATGGAACAGCTGGGAGTGGGAGGCAGACAGGTTCCAAGCACATGGACTTTGAGGTGGGAAAGCGAGGAGCGAGAGCAATGCTGGTGGCATTGTTGCACATCTCACTGTCTGCAGAAGAGGCCCAGCAGCAGCTTTCTGTCCTGGCCCTTTGGCTGTGGGAGGAGAGGCCAAACTTTTGTGTTCTGCTTACTCTGCTGCATGACATGCAGAAGCAGGCGCTGGAGAGGTTGCATGCAATTGGACTTCTGGGGGGGAAAGTGAGGAGCAAAAGCAATAGCGGTGGCACCGCTGTGGAGCTCACAGTTTGCAGAAGAGGCCCAGCCACAGCTTTCTGTCCTGACCATTTGACTGTGGCAGCAAGGCCCTGAAGTCCATACTCTTTGCTCCGGGCCGGTGCAAAGATTTGTGGCGTCACTGCTCAGAGGGGATCCTCAGCATGGCCCTGAAGATCTCCACATAGGGCTCTACAATGAAAGCAAAACATCCACATGCTATAAAGGTACCAACCACAAGAAGCCTAGCTTTTCTGAGATACGAGACTGAGCAGGAGGGCTTAAGGATCTGGGGAAATTCACAAAACTTGTCCACAGCATTGCCTTGGCAGAGGGGCAGAGAAAATGTATTGGCTGTGTGCAGCACAGCATAGAGAAACCCACTGCCCCAGGCAGTTGCTGCCATGTGGATGCAAGCTCTGCTGCCCAGGAGGGTCTGTCCCATAGTGCAGGGGCTTGCAAATGGGCACATAACTGTCGTAGCACATGATCGTGAGAAGAGAAAATTCTGCTGAAATAAAAAAGATGAACAGAAAAACCTGTGCAGCGCGACCTGTGTAGGAGATGGCCCTTGTGCTCCAGAGGGAATTGGCCATGGATTTGGGGACAACGGTAGAGATGCAGCCCAGGTCCAGGAGGGAGAGGTTGAGGAGGAAGAAGTACATGGGGGTGTGGAGGTGCTGGTCGCAGGCTGTGCTGGTGATGATGAGGCCGTTGCCCAGGAGCGCAGCCAGGGAGATGCCCAGGAAGAGCCAGAAGTGCCAGAGCTGCAGCTCCCGTGTGTCTGCAAATGGCAGGAGGAGGAACTGGGTAAAGGAGCTGCCGTTGGACATCCGCTGCCTCTGAGCACGGGGCATTGCTGATAGTAGAAAAAGGCATCAACAGGTGAAGACAGGAGGAATGTCAGATACAGAGGTTCAATTTACCCACTCATGACTCGGAACACTTTCAGGCTGCAGAGGAGAGGCTCAGCGTGACTTGGTCATGTTTGTCTCTGGGGTTGGTTGGATTGTTTGTTTTCCCAGTGTCACATCTGCCAAGTGACTTTTGTAGGTAAGAAAATTTCTAATGTTTTGAAGGCAACTGTGAAGAGTCTCAGCATGGGACAGACAAAAGAGCTAAACTGCCTGTGGGCAGTGCCTAGTCAAGATTGCTGCAGAGTCCCTCTCTCTGGTTCTCAGCTGCCCTGCAATTTCTAGAGAGACAGTCAGCTCCTTGCCCAGCAGAGCATGGCCAGCAGCCACCTCCAGTGCCTGACACCAAGAGAGCTGCCTGAATGCACCCTCCCCAGGGCTGCCCTGCGCTTTCTCACCATTCATTTCTTGCCCATGTCGCTGCTGCCTGGAGCTGTCCCTGCCAGGAGCTGCTGCTCTGTGCTCAGCTCTGCTCCCTCTCAGGGCTCCCAGAGCCCATCCCATGGGCTGTGTGCTCAGCTCTGCCCTGCACATCCCTCCCGGAACCAGGGCTCTGCCAGGGGGCATCTCTGCCTGTGCAGGGGCTCAGCAGCAGCTCACACAAGTCCTGACGAGACTCTCGGTGTCTTCTCCAAAGCAGAGAAGTAAATTCCCACCTCCCACTGCCCAACCTGCCAACCAAAAGTGAAATACATCAAAGCTCAGGATCCTTCCCTACCAGGCAAACGCTGCCTCAGTGTCTTTCAGAAGGACTCTCTGCAAATGTGCTCAGAGTGATTGGAGATTAGAGCAGTGTCACCCACCCAGCACTTCCCTTCCCTGCCAGGGCTTGTTTCTTCCCCCTCAGCTTCTCCCCCAGCACCATGGGGAGCTCCCAGGCAGGCTGAGCTCTGACCCTGGCAGGCGGCAGAGCGTGGCAAAGACCTAAATGAACGAAGCACGGAACAGTGAGGTAGTGAGACAAGGGAGGCACAAAATCACAAAATGAAATATATAAACCTTAAGAATCAATTTTCAGCAATGTTAAGTTTGATGGCTTTGTAACAGTAGTAATGGAAAATTACCAAGATGCATGATATACAGAGAAAAATATAGAGTACAGCTAGAGAACATGCTGAGAATTCTTGTACAAGATAAACTGCTGTAGTTGACATAGTTTAGGCCTTTAAGACCATAGTACAAAATGAGTGTAAGAAAAACAGGCTAGAATAACAGGATGTAAAGACAGGGAGTATCTGGAAAGGCAGGGGCCCAGAATGGGCTGCAGTTAAATTAACTGATAAGTAGGAGGACAGGAAGATTGTTATGTCTGTGGTGTTAAGGAACCAATTAAGCTGGTATAAGCATCTACTGCGTGTGCTTCAAAAGCTGCCAGCAGTGATGAAGATTGCTGGAAGAAGTAAATGACCCCAAAGACCACCACCACATTTTTGTACGCATGCGGGGAACTTTCTGGAAAATGATGTAATCCATACGTAGCCTCATGAATATGTATGTGTGCTTGGTAGCTATATAAGGACTGCTTGTGTAGCAATACAGGGACACACGTTAGGAGGAGCTATCCCCTGTGTCTCCCAGAGCCGCGATAAAGAATACCTGCATGTCAACTAGAAAACATTGTTGGCGAGTGTGTTCCTGGAGTTTTCTCCGAATCATGTGGC
Source organism: Amazona ochrocephala (assembly GCA_039720435.1). Taxonomy (NCBI): domain Eukaryota; kingdom Metazoa; phylum Chordata; class Aves; order Psittaciformes; family Psittacidae; genus Amazona; species Amazona ochrocephala. The sequence continues at coordinate 239,514 of CM077897.1, forward strand.
ACCCAGGTCCCTGCAAGGGTTTCAAGAAACACATTACATCTGAGGTGGCGGCACCAGCCTCTGCTCCGGGAACAAGCCCAGTCCCTGCTGCATGCGGTGCTGGTCGCAGGGGCATCCGCTGCTACCTAATCCAGGAGAAATGATGGAAAACTCTCTCTCCTTCCTGCTGTGCCCTGCTCCCACCCATGTGTCTGAACCAGGAGGGACCCTGCAGATCCCATTGGAGAAGGATGCAGACAAGTTCAAGTCCATGTCTAGCTCCTTGCTGGCTTTGCACCTGGGACATTTCAGAACTGCGCAGCCTTTGCCTGGCTCTGCCGCTGCCTCAGGCAGGAGAAGGTTGGGAGAAGGGTGGGATTTGCTGGCGGATCTCTGCTTTCCTGGCCACAGGGCACCCAGAGACACAAAGAAAGATCCACGGTAAGCTGTTAACAAGGGATCCGTACTTACAGGTGAGTGACTGAAGGCAGCTTGAAGAACCATGTGTCCTCGATAACAGACAGGGAGTTATGGCTCAGGACCCTGAAACGACACAACACCCCATGTGAGTAGGGGGGGGGGGTGCAGGATGAGAGCAGTGGCAGGGGCTCAGTGTTCCATGTGTGAGGAAAAGCTTGGGATGAAGACTCCAGGCCGGGGCAGATGCTGATGGGCAGATTCACAACATACATCAGGTCCTGACTATCTCCAGCCCAGAGAGCAAAAGCCCACAAGTGCTGCTTCTGAAAAACACATCTCTTACTTTCCTCCTCAGCTCACACCTTCTGGTGGCTTCCCTCCACCAGGACTTTCCCTGTTTTCTCACATTCCCGCTGTCCATGGGCTTTGTCTCTGTTCCTGCACCCAGCCAGGCAAAGCTGTGGCCTGACCGAGTTGTCACTCAGCATTGATGCTGCTGCCTATTTGGGCTAAGAGGTGAGCAGAACACAGTGACAAGTGCCACTGCTCTGAGCTACCCTCAGCCCTTGGCATACTCACAGCGTCTGGAGGAACTGCATCCCATGCCATGCCCGGAAGGTGTCGCTCTGGACCTCGGTGATGAGATTTCCCTCCAGGTTTCTGGGGAAACAGGAGACCCCAGAAATGAATTGGGTCTGACCCACAGGAAGCTGGAGTGAAGCAACACTGGTTTGTGGGAAACAGCCACATCCAAGGTGGAACTGGGAGGAAACTGCCATTTTCTCTCCTGCTGTTTGTTAACCTGTCCAGGAGAGGAGATGAAGTGCACGTGGAATGCATCTCTGCCTGCTCCAGGACACAGCGAGCCTCAAGACTCGGCTTCTATTCTGGCTGTGTTTGCACAAACCATGGCCCCCATCCTGGTGTGGCCACCAGCCACGCCCTGAGCTCTGGAGCTCGGCTGCTCCTTCGCAGGAGAAATTGGAGTCCTTGTGCTAAAAACAACAGGAGCATCTTCCAGCACCAGAAGGTGCTAAATGCAAACAGGCTCTGCCCATCGCCCCCAAGGCTTGTTTTTTCACCTTTCTTGTCCTTCAACAGTTGAACTTATCACCCCAGGGCTTCTTAAGCATCAAAGCCTCAGAGCTCTTCCCAGGCTGTTTTTCATGCAAATCTTACTGCCTTCACTCCCCACATCTCCCCCTTCTTTGTTTTGTATATCCACTATCAACATCTGCTTAAGGCCTCGATCAATAAGAAACTGTACGAGCTAATGAAAACTAACAAAACAAAAACTCCTAATACAATCAATTTTTTCACTTGTGCTCCTAGCATAGCAAATAAACAGCGAAAGAACAGTTAACATTCTGCACTAACGATTGGTTTCAAGCTATATAATGAAAACAGAGATACAGATCCATTTTTACAGATCTTAACAAATCAATTTCTTGTGGCTGTAAAAAGCTACTTCACCTGACTGCCATGATTTCTCAAATACGATGGACAGTGGCTTAGCAACTTCATTTGCCAGCTCCTTCAGGACCCGCGGATGGATTTCATCCGGTCCCATGGACTTGTGTATGTTCAGGTTCCTAAGATGGTCTCGAACCAGATCCTCTCCTACAGTGGGCCCAGGGTCTTCATCCGCACTGTCCCTTCCTCTGCCTTCCAAGACTTGGGTGGTGTGGTCAGAGCATTTGCCGGTGAAGACTGAGGCAAAGAAGTCATTTAGAACCTCAGCCTTCTCTAAATCCAGGGTAGCCAGTTCTCCCAATAGCTTCTGCAGAGGGCCCACGTTGTCCCTAACCTGTCTTTTATTTGCAATGTACCTATAAAATCCCTTCCTGTTATCCTTAACATCCCTAGCCAAGTTTAATTCTAAGTGGGCCTTAGCTTTCCTAACCTGGTCCCTAGCTTCCCGGACAACATCCCTGTATTCTTCCCAGGCCGCCTGACCTTGCTTCCACCTTTTATAAGTCTCTTTTTTCCTTCAAATTTTGCTCAGCAGCTCCTTATCCATCCAAGGAGGTCTCATGGCCCTCCTGCTAAACTTCCTTCTAGTTGGGATGCATCGCTCCTGAGCTTGCAGCAGGTGATCCTTGAATATCAACCAACAGTCTTGGGCCCCCTGCCCTCTAGGGCTGTATCCCACGGAACCTTACTGAGCAGGTTCCTGAAGAGGCCAAAGTCTGCTCTCTTGAAGTCCAGGGCAGTGAGCTTACTGCATGCCCTTCTCACGGTCCTCAGGATCTCAAACTCAACCATCTCATGATCGCTGCAATCAAGGCTGCCCTGGAGCATCACATTTCCAACCAGCCCTTCCCTGTTGGTGAGGACGAGGTCAAGCATGGCACCTCTCCTTGTCGGCTCCTCAATTACTTGCAGAAGGAAGTTGTCTTCCACGCAATCGAGGAACCTTCTGGATTGCTTGTGCCGGGCCGTACCATCCCTCCAACAGATATCAGGGTGGTTGAAGCCCCCCATGAGAACAAGGGCCTGCAAGCATGAGGCTGTTCCTATCTGTCTGTAGAGCGTTTCACCGACAGAGTCCTCTTGATCAGGCGGTCTGTAACAGATCCCCACAGTAATGTCTCCCATCGCTGTTCTCCCTTTAACCCTCATCTATAAACTCTCTATTGACTGCTCACCTGTCCCCAGACAGAGTTCCATACTCTCCAGCCTATCCCTAACATAAATAGCAACTCCCCCTCCCCGCCTGCCCGGCATGTCTTTTCTAAAAAGACTATAACCTTCCATTCCAACACACCAGTCATAGAAGCCATCCCACCCTGTTTCTGTGATGCCTATGATATCACATCCCCATAGACGTGCACACATCTTTAATTCCTCTTGTTTGTTCTCCATGCTACAGTTTCTTGAGAGGCTTGTTCATTCTCTCAGTACCTGCAGTTCAGGAACGTAGCACCACAGGGCTCATTTACGCGCAAAATGCTCAGCCCGATCCATCCAGCAGAACTCACACACTGAGTCCAAAGCAGAGACTCTGGGGAAGTCACTTGAAGTGTTCTTGGCAACTCCTAAAGCACCCGAAGAACACAATCGCCACCCACCTCACACACACATACACATGTTCACACAGAGCCACTGACACACACACAGGTGGATGCACACATTCACACAAGTGGCCCGGACATGCACAGACATGCACGTGTACCCCGTGGCAGGCGTGCTCCCGCATGCGCACACACATATACTGCATGCGTGTTCTCACATGCAGGCACATACGTGTACAAGCACACACACTTGGGGGCAGACCCTCAACCGCACCGGCTGTTCATGGCCCTCCCAGTGCTACAACACACACGTATTCACACACACACAGGCTCAGACATGTGCGTGCAGGTGTCTATCAACTCACAGGACACGGGGAGAACAACCCAACAGTTTTATTGGTGACTTTAAAGAACTTCTTCCTAATATCTCATCTAAACCCAAACTTGAATCTAAACCTAATGTCAAATCTAAACTGCCAGCTTAAAACTGCTCCCCCTTATCCTATCACTACAGGCCCCTGTATAAAGTCCCTCTCCAGATCGCTTGCAGTCCCTTCAGGCATTTGGAGCTGCTCTAAGTTCTCTCTGGAGACTTTTCTTCTCCAGGCTGGAGCGCTTGGTCTTGTTGAACTCCATGATGTTCGCCGTTGGGTGTCACGGGCAGCCAGGGGCCTGCAGCATCCTGCTCCATGGAGAAGGACCATCACGCTGGGGCTCAGGGTGCTTGGGGGGCACGGAAAAGCAGATTTCCCTTTGATGACACACCAGCACCAGAAGAACTTGACCGGCATCTGGGATCACTGAAGTGACAGCAAGGACATAACAGCAATGTCATAGCAGCCGTTGAGGAGGGAGCTGGAATTGAGCGAGCATTAAGCTCCCTCCCAACCCAACCCACTCGGTGAGTCTAGGTTTCTGTGAACATCAAGGAAATAAGAGCGGGAAATAACAGCCGAGAAAATAACAGCAAGGAAATAGCATCTAAGGATATAGCCAAGGAAGCAACATCAAGAAAAGCCTCAGCAGTTCCTACATGGAACAAGAGCTGAACTCAGTGCCAGCATCACCACCGTCACACTTACATTTGGTTAATGACCACCCTGTCCAACTCTGACTCTTCCCCAGCAGCTGGCTGAGTCAGGGCAACCCTCTGCAGGACAGATATTGGAGAGGTGAGAAGCAGGCATGGGGAAGGGACTGGGTAGAGGGGCAGAGCTGGCACCTGCTCCTTCCCTTACCTCCTCTTTGTCCCTGTCTGTGTCCTTGCTCCTGCTCCAACACTTGGGCCACAGCTTCTGAAAGCACCTGGAAACAAACGGGAGCAGAAGGATGAGAAGCAAAGGCGGGAGCTCAGGACTGGGCTGGGCGCTGCTGAAGCAGAGCCTGTTGGGGCAGGGCAGGACAGGGCCAGGCAGGAGTTACCGCTTCAGGTGCCACTTGGTGCTGCCTTGGGAATCCTCGGCACGTTTCTTGGCACAAACCTGGTGACGGGGAGACAGAGACTTGGAACATGGAGATTTCCACATGGAATTTTGCAGCATGGGGGAGCCAGAAGGTTCTTCCCCCAGCCCAGCCCCTTCTACACATGTGCAAGGCTGTGCCAGCAGCCACGCCTTTAGGAAGAGCCACCCACGCCTCCCTGCCCAGCTCTCTGCTGCTCCCCACCTCTGGAATGACCCAGAGCTCTCCTCATCTCAGCCATGCTGATGTCTGCCTTTCTCATCTGCACAGAGCTCTGCACGGTCCACCCGGCCCATTCAATCCCCACCTGCAACATGCACGATGGCTTCTAAAGACCCGCTGGAGCTGGGGCACCATGTGGACGGGCTGTGTTTGGGGTCAGGGCAGGGAAGTGGGCACATTGCTGCATGGCTGGAAGCAGCAGGTGCTGCAGCAGAGAAAGGCCAGGTCAGGAGCCAGGGAGGGGATGCCTGGGGTAACGGACTGTGGGATAAACTCCAGGAAGGTCTGACGGCAGAGGCTATGATGAGAGGGAGCCACAGCCCCCCTCAAGGAAGAAGCTGCACAGCAAGAGGGAAGCTGCACAGCAGAGCTGAAGACAGACCCAGACAGGAGCCAGGACAGTCTGCTCCCAGAAGCTCTGAACCCCTCCAGCCTCCAGGGTGCGGGTACCACAATGAGCTACATGTTTGGGAAAACATCTCCTGTGCTCCCCAGCACATCCACAGGCACCCGCGGCAGCACCCAGGACCCATGAGCACTGTGGGAGCACCCCCCTACCCCTGTGCGCTCCAGCCCCAGGGTTTGCCTGGCAGAGCTCTGCCAAACGAGTCCTTGGCTCACCTTGAAGCAGCACAGCACCAGGAGAGAAACAGATGTGATGAGGGCGATGAGGCCAGAGGCGAGCTCAGCCATCTCCTGGGAGAAAGGGAGAGCATATCAGGGACAGAGGAGGGGGAGGGGAGAGGCCCTTTCTATACCCCGCTCTCCAGACACGCACATGGAGCAGTGCCCCACTCTCTCCTACCCTATCTGTAGATTCGCTGTCCATCTCCTTGGCCCAGACCCGGGCATATGAACGTGAGGTGCTGGCGTCCTCCTCCTGCACACACTGCTCTAGGAGGTCAGAGGACTCTGGGTCACGCTGCCTCTCGCTCAGCAGCTTCAGGAGCAGCCCCATCCTCGAGACCATCTTGGCGCAGACTGGCCGGAGCTGGGGCAGGCTGCAGTTCCCATGCAGGGCTCGAGCCACGCCTGCCGTGAACCTGTACAGGGCTCGGTCTGGCACCAGCCAGTGCAGGTGGTGGCTGAGCAGCGTGTCAAAAGGTGCTTCTTGCGTGGCCGCGCCACCCGGGGCACTGGAGCTGCTCAGTGCTGTCGGGACAAGGGACTCCTGCTCTTCGTGCTGCCCGAATGTGGTGGTGCTTGCAGGGGCAGTGGGTTGGCTCCCGGCCCTAGAGGAATGCTCTGTTGCAGCCGTGTCCTGTGGTGCACAGCTGCTGGCAGCAGGGGGGCCACTGTTACCCAGCAGAGCATAGAAGAAACGCTGGATCATGCTCAGTCTCTGCTCTGCTCTACCAACTGCTGCCACAGGCTCTTCTTCTGCACCCTCGCTGCCTACTGTCCCATCACTGTCCTGCTGCTTATGCTCCTCGTCTGTCCCAGCAGAGTCCTGTGTTGGGGATGGTGCTTCCTCCTCATCTTCTGCACCCTCCTCATCCTCCAGCCTGTCGGCCGTGTTGGTCTTCTCCACGGCGTCGGAATGATCCTGATTCTCGCCAGACCAGGCAAGATACGGGGCCTCTCTTCGGTATCGTGTAGGGGGCTGTGCTGCAGGAGGAGTGGGTGCTCTCTGGTGGCTGGAGACTGGGAGGATGTCGCTGAGGTTCTTCTTCTGGATTGCTTCCCAGGGGGTGGACTCTGCCCAGGTCGAGCCTAAGCCAGGCTCCTGCTGCTGCCAGCTTATGGCTCTTCCTCCCTCCCCTGCTGGCACCTCCTGGCCCTCGTCCTTCTGCACTGGCTGGGCCGTGCTGGGGCTTTTCACAGTCAGGATGCTCATGGCTTTGTGCAGCTTGTTCTTCAGCTGTGCCACAAGCCCCTCTGCTAGAAAATAGAGCCTCCTGGTGTCAGTGGAGCTGCTCCAGCCCCTGTGCTGAATGTGCTGCAGCATGAGCATCAGCTCCTTGGCAGTGTTGCCCTCCCGCCTCCAGAGCTGCTGAGGGGAAGTTGCCGAAGCATTGGGGCTGGTCAGGCTCAGGACAACTGCGAGTGTGACGGTTCTTTGCTCCCTGAGCAAGGGCTCCTTGGGCTGGATCTTCAACATCGAGCTGCTGTTCCCCTTCCTGATTGGCACAGCTCCCGTTAGGAGCCCTGGTGTCTCTGCCGGGGAAGCTGTAACACACCGAGAGCACATCAGTGATAAGCAGCTTTCTGTCAGACACAGGCTCAGAGGGTTCGCTATAGCTGGGGGGCACGGGCAGGGCTGTGGGGCAGTTACCGCAGCAGGGAGCACTGGTGCTGCACACACTTGCACAGTCAAAGCTGAGGGTCCTGCATGGGGTCTCGGTGCTGTGCTTGTGCTGGCAGAGGCAGCAGGCCGTGTCGTTGGACAGTTTGCTAAAGAACGGAGGTAGTGGACAAAACGCTCAGCATCGCCACCCAGGGCAGCGGCTCCAACCCAGGTGGCACGCAGAAACGCGCCAGGGGTCTGCTTCAGTCTCTGCTGCTGCTCTGGGAAACTTCCCCTCACCCGCACTGTCCCAATGGACAGTTTGTGGTGGTGGGTTCGCTCCCCACACAGACCCCTTGTCCCAGCAGTTGGGATCTGCTGCAGGTGGGAGCCGGCCCCTGCACACTCACAGTGTTTCCAAGCGGGATGTTCTCAGGAGCAGCATGAGCAGCGTCTGCCGAGTCACTCGTGTGCCACCCAGGTCCCTGCAAGGGTTTCAAGAAACACATTACATTTGAGGTGGCGGCACCAGCCTCTGCTCCAGGAACAGGCCCAGTCCCTGCTGCATGCGGTGCTGGTCGCAGGGGCATCCGCTGCTACCTAATCCAGGAGAAATGATGGAAAACTCTCTCTCCTTCCTGCTGTGCCCTGCTCCCACCCATGTGTCTGAACCAGGAGGGACCCTGCAGATCCCATGGGAGAAGGATGCAGACAAGTTCAAGTCCGTGTCCTAGCTCCTTGCTGGCTTTGCCCCTGGGACATTTCAGAACTGCTCAGCCTTTGCCTGGCTCTGCCGCTGCCTCAGGCAGGAGAAGGTTGGGAGAAGGGTGGGATTTGCTGGCGGACCTCTGCTTTCCTGGCCACAGGGCACCCAGAGACACAAAGAAAGATCCACGGTAAGCTGTTAACAAGGGATCCGTACTTACAGGTGAGTGACTGAAGGCAGCTTGAAGAACCATGTGTCCTTGATAACAGACAGGGGGTTATGGCTCAGGACCCTGAAATGAAACAACACCCCATGTGAGTGGGGGGGGGGGCTGGATGAGAGCAGTGGCAGGGGCTCAGTGTTCCATGTGTGAGGAAAAGCTTGGGATGAAGGCTCCAGGCCGGGGCAGATGCTGATGGGCAGATTCACAACATACATCAGGTCCTGACGATCTCCAGCCCAGAGAGCAAAAGCCCACAAGTGCTGCTTCTGAAAAACACATCTCTTACTTTCCTCCTCAGCTCACACCTTCTGGTGGCTTCCCTCCACCAGGACTTTCTCTATTTTCTCACATTCCCGCTGTCCATGAGCTTTGTCTCTGTTCCTGCACCCAGCCAGGCAAAGCTGTGGCCTGACCGAGTTGTCACTCAGCATTGATGCTGCTGCCTATTTGGGCTAAGAGGTGAGCAGAACACAGTGACAAGTGCCACTGCTCTGAGCTACCCTCAGCCCTTGGAATACTCACAGCGTCTGGAGGAACTGCATCCCATGCCATGCCCGGAAGGTGTCGCTCTGGACCTCGGTGATGAGATTTCCCTCCAGGTTTCTGGGGAAACAGGAGACCCCAGAAATGAATTGGGTCTGACCCACAGGAAGCTGGAGTGAAGCAACACTGGTTTGTAGGAAACAGCCACATCCAAGGTGGAACTGGGAGGAAACTGCCATTTTCTCTCCTGCTGTTTGTTAACCTGTCCGGGAGAGGAGATGAAGTGCACGTGGAATGCATCTCTGCCTGCTCCAGGACACAGCGAGCCTCAAGACTCGGCTTCTATTCTGGCTGTGTTTGCACAAACCATGGCCCCCATCCTGGTGTGGCCACCAGCCACGCCCTGAGCTCTGGAGCTCGGCTGCTCCTTCAGCAGGAGAAATTGGAGTCCTTGTGCTAAAAACAACAGGAGCATCTTCCAGCACCAGAAGGTGCTAAATGCAAAAAGGCTTCACCAAACACACCAGGAAGGAACTCCCATAACTCACATGGTCTCCAGGAAAGGAAGGTTCTCAAAAGCACGTGCCTCAATCGACTGGATTTTGTTGTAAGATAAATCCCTGTTAACAGGAGAACCCAAAACGTTGGTGACATTTGCACTGTCCTGCTTCCCCTCAGGTGCTTTGACTCTGCCAGCACAGACGCATCAGAGCTCTCATTTCACATGGGTTTTCTCTCTGGCACTGACTTGCAGTGGTGTGTAACCGGGCCTCACGCTCCTGACCAGGGTGGCTGTGGCTCAGAGAGGTTCTCCCAGCTCTGATCCCGCCAGGGGTATTTCAGGTCTGATTGTCCTGTCTGGTAACAGAGCAGGTTCTTTATACACGCCCCAACAGCACCTCTTGTGTGAGGCCTCAGGGACCACCTGTAATGCCCTGTGTGACCAGCATGGGGCTATTTCCCTTAGCTCCTAAACGTCACCTCCCTGCACAGCCCTGCTCTGATGTGGGCAAGAATCCTCTGGCCTGGCTCTAGGAGCCAAAAGGTTCCATGTCCCAGCCTGAACTCGCTGCCTGGGCTAGTTCTGCAGCAAACATGGAGAGAGGAACCTCTGTGGCGAGTGTTTCATGGCCTGGTCAGCCAGAGTCCCCAGCCCCATCAGGTGGGTGAATGGGAAGTGCCTGCTCCTCTCCATGGGTGATTGAGAGAAGCTGCACCATGAGCTAACTCCAAGGTGGCTCTGGGGCATCTGAGCTGAGAGGAGACAAATGCACGAGCTTTGTCCTGGAGGTGGTGGCCTCGTGCAGGTCTGTGCAAGGAAAGAGAAGCAGCTGCCTCCTCCTGCTTGGACATGGGGCAGAGGAAGTGCAGCATGCTCCTGCGGAGCCCTCCCCGCAGGCGCTGCCGCAGCACCAAGACCCTGCTGCAGCACCAAGACCCTGCTCTGCTCTGGTTGCAGCCGGGATCCCCGCAGGAATAAAGCCCTTCCTGGGGCAGGCTGGGCAGCAGGGCCAGGGCAGGGGGAGACTGTGCCCACCACCATGGGCAGGGGGTACCTACAGGTGCCTCAGCAGGAGCAGCCCCTCCAGTGAGCGTCTCTTCACTGTCCGCAGGCTGTTGTACTGGAGGACTCTGCAAGAGACAGACGGACACAGGCAGTGGCACCCGTGGTTCTCAGGGGCAATGGAGCTGTCAGGAGAACAACCCTGCAGCAGCGTCACTGCAGCATCTCTCCAGGTCCCGCCGGGGCTCATCACAGTCACGGCGGGAGCAGGCACTTGCTCCCAGCCTGTTGACACCGACTGCAGCCCGAGCACGGTTTTGCAGGCCCAGGGATGGCCCTGGGGGACGGGAGGTACACAGCCCAGGGCACTGTTTGCTATGGAACCGCTCAGGGGATTCACACCCCTCCTTGCTGAGCAGCTCGGCCTTGGCTGCACGTGGCAAGCACAGGTGCGGTGCTCGTCACAGCCTTGGCCGGGCAGCCTGGCAGAGGGATGGGGATCCCGGAACCCCTGTGCCATGTCTGATGCTGGCAGATACTCACAGCTTCTCAGCCCATGGGTATTCCTTCCACGCCTGCTGGGGGATGAAGGACAGCGTGTTCCCAGTGAAATCCCTGCGGAGAAGCCATGGGTAGCGTCACCCCCAGCACAACCCCTTCCCCTGCCCCAGGGCTGTAGGGTGGCAGCGGGGCTGGCCTGGAGCTGCCCCCTCGGCACTGCCCATAAGCTCCCCACATGCAGCGCGCCCCTGGAGCCACTCCCGGGGTGTCCCAGGGCAGCGCCCGGAGCTGCAGGGCACTCACAGCACGGAGAAGGGCCGTTGGTGGCTGGCCAGGGGCACGTGGGCCAGGGCAGCGCCGCGGCAGTCCAGCCGGTGCCCGCGGCAGCGGCAGGGCCCCAGGCAGGGTTCCAGGGGCCTGGCCAGCCCGGGGACCAGGCCCAGCAGCAGTAGCACCAGCAGCAGCAGTGCCATAGTGATGCAGGGACTGAGTGCCTTTGGTAGCACAGGAGGCTCAAGGCTGGCGATCCAAACCAGGAGCTCTCGTCTGTGACCAGCAGCAGCTCGGGGGCTGTGCTGGCCCTGCTGGCTAGATATAGCCTGGGACACCTCACACCTCACAATGGGGCCGCAAAAGTTGCATCAGCCAGGCCTCTGAGGGTGCATCACCACTGTGACATGGGACAATCCCCTGCCATTGGAGATGGTCGCTCTGCACCACCTGTGGCATGGTACAGACCAGCACATCTACAGCAGGAAAACCTGGGTGCAATAAGCAATGTGCAGCACATGTGCCTTCACTACATATTTCAAGAACAGGACAGGAGAGCCGTTGTCTCCTCAGAAGCAAACAAGGTGGAAGTGACAGCTTCATTGCCCGACATCCATGGGGCAGATGCTGGAACACCCCATCTTGCTGCTGGAGCAGACGATGAAGGAGAAGTAGCAGCTTCTCTCTTGGTACAGGACTCTCAGCACCAGGTGAGCCCACGCATGTGGCTGGCACCAGGGATCCCGAGGTGCTGGAGGCAGCCCCAGGTCCCAAAGTGAGTGTGGCAGGGACATTGCTGGTGCTCCCTGTGCCATTCTGCTGACATTCCCTCCCTTCCCTGCCTGTGCTCTTGCTCTCCCGTCCCGCACCCCTCCTCTGGAGCAAAGGCACTGAAGGAGAGCAGCCCATGAGGGACTTCCCCAGTGAGCATCCACCAGCAGCACCCCCAGAGCCCAAATGAGGGGCCAATGCACCACCCAGCCCTGGTGCTGGTCACAGGGCAGCAGAGGAGAAGGCAGCCCGTGGCACAGCACTCACACAACTACCTGCAGCCCTGAGAGAGACACGGCTGGGAAGAGCTCTCAGCTCCTGATGTTCTGCTGTGTGTTTACAGGAGGAGCCAGAGGACTTGCCTGAGGAGGAGAAAGAATTTGTTGAGGACATTGAAAATTTGCTGTCCCCAGCAGTTACTATCATCGTATATAACATCTTGGTCAACCCCTCAGAGCCAGAGCTTTTCCAGGCCCCTCACATGGGTCCCCAGGATGGGTCCATCTCCCCAGCAGCGGGTGCATGCAAGTGGCAGGAGAGGCAACCAGAGACCTGCAGAGCGTGTCTCCTGCCACAGCCAGTCCCACAGACACTGAGTCAGCAGCTCCTACCCTGTCTGGAGCTGCTGAAGAGCAGCACCGTGCACCTCTCGCTGCTGTGGCACAAGAGCAGCAGGAGGCGCCGGCATCAGCTTCCTCTGGATTTGTTGAGCAGGAGGCAGAAGCATAGGCATAAATAAAGGCGTTTGCCCTGCCCAGCCCCACTGCCTATGAGTTGGTTCTACACGGAAAAGCCAAGCTCTTCATGAGGGGCATCCGGTGCTCCAGGAAATGGTTGAGCAGCCTCAGGAGCAGCAGGACATTGATGAAAGCCACGTGGATGTGTCAATGGCACCAATGGCGCCTGCAGCAGTTCAGGACATGGAGTATCCTGTGGCTGCAGAGCCTCGGGAAGAACCCAGCATGGGTGAGCAGCAGACAACAGCACAGGCCCAGAGAGAGGAACCTGCCTCACAGAAGGGCACAGTAATCGACAGAGCTGTGCAGGTCTTATTCAGACGCAAGGTGAGGAGAGCACCGAAAAAGCATCAGGGAGAGGCCAGCACAGCCGTTGCTTCCCCACCGTTACACAAGGATGAACTGGCAGTGTCACCTGCCAGTGTTCAGCACACTGAGGATGAGCCAGGTACATCCCTGAGTCAAGTGGCAACCAGACCAGGTCAGCAGCAGTGTGTGCATGAGTTCAGCCATGCCCCAGCCTCCCCTCCCTGGGCCAGGGCTGAAAGCCTTCACTGGAAAGCCCCTGGGGGAAGTCCTCGGTGACAGGTGGCAGCAGGAGCCTGCCTGGTGCCCGCCCAGCCCCACACCTGCAGCTCTCCTTTACCCACAGGCACCTCCACCCTCCTGGATGCAGCAGCAGCCCAACAGCAATGACCATCCCGCTTCAGGAGAGCGCTGAAGGCTCCGCGCAGAGCTTTCCGCTCCTCCTGCATCCGCCCACAAATGGAGGAGTAGTGCCCCGCTGCCAGCTCCAGACCCGAGGGAGCTGCACTGAGGACATCGTGCTGCAGCCTGCCCTCGCTGTGGACACTTTCTTCATTCAGACAAAACCATTTCAACCCCCCCCCAAAACCAAGTAGAAGTAAACCACGAAGTTCTAAGGCCACAAAAACCAAAATAACACCAGAGAATTTACCCTGAGGAAAGCCAAAACCTGAGCAAGCTCCCTGGTGAAAGGCTGTGCCACATATACCCCAGGTCTCACCCACAACCCCTCCCTCAAGAGGCTGGGGCAGGGGAGGGACAATCCACCAGCTGGAATAAAAGCAGCCAGGGAGCCACAGCTGGGTTTTTTCTCATCTGGCTCTGGCTCCCTGGCTGTTCCCTCGCTTTAGTTTTCTGGCTCTCCTTCTTCAGCTCAGATTCACATTCAGAACTCACAGACTGCACAGGCTGGCTCTCACCCAGACTGGCTGAGATTCACACCCGCATTCAGTCCACACAGACACACAGTGGCTGAGACTCATGGTTCCTGGCTAGCAAGTCAGTGCTGTTGGCAGCCCCTACAGGCACAGAGCCCAAAGGCATTGGTTTAGACTTCTCCATGTTTCAGTGCAAGTAGCAGGGATCACTTAGCAAAAAAGCATTTCTTCATGCTTGGTCCTCACCAGGGTCAGTTCCACAGGGTTTATTATGGCTTTTATGGCTCTTAACGTGTGAGATTGATCGTTTCTGCTGTTCATTTTCCATGTTTTCTTGGGTGACATGGTTTAGTGTGAGGTGTCCCTGCCCATGGCAGGGGGGTTGCAACTGGATGATCTTCAGGTCCTTTCCAACCCTAACTGTTCTATGATTGATTCTATATTTACTGACACATTCCCATGTGGGTCCAAGCTTTCCCAAATCAAATTCCAACCATGGGTGCCCCATAGCCCCACATGTTCCCACAGCACTTGTGGGTACACTATAGCATAGGAGTACGGGGTATGGGATATTATGGGATATGCGGACCAGGATACGGCATATGGAATATGGGATATTATGTGATATGGGGTATGAGATATGCTCATGAGTGGCATTGTTGTGGAGCTCACCATGTGCAGAAGAGGCCCAGCAGCAGCTTTCTCTCCTGGCTCTTCGGCTGTGGGAGCAGAGGCCAAACATTTGTGCTCTGCTCACTCTGCTGCAGGGCAGCCAGGAGCAGGCACCGGAGAGGTTGCACATAATTGGACTTTTAGGTGGGAAAGCGAGGAGCAACAGCAATGTGGGTGGCACCACTGCTGAGCTCACTGTCTCCAGAGGATGGCTGGGAGCAGTTGACGGAGAGGTAACAGCCAATTGGACTTTAAGGTGGGTAAGCAAGGAGTGACAGCAATGCGGGGGGCACCATTGCAGAGCTCACCATCTGCAGAAGAGGTCCAGCAGCATCTTTTTGTCCTGGCCCTCTGCCTGTGGGAGCAGGGCCCCGAAGTCCTTACTCTGTACTCCGTGCCATGGAACAGCTGGGAGCGGGAGCCTGACAGGTTCCAAACACATGGACTTTTACATGGGAAAGCAAGGAGCGACAGCAATGCTGGTGGCATTGTTGTGGAGGTCACTGTCTGCAGAAGAGGCGCAGGTAAAGCTTTCTGTCCTGCCTCTTCAGCTATGGGAGCTGAGGCCAAACATTCGTGCTTTGTTCACTCGGCTGTAGGGCAGCCGGGAGCAGGAGCTGGAGAGGTCGCACGCAATTGGACTTTTAGGTGGGTAAGCAAGGAGCGACAGCAATGGTGGCAGCACTGTTGTGGAGCTCACTATCTGAAAAAGAGGCCCAGCAGCAGCTTTCTGTCTTAGTTCTTCAGATGTGAGAGCACAAGTCTAACATTCATGCTCTACTCACTGCTCTGCAGGACGGCTGGGAGCGGACGACGGAGAAGGTGCACTCAATTGGACCTTTAGGTGGGTAAGCGAGGAACGACACCAATGCTGGTGGCACTGCTGCTTAGCTCACCCTGTGCAGAAGATGCCCAGCAGCAGCTTTGTGTCCTGGCTCTTTGGCTGTGGGAGCAGAGTTGAAACATTCATGCTGTGCTCACTCTGCTGCAGGACTGCCGGTAGCAGGAACCGGAGAGGTTGGACTCAAAAATGGACTTTAAGGTGGGAAAGCGAAAAGCAACTGTAATGAGGGTAGTACTGTTGTGGAGCTCACTGTCTGCAGAAGAGGCGCAGGTAAAGCTTTCTGTCCTGCCTTGTCAGCTATGGGAGCAGAGGCCGAACATTCATTATCTACTCACTGTGCTGCACGACGGGCGGGAGCAGGCACCAGAGAGGTTGCACACAATTGGACTTTAGGTGGGAATGTGAGGATCGACAGCAATAGTGGTGGCACTGCTGTGGAGCTCACAGTTTGCAGAAGAGGCTCAGCAGCAGCTTTCTGTCCTGGCTCTTTGGCTGTGGTAGAGGCCAAATATTTTTGTTCTGCTCACTCTGCTGCAGGACAGCTGGAAGCGGGCACCAGAGAGGTTGGACTCAAATGGACATTTAGGTGTGAAAGTGAGGAGCAACAGTAATGAGGGTAGTACCGTTGCGGATCTCACTGTCTTCAGAACACACAGAGCAGCAGCTTTCTGTCCTGGCTCTTTGTCTGTGGGAGCAGAGGCCGAACATTCGTTCTCTACTCAATGCGCTGCATGACAGGTGGAGCAGGTGCTGGAGAGGTTGCATGCAATTGCACTTCTAGGTGGGAAAGCGAGGAGCAACAGCAATGTGAGTGGCACCGCGGTGGAGCTCACAGTTTGCAGAAGAGTCCAAGCTGCAGCTTTCTGTCCTGACCCTTCTGCCGTGGGAGCAGGGCCCTGGAGTCCATAGTCTGTGCTCCATGCCATGGAACAGCTGGGAGTGGGAGGCAGACAGGTTCCAAGCACATGGACTTTGAGGTGGGAAAGCGAGGAGCGAGAGCAATGCTGGTGGCATTGTTGCACATCTCACTGTCTGCAGAAGAGGCCCAGCAGCAGCTTTCTGTCCTGGCCCTTTGGCTGTGGGAGGAGAGGCCAAACTTTTGTGTTCTGCTTACTCTGCTGCATGACATGCAGAAGCAGGCGCTGGAGAGGTTGCATGCAATTGGACTTCTGGGGGGGAAAGTGAGGAGCAAAAGCAATAGCGGTGGCACCGCTGTGGAGCTCACAGTTTGCAGAAGAGGCCCAGCCACAGCTTTCTGTCCTGACCATTTGACTGTGGCAGCAAGGCCCTGAAGTCCATACTCTTTGCTCCGGGCCGGTGCAAAGATTTGTGGCGTCACTGCTCAGAGGGGATCCTCAGCATGGCCCTGAAGATCTCCACATAGGGCTCTACAATGAAAGCAAAACATCCACATGCTATAAAGGTACCAACCACAAGAAGCCTAGCTTTTCTGAGATACGAGACTGAGCAGGAGGGCTTAAGGATCTGGGGAAATTCACAAAACTTGTCCACAGCATTGCCTTGGCAGAGGGGCAGAGAAAATGTATTGGCTGTGTGCAGCACAGCATAGAGAAACCCACTGCCCCAGGCAGTTGCTGCCATGTGGATGCAAGCTCTGCTGCCCAGGAGGGTCTGTCCCATAGTGCAGGGGCTTGCAAATGGGCACATAACTGTCGTAGCACATGATCGTGAGAAGAGAAAATTCTGCTGAAATAAAAAAGATGAACAGAAAAACCTGTGCAGCGCGACCTGTGTAGGAGATGGCCCTTGTGCTCCAGAGGGAATTGGCCATGGATTTGGGGACAACGGTAGAGATGCAGCCCAGGTCCAGGAGGGAGAGGTTGAGGAGGAAGAAGTACATGGGGGTGTGGAGGTGCTGGTCGCAGGCTGTGCTGGTGATGATGAGGCCGTTGCCCAGGAGCGCAGCCAGGGAGATGCCCAGGAAGAGCCAGAAGTGCCAGAGCTGCAGCTCCCGTGTGTCTGCAAATGGCAGGAGGAGGAACTGGGTAAAGGAGCTGCCGTTGGACATCTGCTGCCTCTGAGCACGGGGCATTGCTGATAGTAGAAAAAGGCATCAACAGGTGAAGACAGGAGGAATGTCAGATACAGAGGTTCAATTTACCCACTCATGACTCGGAACACTTTCAGGCTGCAGAGGAGAGGCTCAGCGTGACTTGGTCATGTTTGTCTCTGGGGTTGGTTGGATTGTTTGTTTTCCCAGTGTCACATCTGCCAAGTGACTTTTGTAGGTAAGAAAATTTCTAATGTTTTGAAGGCAACTGTGAAGAGTCTCAGCATGGGACAGACAAAAGAGCTAAACTGCCTGTGGGCAGTGCCTAGTCAAGATTGCTGCAGAGTCCCTCTCTCTGGTTCTCAGCTGCCCTGCAATTTCTAGAGAGACAGTCAGCTCCTTGCCCAGCAGAGCATGGCCAGCAGCCACCTCCAGTGCCTGACACCAAGAGAGCTGCCTGAATGCACCCTCCCCAGGGCTGCCCTGCGCTTTCTCACCATTCATTTCTTGCCCATGTCGCTGCTGCCTGGAGCTGTCCCTGCCAGGAGCTGCTGCTCTGTGCTCAGCTCTGCTCCCTCTCAGGGCTCCCAGAGCCCATCCCATGGGCTGTGTGCTCAGCTCTGCCCTGCACATCCCTCCCGGAACCAGGGCTCTGCCAGGGGGCATCTCTGCCTGTGCAGGGGCTCAGCAGCAGCTCACACAAGTCCTGACGAGACTCTCGGTGTCTTCTCCAAAGCAGAGAAGTAAATTCCCACCTCCCACTGCCCAACCTGCCAACCAAAAGTGAAATACATCAAAGCTCAGGATCCTTCCCTACCAGGCAAACGCTGCCTCAGTGTCTTTCAGAAGGACTCTCTGCAAATGTGCTCAGAGTGATTGGAGATTAGAGCAGTGTCACCCACCCAGCACTTCCCTTCCCTGCCAGGGCTTGTTTCTTCCCCCTCAGCTTCTCCCCCAGCACCATGGGGAGCTCCCAGGCAGGCTGAGCTCTGACCCTGGCAGGCGGCAGAGCGTGGCAAAGACCTAAATGAACGAAGCACGGAACAGTGAGGTAGTGAGACAAGGGAGGCACAAAATCACAAAATGAAATATATAAACCTTAAGAATCAATTTTCAGCAATGTTAAGTTTGATGGCTTTGTAACAGTAGTAATGGAAAATTACCAAGATGCATGATATACAGAGAAAAACATAGAGTACAGCTAGAGAACATGCTGAGAATTCTTGTACAAGATAAACTGCTGTAGTTGACATAGTTTAGGCCTTTAAGACCATAGTACAAAATGAGTGTAAGAAAAACAGGCTAGAATAACAGGATGTAAAGACAGGGAGTATCTGGAAAGGCAGGGGCCCAGAATGGGCTGCAGTTAAATTAACTGATAAGTAGGAGGACAGGAAGATTGTTATGTCTGTGGTGTTAAGGAACCAATTAAGCTGGTATAAGCATCTACTGCGTGTGCTTCAAAAGCTGCCAGCAGTGATGAAGATTGCTGGAAGAAGTAAATGACCCCAAAGACCACCACCACATTTTTGTACGCATGCGGGGAACTTTCTGGAAAATGATGTAATCCATACGTAGCCTCATGAATATGTATGTGTGCTTGGTAGCTATATAAGGACTGCTTGTGTAGCAATACGGGGACACACGTTAGGAGGAGCTATCCCCTGTGTCTCCCAGAGCCGCGATAAAGAATACCTGCATGTCAACTAGAAAACATTGTTGGCGAGTGTGTTCCTGGAGTTTTCTCCGAATCATGTGGCACCCAGGTCCCTGCAAGGGTTTCAAGAAACACATTACATCTGAGGTGGCAGCACCAGCCTCTGCTCCGGGAACAAGCCCAGTCCCTGCTGCATGCGGTGCTGGTCGCAGGGGCATCCGCTGCTACCTAATCCAGGAGAAATGATGGAAAACTCTCTCTCCTTCCTGCTGTGCCCTGCTCCCACCCATGTGTCTGAACCAGGAGGGACCCTGCAGATCCCATGGGAGAAGGATGCAGACAAGTTCAAGTCCATGTCTAGCTCCTTGCTGGCTTTGCACCTGGGACATTTCAGAACTGCGCAGCCTTTGCCTGGCTCTGCCGCTGCCTCAGGCAGGAGAAGGTTGGGAGAAGGGTGGGATTTGCTGGCGGATCTCTGCTTTCCTGGCCACAGGGCACCCAGAGACACAAAGAAAGATCCACGGTAAGCTGTTAACAAGGGATCCGTACTTACAGGTGAGTGACTGAAGGCAGCTTGAAGAACCATGTGTCCTTGATAACAGACAGGGGGTTATGGCTCAGGACCCTGAAATGAAACAACACCCCATGTGAGTGGGGGGGGGGGCTGGATGAGAGCAGTGGCAGGGGTTCCATGTGTGAGGAAAAGCTTGGGATGAAGGCTCCAGGCCGGGGCAGATGCTGATGGGCAGATTCACAACATACATCAGGTCCTGACGATCTCCAGCCCAGAGAGCAAAAGCCCACAAGTGCTGCTTCTGAAAAACACATCTCTTACTTTCCTCCTCAGCTCACACCTTCTGGTGGCTTCCCTCCACCAGGACTTTCCCTATTTTCTCACATTCCCGCTGTCCATGAGCTTTGTCTCTGTTCCTGCACCCAGCCAGGCAAAGCCGTGGCCTGACCGAGTTGTCACTCAGCATTGATGCTGCTGCCTATTTGGGCTAAGAGGTGAGCAGAACACAGTGACAAGTGCCACTGCTCTGAGCTACCCTCAGCCCTTGGCATACTCACAGCGTCTGGAGGAACTGCATCCCATGCCATGCCCGGAAGGTGTCGCTCTGGACCTCGGTGATGAGATTTCCCTCCAGGTTTCTGGGGAAACAGGAGACCCCAGAAATGAATTGGGTCTGACCACAGGAAGCTGGAGTGAAGCAACACTGGTTTGTAGGAAACAGCCACATCCAAGGTGGAACTGGGAGGAAACTGCCATTTTCTCTCCTGCTGTTTGTTAACCTGTCCAGGAGAGGAGATGAAGTGCACGTGGAATGCATCTCTGCCTGCTCCAGGACACAGCGAGCCTCAAGGCTCGGCTTCTATTCTGGCTGTGTTTGCACAAACCATGGCCCCCATCCTGGTGTGGCCACCAGCCACGCCCTGAGCTCTGGAGCTCAGCTGCTCCTTCAGCAGGAGAAATTGGAGTCCTTGTGCTAAAAACAACAGGAGCATCTTCCAGCACCAGAAGGTGCTAAATGCAAACAGGCTCTGCCCATCGCCCCCAAGGCTTGTTTTTTCACCTTTCTTGTCCTTCAACAGTTGAACTTATCACCCCAGGGCTTCTTAAGCATCAAAGCCTCAGAGCTCTTCCCAGGCTGTTTTTCATGCAAATCTTACTGCCTTCACTCCCCACATCTCCCCCTTCTTTGTTTTGTATATCCACTATCAACATCTGCTTAAGGCCTCGATCAATAAGAAACTGTACGAGCTAATGAAAACTAACAAAACAAAAACTCCTAATACAATCAATTTTTTCACTTGTGCTCCTAGCATAGCAAATAAACAGCGAAAGAACAGTTAACATTCTGCACTAGATTGGTTTCAAGCTATATAATGAAAACAGAGATACAGATCCATTTTTACAGATCTTAACAAATCAATTTCTTGTGGCTGTAAAAAGCTACTTCACCTGACTGCCATGATTTCTCAAATACGATGGACAGTGGCTTAGCAACTTCATTTGCCAGCTCCTTCAGGACCCGCGGATGGATTTCATCCGGTCCCATGGACTTGTGTATGTTCAGGTTCCTAAGATGGTCTCGAACCAGATCCTCTCCTACAGTGGGCCCAGGGTCTTCATCCGCACTGTCCCTTCCTCTGCCTTCCAAGACTTGGGTGGTGTGGTCAGAGCATTTGCCGGTGAAGACTGAGGCAAAGAAGTCATTTAGAACCTCAGCCTTCTCTAAATCCAGGGTAGCCAGTTCTCCCAATAGCTTCTGCAGAGGGCCCACGTTGTCCCTAACCTGTCTTTTATTTGCAATGTACCTATAAAATCCCTTCCTGTTATCCTTAACATCCCTAGCCAAGTTTAATTCTAAGTGGGCCTTAGCTTTCCTAACCTGGTCCCTAGCTTCCCGGACAACATCCCTGTATTCTTCCCAGGCCGCCTGACCTTGCTTCCACCTTTTATAAGTCTCTTTTTTCCTTCAAATTTTGCTCAGCAGCTCCTTATCCATCCAAGGAGGTCTCATGGCCCTCCTGCTAAACTTCCTTCTAGTTGGGATGCATCGCTCCTGAGCTTGCAGCAGGTGATCCTTGAATATCAACCAACAGTCTTGGGCCCCCTGCCCTCTAGGGCTGTATCCCACGGAACCTTACTGAGCAGGTTCCTGAAGAGGCCAAAGTCTGCTCTCTTGAAGTCCAGGGCAGTGAGCTTACTGCATGCCCTTCTCACGGTCCTCAGGATCTCAAATTCAACCATCTCATGATCGCTGCAATCAAGGCTGCCCTGGAGCATCACATTTCCAACCAGCCCTTCCCTGTTGGAGAGGACGAATGTAGGCAGGCAGGGCTTGGCGGTCGGAAGATGTCCCGCTGTAACGGAAAGACAGAGCCCCTCTCCAGGTAGCTGATTGTGTTTAGCTTTTTGGTATATGAATACTATAGAGAAGCTACAATAACACAACATGCTTGTCTTTCACAGTTGTACTAGGGGGTAATACTAAATGGATACATTCTTAAAGCAGTTGCCGGTGTTCTACCATCATAATGCTCACTCTTTCTAACCGGCTCTTGGCAAACGACACGAGCTTATTTATTATGCAGGGTCCGAAGATCAATGCCAACACGATCATTGCGAATTCTGCCGGTGTGGAACTCTCAGGCTTGGGCAGGACGCTTGGCTCTGGGGCGAAGGGGACGCTCGGCTTTTAGTATATAAATATCACAACAAGACTATAAAAAGACAATATACTTGCCTTATTTTGTCTTTACAATAAATACTAAGAGGTGACACTAAATGGGTACATTCTCAAAGCCACTTTTCAATTATTGAAACAAGCTCACCCAAATTTGACTAAGCACTATTGGCTTTGTTATAGTGTTATGCCACCCTATTACGAAGCAATTGCAGTTGATAGTCTGCCTGACCATACTATAGGGAACAATCCGACGGAATGTAATTGGCAAAATAATACTCAAGGGATCTCCCTCAGTCAAGTGACAGGGAAAGGGAGATGCATAGGACAGATCCCAGAAGGGAAAAAACCTCTTTGTGCAAACAAAACAATGCCACAAACAAGTGGTTGGTTAGTTCCTGCTAAGAACGCCAAGTGGGTATGCTCCAAAACAGGATTGACACCCTGTGTTTCCATAGAATACTTACACTTAATCAATGAATTTTGTGTACAAATCATCCTACTGCCCAGAATAAGAATCACACAAAGGCATTACCGCCCCCTCCCACAGATGCTAATTTGCCGCTGTCTGGATTCTGCTGGTGTAGAATTCTCAGGCTTGGACCGAATGCTCGGCTGTGGAGTGGACGGGACACTTGGTATCGGAGTGTACAGGTTGCGGGGATGTCCGATGATGTGGTCCTATGGACAAAAAACTCACAATTTTCATTAGTTTTATTCTGAAGATCTGGTTTAATAGACTTCTACAAATTGCGTAAAGCTCTCACTTTCATTTTGTCTTATCGTGGACCATGGTGATGGTTTGACAATAGTTCTAGTAGTTGTGTGAATAGCATCCCTAGCTGCACGAGTTGTTGCCCTGACTTCCTCAGCCTGTAGGCCTTGAGCTTGTTCCTGGGGGGTAAGCATTGTTGGATCCGTACCCATCAGGCGCGGTAAACTGGAGCCACGTAACGGGTGGCGCTTTCCAGGTATTCGGGCCAATTGTTTCACACCGTTATCTTCCCATTCTTGTTTGAAAACAATTATCCCTGCTCCATCAAAAATAATTTTGCAAATATGTCGTATGTCAAACGGGAGCATGTCATCTCCTCCGAAAACCCCATCTATAAGAGTAGAAACCATGGCAGAATTAAGCCCCTTGTCTGCAATTGCTTTAACAATTGCTTGTATGTCTTTAGGATTTACTGGTGAAAAAATACTTTGGTCTCCATCCGTCACTCGGACCGGGAACGCTAACGTGGTCGGTGGGACCCATTCAGCACATGCTGTCTTTATTTGTTTCCAGTCCATAAAAGAGGTGTTTTTCTTTTTAGGTGTCTTGTCAGTATGGGTAGGAATGACTTGGCTATTAAGTCTGTATACGCATGTTTCGCATGTATCATTCTCCTCTGAGTCTAGGCCGGCTGTGACCCACTCCTCCCAGCCAGTGCCTGATTCACAGTCGGAACTTGACTGACCGGCTGCTGCCGGGCTCCGGAACTTTTTCGCTGGGCTCCGGCCCCGCCCGCTTCTCGGGCTCTGGCTCCGCCCACTTCCCTTGCAGGCGGGCCTTCCCCCCCCCTCTGCTCGCCCCGCCTGTCAGTGGGGGGGGCGTGTGCCTTACAAGGGCATATTTCCGGACGGTCGCTCTGATTGGCTGTCCGCCCGTACTCGCGCTTCCCTCCCCTCCTGTTTATCCGTGCTTGTCAGTGCTACCGCTTCCTCCGTGTTCCCGCGCGGGCATCTTTGCCCCGCCCTTCCCCTTGCCGCTCGGCGCCATCTTGGGGCGCATAGGGCGGTGGTCCAGCCCAGGCGTCTTTGGGCTCTGATTTCTCCGCGGCACTCTTGGCCTCTTCAACAAGCCCGCCCCAGAAGGATTTTGCGCGGTTTTGTCCCTCCGCAAGCGGGTCGGGGTTCTGGGACTTGGGAGGCATAGCGCCCTCCCGCGAGTTTTTAGACTCAGTAAAAGTGCCATCATCTGGTGGGCGCGGAGTCTGCGTGGCTGCCCCGACTCCCAATTTGGGGGTAACCGACAGTCCCTCGCCGCCTTCCGGGTGTCCTGCTCCTGCATGGCCTTTTGCAGAGCTTGTTTAACTTTCCCCCACGACTTAAGATTTTTCCCAAGACCCAGGGACACCGTCTCCTCGGCTAGTGCTGTGGTGCGTTTAGTCCACACTTCTGGGTGGAGAATATCCACCGCCTGGTCAATGACCCCAATCTGCACAAGTCTCGCAACGGCGAGAATAAAATCTTTAGGTTTACAATCAATACCCCACTGCTTATATAATTCTAATACAACCTTCACAAGGGCCTCCATCGTCCTTGCAGGTCTGGGAGCGTCCTCCCCGCCGGGCTGGTCCCGCCGCTCCAGCCGCTGTTCACCTGTCCAGGCGATTTTCCTGGGTTCCGGCACCACTTGTTGCCTCTGCGAGGCGCGGTGACCTGGTTCAGGGACGGCACAGGCAACCACCTACTCGCGATCGCGGGGTCCATTAGCACGCAGACACCAATGTGGTGGACGGCAAATGGCGTTTATTGCAGAGTGACACCGCATTATATAGCTTTGGTTTACAACGTCACTTCCGTCTGCTTACGTCTCAAGCTAAACACAATCAGCCACCTGGAGAGGGGCTCTGTCTTTCCGTTACAGCGCGACATCTTCCGACCGCCAAGCCCTGGCTGCCTACAGACGAGGTCAAGCATGGCACCTCTCCTTGTCGGCTCCTCAATTACTTGCAGAAGGAAGTTGTCTTCCACGCAATCGAGGAACCTTCTGGATTGCTTGTGCCGGGCCATACCATCCCTCCAACAGATATCAGGGTGGTTGAAGCCCCCCATGAGAACAAGGGCCTGCAAGCATGAGGCTGTTCCTATCTGTCTGTAGAGTGTTTCACCGACAGAGTCCTCTTGATCAGGCGGTCTGTAACAGATCCCCACAGTAATGTCTCCCATCGCTGTTCTCCCTTTAACCCTCATCTATAAACTCTCTATTGACTGCTCACCTGTCCCCAGACAGAGTTCCATACTCTCCAGCCTATCCCTAACATAAATAGCAACTCCCCCTCCCCGCCTGCCCGGCATGTCTTTTCTAAAAAGACTATAACCTTCCATTCCAACACACCAGTCATAGAAGCCATCCCACCCTGTTTCTGTGATGCCTATGATATCACATCCCCATAGACGTGCACACATCTTTAATTCCTCTTGTTTGTTCTCCATGCTACAGTTTCTTGAGAGGCTTGTTCATTCTCTCAGTACCTGCAGTTCAGGAACGTAGCACCACAGGGCTCATTTACGCGCAAAATGCTCAGCCCGATCCATCCAGCAGAACTCACACACTGAGTCCAAAGCAGAGACTCTGGGGAAGTCACTTGAAGTGTTCTTGGCAACTCCTAAAGCACCCGAAGAACACAATCGCCACCCACCTCACACACACATACACATGTTCACACAGAGCCACTGACACACACACAGGTGGATGCACACATTCACACAAGTGGCCCGGACATGCACAGACATGCACGTGTACCCCGTGGCAGGCGTGCTCCCGCATGCGCACACACATATACTGCATGCGTGTTCTCACATGCAGGCACATACGTGTACAAGCACACACACTTGGGGGCAGACCCTCAACCGCACCGGCTGTTCATGGCCCTCCCAGTGCTACAACACACACGTATTCACACACACACAGGCTCAGACATGTGCGTGCAGGTGTCTATCAACTCACAGGACACGGGGAGAACAACCCAACAGTTTTATTGGTGACTTTAAAGAACTTCTTCCTAATATCTCATCTAAACCCAAACTTGAATCTAAACCTAATGTCAAATCTAAACTGCCAGCTTAAAACTGCTCCCCCTTATCCTATCACTACAGGCCCCTGTATAAAGTCCCTCTCCAGATCGCTTGCAGTCCCTTCAGGCATTTGGAGCTGCTCTAAGTTCTCTCTGGAGACTTTTCTTCTCCAGGCTGGAGCGCTTGGTCTTGTTGAACTCCATGATGTTCGCCGTTGGGTGTCACGGGCAGCCAGGGGCCTGCAGCATCCTGCTCCATGGAGAAGGACCATCACGCTGGGGCTCAGGGTGCTTGGGGGGCACGGAAAAGCAGATTTCCCTTTGATGACACACCAGCACCAGAAGAACTTGACCGGCATCTGGGATCACTGAAGTGACAGCAAGGACATAACAGCAATGTCATAGCAGCCGTTGAGGAGGGAGCTGGAATTGAGCGAGCATTAAGCTCCCTCCCAACCCAACCCACTCGGTGAGTCTAGGTTTCTGTGAACATCAAGGAAATAAGAGCGGGAAATAACAGCCGAGAAAATAACAGCAAGGAAATAGCATCTAAGGATATAGCCAAGGAAGCAACATCAAGAAAAGCCTCAGCAGTTCCTACATGGAACAAGAGCTGAACTCAGTGCCAGCATCACCACCGTCACACTTACATTTGGTTAATGACCACCCTGTCCAACTCTGACTCTTCCCCAGCAGCTGGCTGAGTCAGGGCAACCCTCTGCAGGACAGATATTGGAGAGGTGAGAAGCAGGCATGGGGAAGGGACTGGGTAGAGGGGCAGAGCTGGCACCTGCTCCTTCCCTTACCTCCTCTTTGTCCCTGTCTGTGTCCTTGCTCCTGCTCCAACACTTGGGCCACAGCTTCTGAAAGCACCTGGAAACAAACGGGAGCAGAAGGATGAGAAGCAAAGGCGGGAGCTCACGGCTGGGCTGGGCTGGGCGCTGCTGAAGCAGAGCCTGTTGGGGCAGGGCAGGACAGGGCCAGGCAGGAGTTACCGCTTCAGGTGCCACTTGGTGCTGCCTTGGGAATCCTCGGCACGTTTCTTGGCACAAACCTGGTGACGGGGAGACAGAGACTTGGAACATGGAGATTTCCACATGGAATTTTGCAGCATGGGGGAGCCAGAAGGTTCTTCCCCCAGCCCAGCCCCTTCTACACATGTGCAAGGCTGTGCCAGCAGCCACGCCTTTAGGAAGAGCCACCCACGCCTCCCTGCCCAGCTCTCTGCTGCTCCCCACCTCTGGAATGACCCAGAGCTCTCCTCATCTCAGCCATGCTGATGTCTGCCTTTCTCATCTGCACAGAGCTCTGCACGGTCCACCCGGCCCATTCAATCCCCACCTGCAACATGCACGATGGCTTCTAAAGACCCGCTGGAGCTGGGGCACCATGTGGACGGGCTGTGTTTGGGGTCAGGGCAGGGAAGTGGGCACATTGCTGCATGGCTGGAAGCAGCAGGTGCTGCAGCAGAGCAAGGCCAGGTCAGGAGCCAGGGAGGGGATGCCTGGGGTAACGGACTGTGGGATAAACTCCAGGAAGGTCTGACGGCAGAGGCTATGATGAGAGGGAGCCACAGCCCCCCTCAAGGAAGAAGCTGCACAGCAAGAGGGAAGCCGCACAGCAGAGCTGAAGACAGACCCAGACAGGAGCCAGGACAGTCTGCTCCCAGAAGCTCTGAACCCCTCCAGCCTCCAGGGTGCGGGTACCACAATGAGCTACATGTTTGGGAAAACATCTCCTGTGCTCCCCAGCACATCCACAGGCACCCGTGGCAGCACCCAGGACCCATGAGCACTGTGGGAGCACCCCCCTACCCCTGTGCGCTCCAGCCCCAGGGTTTGCCTGGCAGAGCTCTGCCAAACGAGTCCTTGGCTCACCTTGAAGCAGCACAGCACCAGGAGAGAAACAGATGTGATGAGGGCGATGAGGCCAGAGGCGAGCTCAGCCATCTCCTGGGAGAAAGGGAGAGCATATCAGGGACAGAGGAGGGGGAGGGGAGAGGCCCTTTCTATACCCCGCTCTCCAGACACGCACATGGAGCAGTGCCCCACTCTCTCCTACCCTATCTGTAGATTCGCTGTCCATCTCCTTGGCCCAGACCCGGGCATATGAACGTGAGGTGCTGGCGTCCTCCTCCTGCACACACTGCTCTAGGAGGTCAGAGGACTCTGGGTCACGCTGCCTCTCGCTCAGCAGCTTCAGGAGCAGCCCCATCCTCGAGACCATCTTGGCGCAGACTGGCCGGAGCTGGGGCAGGCTGCAGTTCCCATGCAGGGCTCGAGCCACGCCTGCCGTGAACCTGTACAGGGCTCGGTCTGGCACCAGCCAGTGCAGGTGGTGGCTGAGCAGCGTGTCAAAAGGTGCTTCTTGCGTGGCCGCGCCACCCGGGGCACTGGAGCTGCTCAGTGCTGTCGGGACAAGGGACTCCTGCTCTTCGTGCTGCCCGAATGTGGTGGTGCTTGCAGGGGCAGTGGGTTGGCTCCCGGCCCTAGAGGAATGCTCTGTTGCAGCCGTGTCCTGTGGTGCACAGCTGCTGGCAGCAGGGGGGCCACTGTTACCCAGCAGAGCATAGAAGAAACGCTGGATCATGCTCAGTCTCTGCTCTGCTCTACCAACTGCTGCCACAGGCTCTTCTTCTGCACCCTCGCTGCCTACTGTCCCATCACTGTCCTGCTGCTTATGCTCCTCGTCTGTCCCAGCAGAGTCCTGTGTTGGGGATGGTGCTTCCTCCTCATCTTCTGCACCCTCCTCATCCTCCAGCCTGTCGGCCGTGTTGGTCTTCTCCACGGCGTCGGAATGATCCTGATTCTCGCCAGACCAGGCAAGATACGGGGCCTCTCTTCGGTATCGTGTAGGGGGCTGTGCTGCAGGAGGAGTGGGTGCTCTCTGGTGGCTGGAGACTGGGAGGATGTCGCTGAGGTTCTTCTTCTGGATTGCTTCCCAGGGGGTGGACTCTGCCCAGGTCGAGCCTAAGCCAGGCTCCTGCTGCTGCCAGCTTATGGCTCTTCCTCCCTCCCCTGCTGGCACCTCCTGGCCCTCGTCCTTCTGCACTGGCTGGGCCGTGCTGGGGCTTTTCACAGTCAGGATGCTCATGGCTTTGTGCAGCTTGTTCTTCAGCTGTGCCACAAGCCCCTCTGCTAGAAAATAGAGCCTCCTGGTGTCAGTGGAGCTGCTCCAGCCCCTGTGCTGAATGTGCTGCAGCATGAGCATCAGCTCCTTGGCAGTGTTGCCCTCCCGCCTCCAGAGCTGCTGAGGGGAAGTTGCCGAAGCATTGGGGCTGGTCAGGCTCAGGACAACTGCGAGTGTGACGGTTCTTTGCTCCCTGAGCAAGGGCTCCTTGGGCTGGATCTTCAACATGGAGCTGCTGTTCCCCTTCCTGATTGGCACAGCTCCCGTTAGGAGCCCTGGTGTCTCTGCCGGGGAAGCTGTAACACACCGAGAGCACATCAGTGATAAGCAGCTTTCTGTCAGACACAGGCTCAGAGGGTTCGCTATAGCTGGGGGGCACGGGCAGGGCTGTGGGGCAGTTACCGCAGCAGGGAGCACTGGTGCTGCACACACTTGCACAGTCAAAGCTGAGGGTCCTGCATGGGGTCTCGGTGCTGTGCTTGTGTTGGCAGAGGCAGCAGGCCGTGTCGTTGGACAGTTTGCTAAAGAACGGAGGTAGTGGACAAAACGCTCAGCATCGCCACCCAGGGCAGCGGCTCCAACCCAGGTGGCACGCAGAAACGCGCCAGGGGTCTGCTTCAGTCTCTGCTGCTGCTCTGGGAAACTTCCCCTCACCCGCACTGTCCCAATGGACAGTTTGTGGTGGTGGGTTCGCTCCCCACACAGACCCCTTGTCCCAGCAGTTGGGATCTGCTGCAGGTGGGAGCCGGCCCCTGCACACTCACAGTGTTTCCAAGCGGGATGTTCTCAGGAGCAGCATGAGCAGCGTCTGCCGAGTCACTCGTGTGCCACCCAGGTCCCTGCAAGGGTTTCAAGAAACACATTACATTTGAGGTGGCGGCACCAGCCTCTGCTCCGGGAACAGGCCCAGTCCCTGCTGCATGCGGTGCTGGTCGCAGGGGCATCCGCTGCTACCTAATCCAGGAGAAATGATGGAAAACTCTCTCTCCTTCCTGCTGTGCCCTGCTCCCACCCATGTGTCTGAACCAGGAGGGACCCTGCAGATCCCATGGGAGAAGGATGCAGACAAGTTCAAGTCCGTGTCCTAGCTCCTTGCTGGCTTTGCCCCTGGGACATTTCAGAACTGCTCAGCCTTTGCCTGGCTCTGCCGCTGCCTCAGGCAGGAGAAGGTTAGGAGAAGGGTGGGATTTGCTGGCGGACCTCTGCTTTCCTGGCCACAGGGCACCCAGAGACACAAAGAAAGATCCACGGTAAGCTGTTAACAAGGGATCCGTACTTACAGGTGAGTGACTGAAGGCAGCTTGAAGAACCATGTGTCCTTGATAACAGACAGGGGGTTATGGCTCAGGACCCTGAAATGAAACAACACCCCATGTGAGTGGGGGGGGGGCTGGATGAGAGCAGTGGCAGGGGCTCAGTGTTCCATGTGTGAGGAAAAGCTTGGGATGAAGGCTCCAGGCCGGGGCAGATGCTGATGGGCAGATTCACAACATACATCAGGTCCTGACGATCTCCAGCCCAGAGAGCAAAAGCCCACAAGTGCTGCTTCTGAAAAACACATCTCTTACTTTCCTCCTCAGCTCACACCTTCTGGTGGCTTCCCTCCACCAGGACTTTCTCTATTTTCTCACATTCCCGCTGTCCATGAGCTTTGTCTCTGTTCCTGCACCCAGCCAGGCAAAGCCATGGCCTGACCGAGTTGTCACTCAGCATTGATGCTGCTGCCTATTTGGGCTAAGAGGTGAGCAGAACACAGTGACAAGTGCCACTGCTCTGAGCTACCCTCAGCCCTTGGAATACTCACAGCGTCTGGAGGAACTGCATCCCATGCCATGCCCGGAAGGTGTCGCTCTGGACCTCGGTGATGAGATTTCCCTCCAGGTTTCTGGGGAAACAGGAGACCCCAGAAATGAATTGGGTCTGACCCACAGGAAGCTGGAGTGAAGCAACACTGGTTTGTAGGAAACAGCCACATCCAAGGTGGAACTGGGAGGAAACTGCCATTTTCTCTCCTGCTGTTTGTTAACCTGTCCGGGAGAGGAGATGAAGTGCACGTGGAATGCATCTCTGCCTGCTCCAGGACACAGCGAGCCTCAAGACTCGGCTTCTATTCTGGCTGTGTTTGCACAAACCATGGCCCCCATCCTGGTGTGGCCACCAGCCACGCCCTGAGCTCTGGAGCTCGGCTGCTCCTTCAGCAGGAGAAATTGGAGTCCTTGTGCTAAAAACAACAGGAGCATCTTCCAGCACCAGAAGGTGCTAAATGCAAAAAGGCTTCACCAAACACACCAGGAAGGAACTCCCATAACTCACATGGTCTCCAGGAAAGGAAGGTTCTCAAAAGCACGTGCCTCAATCGACTGGATTTTGTTGTAAGATAAATCCCTGTTAACAGGAGAACCCAAAACGTTGGTGACATTTGCACTGTCCTGCTTCCCCTCAGGTGCTTTGACTCTGCCAGCACAGACGCATCAGAGCTCTCATTTCACATGGGTTTTCTCTCTGGCACTGACTTGCAGTGGTGTGTAACCGGGCCTCACGCTCCTGACCAGGGTGGCTGTGGCTCAGAGAGGTTCTCCCAGCTCTGATCCCGCCAGGGGTATTTCAGGTCTGATTGTCCTGTCTGGTAACAGAGCAGGTTCTTTATACACGCCCCAACAGCACCTCTTGTGTGAGGCCTCAGGGACCACCTGTAATGCCCTGTGTGACCAGCATGGGGCTATTTCCCTTAGCTCCTAAACGTCACCTCCCTGCACAGCCCTGCTCTGATGTGGGCAAGAATCCTCTGGCCTGGCTCTAGGAGCCAAAAGGTTCCATGTCCCAGCCTGAACTCGCTGCCTGGGCTAGTTCTGCAGCAAACATGGAGAGAGGAACCTCTGTGGCGAGTGTTTCATGGCCTGGTCAGCCAGAGTCCCCAGCCCCATCAGGTGGGTGAATGGGAAGTGCCTGCTCCTCTCCATGGGTGATTGAGAGAAGCTGCACCATGAGCTAACTCCAAGGTGGCTCTGGGGCATCTGAGCTGAGAGGAGACAAATGCACGAGCTTTGTCCTGGAGGTGGTGGCCTCGTGCAGGTCTGTGCAAGGAAAGAGAAGCAGCTGCCTCCTCCTGCTTGGACATGGGGCAGAGGAAGTGCAGCATGCTCCTGCGGAGCCCTCCCCGCAGGCGCTGCCGCAGCACCAAGACCCTGCTCTGCTCTGGTTGCAGCCGGGATCCCCGCAGGAATAAAGCCCTTCCTGGGGCAGGCTGGGCAGCAGGGCCAGGGCAGGGGGAGACTGTGCCCACCACCATGGGCAGGGGGTACCTACAGGTGCCTCAGCAGGAGCAGCCCCTCCAGTGAGCGTCTCTTCACTGTCCGCAGGCTGTTGTACTGGAGGACTCTGCAAGAGACAGACGGACACAGGCAGTGGCACCCGTGGTTCTCAGGGGCAATGGAGCTGTCAGGAGAACAACCCTGCAGCAGCGTCACTGCAGCATCTCTCCAGGTCCCGCCGGGGCTCATCACAGTCACGGCGGGAGCAGGCACTTGCTCCCAGCCTGTTGACACCGACTGCAGCCCGAGCACGGTTTTGCAGGCCCAGGGATGGCCCTGGGGGACGGGAGGTACACAGCCCAGGGCACTGTTTGCTATGGAACCGCTCAGGGGATTCACACCCCTCCTTGCTGAGCAGCTCGGCCTTGGCTGCACGTGGCAAGCACAGGTGCGGTGCTCGTCACAGCCTTGGCCGGGCAGCCTGGCAGAGGGATGGGGATCCCGGAACCCCTGTGCCATGTCTGATGCTGGCAGATACTCACAGCTTCTCAGCCCATGGGTATTCCTTCCACGCCTGCTGGGGGATGAAGGACAGCGTGTTCCCAGTGAAATCCCTGCGGAGAAGCCATGGGTAGCGTCACCCCCAGCACAACCCCTTCCCCTGCCCCAGGGCTGTAGGGTGGCAGCGGGGCTGGCCTGGAGCTGCCCCCTCGGCACTGCCCATAAGCTCCCCACATGCAGCGCGCCCCTGGAGCCACTCCCGGGGTGTCCCAGGGCAGCGCCCGGAGCTGCAGGGCACTCACAGCACGGAGAAGGGCCGTTGGTGGCTGGCCAGGGGCACGTGGGCCAGGGCAGCGCCGCGGCAGTCCAGCCGGTGCCCGCGGCAGCGGCAGGGCCCCAGGCAGGGTTCCAGGGGCCTGGCCAGCCCGGGGACCAGGCCCAGCAGCAGTAGCACCAGCAGCAGCAGTGCCATAGTGATGCAGGGACTGAGTGCCTTTGGTAGCACAGGAGGCTCAAGGCTGGCGATCCAAACCAGGAGCTCTCGTCTGTGACCAGCAGCAGCTCGGGGGCTGTGCTGGCCCTGCTGGCTAGATATAGCCTGGGACACCTCACACCTCACAATGGGGCCGCAAAAGTTGCATCAGCCAGGCCTCTGAGGGTGCATCACCACTGTGACATGGGACAATCCCCTGCCATTGGAGATGGTCGCTCTGCACCACCTGTGGCATGGTACAGACCAGCACATCTACAGCAGGAAAACCTGGGTGCAATAAGCAATGTGCAGCACATGTGCCTTCACTACATATTTCAAGAACAGGACAGGAGAGCCGTTGTCTCCTCAGAAGCAAACAAGGTGGAAGTGACAGCTTCATTGCCCGACATCCATGGGGCAGATGCTGGAACACCCCATCTTGCTGCTGGAGCAGACGATGAAGGAGAAGTAGCAGCTTCTCTCTTGGTACAGGACTCTCAGCACCAGGTGAGCCCACGCATGTGGCTGGCACCAGGGATCCCGAGGTGCTGGAGGCAGCCCCAGGTCCCAAAGTGAGTGTGGCAGGGACATTGCTGGTGCTCCCTGTGCCATTCTGCTGACATTCCCTCCCTTCCCTGCCTGTGCTCTTGCTCTCCCGTCCCGCACCCCTCCTCTGGAGCAAAGGCACTGAAGGAGAGCAGCCCATGAGGGACTTCCCCAGTGAGCATCCACCAGCAGCACCCCCAGAGCCCAAATGAGGGGCCAATGCACCACCCAGCCCTGGTGCTGGTCACAGGGCAGCAGAGGAGAAGGCAGCCCATGGCACAGCACTCACACAACTACCTGCAGCCCTGAGAGAGACACGGCTGGGAAGAGCTGTCAGCTCCTGATGTTCTGCTGTGTGTTTACAGGAGGAGCCAGAGGACTTGCCTGAGGAGGAGAAAGAATTTGTTGAGGACATTGAAAATTTGCTGTCCCCAGCAGTTACTATCATCGTATATAACATCTTGGTCAACCCCTCAGAGCCAGAGCTTTTCCAGGCCCCTCACATGGGTCCCCAGGATGGGTCCATCTCCCCAGCAGCGGGTGCATGCAAGTGGCAGGAGAGGCAACCAGAGACCTGCAGAGCGTGTCTCCTGCCACAGCCAGTCCCACAGACACTGAGTCAGCAGCTCCTACCCTGTCTGGAGCTGCTGAAGAGCAGCACCGTGCACCTCTCGCTGCTGTGGCACAAGAGCAGCAGGAGGCGCCGGCATCAGCTTCCTCTGGATTTGTTGAGCAGGAGGCAGAAGCATAGGCATAAATAAAGGCGTTTGCCCTGCCCAGCCCCACTGCCTATGAGTTGGTTCTACACGGAAAAGCCAAGCTCTTCATGAGGGGCATCCGGTGCTCCAGGAAATGGTTGAGCAGCCTCAGGAGCAGCAGGACATTGATGAAAGCCACGTGGATGTGTCAATGGCACCAATGGCGCCTGCAGCAGTTCAGGACATGGAGTATCCTGTGGCTGCAGAGCCTCGGGAAGAACCCAGCATGGGTGAGCAGCAGACAACAGCACAGGCCCAGAGAGAGGAACCTGCCTCACAGAAGGGCACAGTAATCGACAGAGCTGTGCAGGTCTTATTCAGACGCAAGGTGAGGAGAGCACCGAAAAAGCATCAGGGAGAGGCCAGCACAGCCGTTGCTTCCCCACCGTTACACAAGGATGAACTGGCAGTGTCACCTGCCAGTGTTCAGCACACTGAGGATGAGCCAGGTACATCCCTGAGTCAAGTGGCAACCAGACCAGGTCAGCAGCAGTGTGTGCATGAGTTCAGCCATGCCCCAGCCTCCCCTCCCTGGGCCAGGGCTGAAAGCCTTCACTGGAAAGCCCCTGGGGGAAGTCCTCGGTGACAGGTGGCAGCAGGAGCCTGCCTGGTGCCCGCCCAGCCCCACACCTGCAGCTCTCCTTTACCCACAGGCACCTCCACCCTCCTGGATGCAGCAGCAGCCCAACAGCAATGACCATCCCGCTTCAGGAGAGCGCTGAAGGCTCCGCGCAGAGCTTTCCGCTCCTCCTGCATCCGCCCACAAATGGAGGAGTAGTGCCCCGCTGCCAGCTCCAGACCCGAGGGAGCTGCACTGAGGACATCGTGCTGCAGCCTGCCCTCGCTGTGGACACTTTCTTCATTCAGACAAAACCATTTCAACCCCCCCCCAAAACCAAGTAGAAGTAAACCACGAAGTTCTAAGGCCACAAAAACCAAAAT
This sequence comes from Amazona ochrocephala, assembly GCA_039720435.1. NCBI lineage: Eukaryota > Metazoa > Chordata > Aves > Psittaciformes > Psittacidae > Amazona > Amazona ochrocephala. The sequence continues at coordinate 274,972 of CM077897.1, forward strand.
AACACCAGAGAATTTACCCTGAGGAAAGCCAAAACCTGAGCAAGCTCCCTGGTGAAAGGCTGTGCCACATATACCCCAGGTCTCACCCACAACCCCTCCCTCAAGAGGCTGGGGCAGGGGAGGGACAATCCACCAGCTGGAATAAAAGCAGCCAGGGAGCCACAGCTGGGTTTTTTCTCATCTGGCTCTGGCTCTGGCTCCCTGGCTGTTCCCTCGCTTTAGTTTTCTGGCTCTCCTTCTTCAGCTCAGATTCACATTCAGAACTCACAGACTGCACAGGCTGGCTCTCACCCAGACTGGCTGAGATTCACACCCGCATTCAGTCCACACAGACACACAGTGGCTGAGACTCATGGTTCCTGGCTAGCAAGTCAGTGCTGTTGGCAGCCCCTACAGGCACAGAGCCCAAAGGCATTGGTTTAGACTTCTCCATGTTTCAGTGCAAGTAGCAGGGATCACTTAGCAAAAAAGCATCTCTTCATGCTTGGTCCTCACCAGGGTCAGTTCCACAGGGTTTATTATGGCTTTTATGGCTCTTAACGTGTGAGATTGATCGTTTCTGCTGTTCATTTTCCATGTTTTCTTGGGTGACATGGTTTAGTGTGAGGTGTCCCTGCCCATGGCAGGGGGGTTGCAACTGGATGATCTTCAGGTCCTTTCCAACCCTAACTATTCTATGATTGATTCTATATTTACTGACACATTCCCATGTGGGTCCAAGCTTTCCCAAATCAAATTCCAACCATGGGTGCCCCATAGCCCCACATGTTCCCACAGCACTTGTGGGTACACTATAGCATAGGAGTACGGGGTATGGGATATTATGGGATATGCGGACCAGGATACGGCATATGGAATATGGGATATTATGTGATATGGGGTATGAGATATGCTCATGAGTGGCATTGTTGTGGAGCTCACCATGTGCAGAAGAGGCCCAGCAGCAGCTTTCTCTCCTGGCTCTTCGGCTGTGGGAGCAGAGGCCAAACATTTGTGCTCTGCTCACTCTGCTGCAGGGCAGCCAGGAGCAGGCACCGGAGAGGTTGCACATAATTGGACTTTTAGGTGGGAAAGCGAGGAGCAACAGCAATGTGGGTGGCACCACTGCTGAGCTCACTGTCTCCAGAGGATGGCTGGGAGCAGTTGACGGAGAGGTAACAGCCAATTGGACTTTAAGGTGGGTAAGCAAGGAGTGACAGCAATGCGGGGGGCACCATTGCAGAGCTCACCATCTGCAGAAGAGGTCCAGCAGCATCTTTTTGTCCTGGCCCTCTGCCTGTGGGAGCAGGGCCCCGAAGTCCTTACTCTGTACTCCGTGCCATGGAACAGCTGGGAGCGGGAGCCTGACAGGTTCCAAACACATGGACTTTTACATGGGAAAGCAAGCAGCGACAGCAATGCTGGTGGCATTGTTGTGGAGGTCACTGTCTGCAGAAGAGGCGCAGGTAAAGCTTTCTGTCCTGCCTCTTCAGCTATGGGAGCTGAGGCCAAACATTCGTGCTTTGTTCACTCGGCTGTAGGGCAGCCGGGAGCAGGAGCTGGAGAGGTCGCACGCAATTGGACTTTTAGGTGGGTAAGCAAGGAGCGACAGCAATGGTGGCAGCACTGTTGTGGAGCTCACTATCTGAAAAAGAGGCCCAGCAGCAGCTTTCTGTCTTAGTTCTTCAGATGTGAGAGCACAAGTCTAACATTCATGCTCTACTCACTGCTCTGCAGGACGGCTGGGAGCGGACGACGGAGAAGGTGCACTCAATTGGACCTTTAGGTGGGTAAGCGAGGAACGACACCAATGCTGGTGGCACTGCTGCTTAGCTCACCCTGTGCAGAAGATGCCCAGCAGCAGCTTTGTGTCCTGGCTCTTTGGCTGTGGGAGCAGAGTTGAAACATTCATGCTGTGCTCACTCTGCTGCAGGACTGCCGGTAGCAGGAACCGGAGAGGTTGGACTCAAAAATGGACTTTAAGGTGGGAAAGCGAAAAGCAACTGTAATGAGGGTAGTACTGTTGTGGAGCTCACTGTCTGCAGAAGAGGCGCAGGTAAAGCTTTCTGTCCTGCCTTGTCAGCTATGGGAGCAGAGGCCGAACATTCATTATCTACTCACTGTGCTGCACGACGGGCGGGAGCAGGCACCAGAGAGGTTGCACACAATTGGACTTTAGGTGGGAATGTGAGGATCGACAGCAATAGTGGTGGCACTGCTGTGGAGCTCACAGTTTGCAGAAGAGGCTCAGCAGCAGCTTTCTGTCCTGGCTCTTTGGCTGTGGTAGAGGCCAAATATTTTTGTTCTGCTCACTCTGCTGCAGGACAGCTGGAAGCGGGCACCAGAGAGGTTGGACTCAAATGGACATTTAGGTGTGAAAGTGAGGAGCAACAGTAATGAGGGTAGTACCGTTGCGGATCTCACTGTCTTCAGAACACACAGAGCAGCAGCTTTCTGTCCTGGCTCTTTGTCTGTGGGAGCAGAGGCCGAACATTCGTTCTCTACTCAATGCACTGCATGACAGGTGGAGCAGGTGCTGGAGAGGTTGCATGCAATTGCACTTCTAGGTGGGAAAGAGAGGAGCAACAGCAATGTGAGTGGCACCGCGGTGGAGCTCACAGTTTGCAGAAGAGTCCAAGCTGCAGCTTTCTGTCCTGACCCTTCTGCCGTGGGAGCAGGGCCCTGGAGTCCATAGTCTGTGCTCCATGCCATGGAACAGCTGGGAGTGGGAGGCAGACAGGTTCCAAGCACATGGACTTTGAGGTGGGAAAGCGAGGAGCGAGAGCAATGCTGGTGGCATTGTTGCACATCTCACTGTCTGCAGAAGAGGCCCAGCAGCAGCTTTCTGTCCTGGCCCTTTGGCTGTGGGAGGAGAGGCCAAACTTTTGTGTTCTGCTTACTCTGCTGCATGACATGCAGAAGCAGGCGCTGGAGAGGTTGCATGCAATTGGACTTCTGGGGGGGAAAGTGAGGAGCAAAAGCAATAGCGGTGGCACCGCTGTGGAGCTCACAGTTTGCAGAAGAGGCCCAGCCACAGCTTTCTGTCCTGACCATTTGACTGTGGCAGCAAGGCCCTGAAGTCCATACTCTTTGCTCCGGGCCGGTGCAAAGATTTGTGGCGTCACTGCTCAGAGGGGATCCTCAGCATGGCCCTGAAGATCTCCACATAGGGCTCTACAATGAAAGCAAAACATCCACATGCTATAAAGGTACCAACCACAAGAAGCCTAGCTTTTCTGAGATACGAGACTGAGCAGGAGGGCTTAAGGATCTGGGGAAATTCACAAAACTTGTCCACAGCATTGCCTTGGCAGAGGGGCAGAGAAAATGTATTGGCTGTGTGCAGCACAGCATAGAGAAACCCACTGCCCCAGGCAGTTGCTGCCATGTGGATGCAAGCTCTGCTGCCCAGGAGGGTCTGTCCCATAGTGCAGGGGCTTGCAAATGGGCACATAACTGTCGTAGCACATGATCGTGAGAAGAGAAAATTCTGCTGAAATAAAAAAGATGAACAGAAAAACCTGTGCAGCGCGACCTGTGTAGGAGATGGCCCTTGTGCTCCAGAGGGAATTGGCCATGGATTTGGGGACAACGGTAGAGATGCAGCCCAGGTCCAGGAGGGAGAGGTTGAGGAGGAAGAAGTACATGGGGGTGTGGAGGTGCTGGTCGCAGGCTGTGCTGGTGATGATGAGGCCGTTGCCCAGGAGCGCAGCCAGGGAGATGCCCAGGAAGAGCCAGAAGTGCCAGAGCTGCAGCTCCCGTGTGTCTGCAAATGGCAGGAGGAGGAACTGGGTAAAGGAGCTGCCGTTGGACATCCGCTGCCTCTGAGCACGGGGCATTGCTGATAGTAGAAAAAGGCATCAACAGGTGAAGACAGGAGGAATGTCAGATACAGAGGTTCAATTTACCCACTCATGACTCGGAACACTTTCAGGCTGCAGAGGAGAGGCTCAGCGTGACTTGGTCATGTTTGTCTCTGGGGTTGGTTGGATTGTTTGTTTTCCCAGTGTCACATCTGCCAAGTGACTTTTGTAGGTAAGAAAATTTCTAATGTTTTGAAGGCAACTGTGAAGAGTCTCAGCATGGGACAGACAAAAGAGCTAAACTGCCTGTGGGCAGTGCCTAGTCAAGATTGCTGCAGAGTCCCTCTCTCTGGTTCTCAGCTGCCCTGCAATTTCTAGAGAGACAGTCAGCTCCTTGCCCAGCAGAGCATGGCCAGCAGCCACCTCCAGTGCCTGACACCAAGAGAGCTGCCTGAATGCACCCTCCCCAGGGCTGCCCTGCGCTTTCTCACCATTCATTTCTTGCCCATGTCGCTGCTGCCTGGAGCTGTCCCTGCCAGGAGCTGCTGCTCTGTGCTCAGCTCTGCTCCCTCTCAGGGCTCCCAGAGCCCATCCCATGGGCTGTGTGCTCAGCTCTGCCCTGCACATCCCTCCCGGAACCAGGGCTCTGCCAGGGGGCATCTCTGCCTGTGCAGGGGCTCAGCAGCAGCTCACACAAGTCCTGACGAGACTCTCGGTGTCTTCTCCAAAGCAGAGAAGTAAATTCCCACCTCCCACTGCCCAACCTGCCAACCAAAAGTGAAATACATCAAAGCTCAGGATCCTTCCCTACCAGGCAAACGCTGCCTCAGTGTCTTTCAGAAGGACTCTCTGCAAATGTGCTCAGAGTGATTGGAGATTAGAGCAGTGTCACCCACCCAGCACTTCCCTTCCCTGCCAGGGCTTGTTTCTTCCCCCTCAGCTTCTCCCCCAGCACCATGGGGAGCTCCCAGGCAGGCTGAGCTCTGACCCTGGCAGGCGGCAGAGCGTGGCAAAGACCTAAATGAACGAAGCACGGAACAGTGAGGTAGTGAGACAAGGGGGGCACAAAATCACAAAATGAAATATATAAACCTTAAGAATCAATTTTCAGCAATGTTAAGTTTGATGGCTTTGTAACAGTAGTAATGGAAAATTACCAAGATGCATGATATACAGAGAAAAATATAGAGTACAGCTAGAGAACATGCTGAGAATTCTTGTACAAGATAAACTGCTGTAGTTGACATAGTTTAGGCCTTTAAGACCATAGTACAAAATGAGTGTAAGAAAAACAGGCTAGAATAACAGGATGTAAAGACAGGGAGTATCTGGAAAGGCAGGGGCCCAGAATGGGCTGCAGTTAAATTAACTGATAAGTAGGAGGACAGGAAGATTGTTATGTCTGTGGTGTTAAGGAACCAATTAAGCTGGTATAAGCATCTACTGCGTGTGCTTCAAAAGCTGCCAGCAGTGATGAAGATTGCTGGAAGAAGTAAATGACCCCAAAGACCACCACCACATTTTTGTACGCATGCGGGGAACTTTCTGGAAAATGATGTAATCCATACGTAGCCTCATGAATATGTATGTGTGCTTGGTAGCTATATAAGGACTGCTTGTGTAGCAATACAGGGACACACGTTAGGAGGAGCTATCCCCTGTGTCTCCCAGAGCCGCGATAAAGAATACCTGCATGTCAACTAGAAAACATTGTTGGCGAGTGTGTTCCTGGAGTTTTCTCCGAATCATGTGGCACCCAGGTCCCTGCAAGGGTTTCAAGAAACACATTACATCTGAGGTGGCAGCACCAGCCTCTGCTCCGGGAACAAGCCCAGTCCCTGCTGCATGCGGTGCTGGTCGCAGGGGCATCCGCTGCTACCTAATCCAGGAGAAATGATGGAAAACTCTCTCTCCTTCCTGCTGTGCCCTGCTCCCACCCATGTGTCTGAACCAGGAGGGACCCTGCAGATCCCATTGGAGAAGGATGCAGACAAGTTCAAGTCCATGTCTAGCTCCTTGCTGGCTTTGCACCTGGGACATTTCAGAACTGCGCAGCCTTTGCCTGGCTCTGCCGCTGCCTCAGGGAGGAGAAGGTTGGGAGAAGGGTGGGATTTGCTGGCGGATCTCTGCTTTCCTGGCCACAGGGCACCCAGAGACACAAAGAAAGATCCACGGTAAGCTGTTAACAAGGGATCCGTACTTACAGGTGAGTGACTGAAGGCAGCTTGAAGAACCATGTGTCCTCGATAACAGACAGGGAGTTATGGCTCAGGACCCTGAAACGACACAACACCCCATGTGAGTAGGGGGGGGGGGTGCAGGATGAGAGCAGTGGCAGGGGCTCAGTGTTCCATGTGTGAGGAAAAGCTTGGGATGAAGACTCCAGGCCGGGGCAGATGCTGATGGGCAGATTCACAACATACATCAGGTCCTGACGATCTCCAGCCCAGAGAGCAAAAGCCCACAAGTGCTGCTTCTGAAAAACACATCTCTTACTTTCCTCCTCAGCTCACACCTTCTGGTGGCTTCCCTCCACCAGGACTTTCCCTATTTTCTCACATTCCCGCTGTCCATGGGCTTTGTCTCTGTTCCTGCACCCAGCCAGGCAAAGCTGTGGCCTGACCGAGTTGTCACTCAGCATTGATGCTGCTGCCTATTTGGGCTAAGAGGTGAGCAGAACACAGTGACAAGTGCCACTGCTCTGAGCTACCCTCAGCCCTTGGCATACTCACAGCGTCTGGAGGAACTGCATCCCATGCCATGCCCGGAAGGTGTCGCTCTGGACCTCGGTGATGAGATTTCCCTCCAGGTTTCTGGGGAAACAGGAGACCCCAGAAATGAATTGGGTCTGACCCACAGGAAGCTGGAGTGAAGCAACACTGGTTTGTGGGAAACAGCCACATCCAAGGTGGAACTGGGAGGAAACTGCCATTTTCTCTCCTGCTGTTTGTTAACCTGTCCAGGAGAGGAGATGAAGTGCACGTGGAATGCATCTCTGCCTGCTCCAGGACACAGCGAGCCTCAAGACTCGGCTTCTATTCTGGCTGTGTTTGCACAAACCATGGCCCCCATCCTGGTGTGGCCACCAGCCACGCCCTGAGCTCTGGAGCTCGGCTGCTCCTTCGCAGGAGAAATTGGAGTCCTTGTGCTAAAAACAACAGGAGCATCTTCCAGCACCAGAAGGTGCTAAATGCAAACAGGCTCTGCCCATCGCCCCCAAGGCTTGTTTTTTCACCTTTCTTGTCCTTCAACAGTTGAACTTATCACCCCAGGGCTTCTTAAGCATCAAAGCCTCAGAGCTCTTCCCAGGCTGTTTTTCATGCAAATCTTACTGCCTTCACTCCCCACATCTCCCCCTTCTTTGTTTTGTATATCCACTATCAACATCTGCTTAAGGCCTCGATCAATAAGAAACTGTACGAGCTAATGAAAACTAACAAAACAAAAACTCCTAATACAATCAATTTTTTCACTTGTGCTCCTAGCATAGCAAATAAACAGCGAAAGAACAGTTAACATTCTGCACTAACGATTGGTTTCAAGCTATATAATGAAAACAGAGATACAGATCCATTTTTACAGATCTTAACAAATCAATTTCTTGTGGCTGTAAAAAGCTACTTCACCTGACTGCCATGATTTCTCAAATACGATGGACAGTGGCTTAGCAACTTCATTTGCCAGCTCCTTCAGGACCCGCGGATGGATTTCATCCGGTCCCATGGACTTGTGTATGTTCAGGTTCCTAAGATGGTCTCGAACCAGATCCTCTCCTACAGTGGGCCCAGGGTCTTCATCCGCACTGTCCCTTCCTCTGCCTTCCAAGACTTGGGTGGTGTGGTCAGAGCATTTGCCGGTGAAGACTGAGGCAAAGAAGTCATTTAGAACCTCAGCCTTCTCTAAATCCAGGGTAGCCAGTTCTCCCAATAGCTTCTGCAGAGGGCCCACGTTGTCTCTAACCTGTCTTTTATTTGCAATGTACCTATAAAATCCCTTCCTGTTATCCTTAACATCCCTAGCCAAGTTTAATTCTAAGTGGGCCTTAGCTTTCCTAACCTGGTCCCTAGCTTCCCGGACAACATCCCTGTATTCTTCCCAGGCCGCCTGACCTTGCTTCCACCTTTTATAAGTCTCTTTTTTCCTTCAAATTTTGCTCAGCAGCTCCTTATCCATCCAAGGAGGTCTCATGGCCCTCCTGCTAAACTTCCTTCTAGTTGGGATGCATCGCTCCTGAGCTTGCAGCAGGTGATCCTTGAATATCAACCAACAGTCTTGGGCCCCCCTGCCCTCTAGGGCTGTATCCCACGGAACCTTACTGAGCAGGTTCCTGAAGAGGCCAAAGTCTGCTCTCTTGAAGTCCAGGGCAGTGAGCTTACTGCATGCCCTTCTCACGGTCCTCAGGATCTCAAACTCAACCATCTCATGATCGCTGCAATCAAGGCTGCCCTGGAGCATCACATTTCCAACCAGCCCTTCCCTGTTGGTGAGGACGAGGTCAAGCATGGCACCTCTCCTTGTCGGCTCCTCAATTACTTGCAGAAGGAAGTTGTCTTCCACGCAATCGAGGAACCTTCTGGATTGCTTGTGCCGGGCCGTACCATCCCTCCAACAGATATCAGGGTGGTTGAAGCCCCCCATGAGAACAAGGGCCTGCAAGCATGAGGCTGTTCCTATCTGTCTGTAGAGCGTTTCACCGACAGAGTCCTCTTGATCAGGCGGTCTGTAACAGATCCCCACAGTAATGTCTCCCATCGCTGTTCTCCCTTTAACCCTCATCTATAAACTCTCTATTGACTGCTCACCTGTCCCCAGACAGAGTTCCATACTCTCCAGCCTATCCCTAACATAAATAGCAACTCCCCCTCCCCGCCTGCCCGGCATGTCTTTTCTAAAAAGACTATAACCTTCCATTCCAACACACCAGTCATAGAAGCCATCCCACCCTGTTTCTGTGATGCCTATGATATCACATCCCCATAGACGTGCACACATCTTTAATTCCTCTTGTTTGTTCTCCATGCTACAGTTTCTTGAGAGGCTTGTTCATTCTCTCAGTACCTGCAGTTCAGGAACGTAGCACCACAGGGCTCATTTACGCGCAAAATGCTCAGCCCGATCCATCCAGCAGAACTCACACACTGAGTCCAAAGCAGAGACTCTGGGGAAGTCACTTGAAGTGTTCTTGGCAACTCCTAAAGCACCCGAAGAACACAATCGCCACCCACCTCACACACACATACACATGTTCACACAGAGCCACTGACACACACACAGGTGGATGCACACATTCACACAAGTGGCCCGGACATGCACAGACATGCACGTGTACCCCGTGGCAGGCGTGCTCCCGCATGCGCACACACATATACTGCATGCGTGTTCTCACATGCAGGCACATACGTGTACAAGCACACACACTTGGGGGCAGACCCTCAACCGCACCGGCTGTTCATGGCCCTCCCAGTGCTACAACACACACGTATTCACACACACACAGGCTCAGACATGTGCGTGCAGGTGTCTATCAACTCACAGGACACGGGGAGAACAACCCAACAGTTTTATTGGTGACTTTAAAGAACTTCTTCCTAATATCTCATCTAAACCCAAACTTGAATCTAAACCTAATGTCAAATCTAAACTGCCAGCTTAAAACTGCTCCCCCTTATCCTATCACTACAGGCCCCTGTATAAAGTCCCTCTCCAGATCGCTTGCAGTCCCTTCAGGCATTTGGAGCTGCTCTAAGTTCTCTCTGGAGACTTTTCTTCTCCAGGCTGGAGCGCTTGGTCTTGTTGAACTCCATGATGTTCGCCGTTGGGTGTCACGGGCAGCCAGGGGCCTGCAGCATCCTGCTCCATGGAGAAGGACCATCACGCTGGGGCTCAGGGTGCTTGGGGGGCACGGAAAAGCAGATTTCCCTTTGATGACACACCAGCACCAGAAGAACTTGACCGGCATCTGGGATCACTGAAGTGACAGCAAGGACATAACAGCAATGTCATAGCAGCCGTTGAGGAGGGAGCTGGAATTGAGCGAGCATTAAGCTCCCTCCCAACCCAACCCACTCGGTGAGTCTAGGTTTCTGTGAACATCAAGGAAATAAGAGCGGGAAATAACAGCCGAGAAAATAACAGCAAGGAAATAGCATCTAAGGATATAGCCAAGGAAGCAACATCAAGAAAAGCCTCAGCAGTTCCTACATGGAACAAGAGCTGAACTCAGTGCCAGCATCACCACCGTCACACTTACATTTGGTTAATGACCACCCTGTCCAACTCTGACTCTTCCCCAGCAGCTGGCTGAGTCAGGGCAACCCTCTGCAGGACAGATATTGGAGAGGTGAGAAGCAGGCATGGGGAAGGGACTGGGTAGAGGGGCAGAGCTGGCACCTGCTCCTTCCCTTACCTCCTCTTTGTCCCTGTCTGTGTCCTTGCTCCTGCTCCAACACTTGGGCCACAGCTTCTGAAAGCACCTGGAAACAAACGGGAGCAGAAGGATGAGAAGCAAAGGCGGGAGCTCAGGACTGGGCTGGGCGCTGCTGAAGCAGAGCCTGTTGGGGCAGGGCAGGACAGGGCCAGGCAGGAGTTACCGCTTCAGGTGCCACTTGGTGCTGCCTTGGGAATCCTCGGCACGTTTCTTGGCACAAACCTGGTGACGGGGAGACAGAGACTTGGAACATGGAGATTTCCACATGGAATTTTGCAGCATGGGGGAGCCAGAAGGTTCTTCCCCCAGCCCAGCCCCTTCTACACATGTGCAAGGCTGTGCCAGCAGCCACGCCTTTAGGAAGAGCCACCCACGCCTCCCTGCCCAGCTCTCTGCTGCTCCCCACCTCTGGAATGACCCAGAGCTCTCCTCATCTCAGCCATGCTGATGTCTGCCTTTCTCATCTGCACAGAGCTCTGCACGGTCCACCCGGCCCATTCAATCCCCACCTGCAACATGCACGATGGCTTCTAAAGACCCGCTGGAGCTGGGGCACCATGTGGACGGGCTGTGTTTGGGGTCAGGGCAGGGAAGTGGGCACATTGCTGCATGGCTGGAAGCAGCAGGTGCTGCAGCAGAGCAAGGCCAGGTCAGGAGCCAGGGAGGGGATGCCTGGGGTAACGGACTGTGGGATAAACTCCAGGAAGGTCTGACGGCAGAGGCTATGATGAGAGGGAGCCACAGCCCCCCTCAAGGAAGAAGCTGCACAGCAAGAGGGAAGCCGCACAGCAGAGCTGAAGACAGACCCAGACAGGAGCCAGGACAGTCTGCTCCCAGAAGCTCTGAACCCCTCCAGCCTCCAGGGTGCGGGTACCACAATGAGCTACATGTTTGGGAAAACATCTCCTGTGCTCCCCAGCACATCCACAGGCACCCGCGGCAGCACCCAGGACCCATGAGCACTGTGGGAGCACCCCCCTACCCCTGTGCGCTCCAGCCCCAGGGTTTGCCTGGCAGAGCTCTGCCAAACGAGTCCTTGGCTCACCTTGAAGCAGCACAGCACCAGGAGAGAAACAGATGTGATGAGGGTGATGAGGCCAGAGGCGAGCTCAGCCATCTCCTGGGAGAAAGGGAGAGCATATCAGGGACAGAGGAGGGGGAGGGGAGAGGCCCTTTCTATACCCCGCTCTCCAGACACGCACATGGAGCAGTGCCCCACTCTCTCCTACCCTATCTGTAGATTCGCTGTCCATCTCCTTGGCCCAGACCCGGGCATATGAACGTGAGGTGCTGGCGTCCTCCTCCTGCACACACTGCTCTAGGAGGTCAGAGGACTCTGGGTCACGCTGCCTCTCGCTCAGCAGCTTCAGGAGCAGCCCCATCCTCGAGACCATCTTGGCGCAGACTGGCCGGAGCTGGGGCAGGCTGCAGTTCCCATGCAGGGCTCGAGCCACGCCTGCCGTGAACCTGTACAGGGCTCGGTCTGGCACCAGCCAGTGCAGGTGGTGGCTGAGCAGCGTGTCAAAAGGTGCTTCTTGCGTGGCCGCGCCACCCGGGGCACTGGAGCTGCTCAGTGCTGTCGGGACAAGGGACTCCTGCTCTTCGTGCTGCCCGAATGTGGTGGTGCTTGCAGGGGCAGTGGGTTGGCTCCCGGCCCTAGAGGAATGCTCTGTTGCAGCCGTGTCCTGTGGTGCACAGCTGCTGGCAGCAGGGGGGCCACTGTTACCCAGCAGAGCATAGAAGAAACGCTGGATCATGCTCAGTCTCTGCTCTGCTCTACCAACTGCTGCCACAGGCTCTTCTTCTGCACCCTCGCTGCCTACTGTCCCATCACTGTCCTGCTGCTTATGCTCCTCGTCTGTCCCAGCAGAGTCCTGTGTTGGGGATGGTGCTTCCTCCTCATCTTCTGCACCCTCCTCATCCTCCAGCCTGTCGGCCGTGTTGGTCTTCTCCACGGCGTCGGAATGATCCTGATTCTCGCCAGACCAGGCAAGATACGGGGCCTCTCTTCGGTATCGTGTAGGGGGCTGTGCTGCAGGAGGAGTGGGTGCTCTCTGGTGGCTGGAGACTGGGAGGATGTCGCTGAGGTTCTTCTTCTGGATTGCTTCCCAGGGGGTGGACTCTGCCCAGGTCGAGCCTAAGCCAGGCTCCTGCTGCTGCCAGCTTATGGCTCTTCCTCCCTCCCCTGCTGGCACCTCCTGGCCCTCGTCCTTCTGCACTGGCTGGGCCGTGCTGGGGCTTTTCACAGTCAGGATGCTCATGGCTTTGTGCAGCTTGTTCTTCAGCTGTGCCACAAGCCCCTCTGCTAGAAAATAGAGCCTCCTGGTGTCAGTGGAGCTGCTCCAGCCCCTGTGCTGAATGTGCTGCAGCATGAGCATCAGCTCCTTGGCAGTGTTGCCCTCCCGCCTCCAGAGCTGCTGAGGGGAAGTTGCCGAAGCATTGGGGCTGGTCAGGCTCAGGACAACTGCGAGTGTGACGGTTCTTTGCTCCCTGAGCAAGGGCTCCTTGGGCTGGATCTTCAACATCGAGCTGCTGTTCCCCTTCCTGATTGGCACAGCTCCCGTTAGGAGCCCTGGTGTCTCTGCCGGGGAAGCTGTAACACACCGAGAGCACATCAGTGATAAGCAGCTTTCTGTCAGACACAGGCTCAGAGGGTTCGCTATAGCTGGGGGGCACGGGCAGGGCTGTGGGGCAGTTACCGCAGCAGGGAGCACTGGTGCTGCACACACTTGCACAGTCAAAGCTGAGGGTCCTGCATGGGGTCTCGGTGCTGTGCTTGTGTTGGCAGAGGCAGCAGGCCGTGTCGTTGGACAGTTTGCTAAAGAACGGAGGTAGTGGACAAAACGCTCAGCATCGCCACCCAGGGCAGCGGCTCCAACCCAGGTGGCACGCAGAAACGCGCCAGGGGTCTGCTTCAGTCTCTGCTGCTGCTCTGGGAAACTTCCCCTCACCCGCACTGTCCCAATGGACAGTTTGTGGTGGTGGGTTCGCTCCCCACACAGACCCCTTGTCCCAGCAGTTGGGATCTGCTGCAGGTGGGAGCCGGCCCCTGCACACTCACAGTGTTTCCAAGCGGGATGTTCTCAGGAGCAGCATGAGCAGCGTCTGCCGAGTCACTCGTGTGCCACCCAGGTCCCTGCAAGGGTTTCAAGAAACACATTACATTTGAGGTGGCGGCACCAGCCTCTGCTCCAGGAACAGGCCCAGTCCCTGCTGCATGCGGTGCTGGTCGCAGGGGCATCCGCTGCTACCTAATCCAGGAGAAATGATGGAAAACTCTCTCTCCTTCCTGCTGTGCCCTGCTCCCACCCATGTGTCTGAACCAGGAGGGACCCTGCAGATCCCATGGGAGAAGGATGCAGACAAGTTCAAGTCCGTGTCCTAGCTCCTTGCTGGCTTTGCCCCTGGGACATTTCAGAACTGCTCAGCCTTTGCCTGGCTCTGCCGCTGCCTCAGGCAGGAGAAGGTTAGGAGAAGGGTGGGATTTGCTGGCGGACCTCTGCTTTCCTGGCCACAGGGCACCCAGAGACACAAAGAAAGATCCACGGTAAGCTGTTAACAAGGGATCCGTACTTACAGGTGAGTGACTGAAGGCAGCTTGAAGAACCATGTGTCCTTGATAACAGACAGGGGGTTATGGCTCAGGACCCTGAAATGAAACAACACCCCATGTGAGTGGGGGGGGGGCTGGATGAGAGCAGTGGCAGGGGCTCAGTGTTCCATGTGTGAGGAAAAGCTTGGGATGAAGGCTCCAGGCCGGGGCAGATGCTGATGGGCAGATTCACAACATACATCAGGTCCTGACGATCTCCAGCCCAGAGAGCAAAAGCCCACAAGTGCTGCTTCTGAAAAACACATCTCTTACTTTCCTCCTCAGCTCACACCTTCTGGTGGCTTCCCTCCACCAGGACTTTCTCTATTTTCTCACATTCCCGCTGTCCATGAGCTTTGTCTCTGTTCCTGCACCCAGCCAGGCAAAGCCATGGCCTGACCGAGTTGTCACTCAGCATTGATGCTGCTGCCTATTTGGGCTAAGAGGTGAGCAGAACACAGTGACAAGTGCCACTGCTCTGAGCTACCCTCAGCCCTTGGAATACTCACAGCGTCTGGAGGAACTGCATCCCATGCCATGCCCGGAAGGTGTCGCTCTGGACCTCGGTGATGAGATTTCCCTCCAGGTTTCTGGGGAAACAGGAGACCCCAGAAATGAATTGGGTCTGACCCACAGGAAGCTGGAGTGAAGCAACACTGGTTTGTAGGAAACAGCCACATCCAAGGTGGAACTGGGAGGAAACTGCCATTTTCTCTCCTGCTGTTTGTTAACCTGTCCGGGAGAGGAGATGAAGTGCACGTGGAATGCATCTCTGCCTGCTCCAGGACACAGCGAGCCTCAAGACTCGGCTTCTATTCTGGCTGTGTTTGCACAAACCATGGCCCCCATCCTGGTGTGGCCACCAGCCACGCCCTGAGCTCTGGAGCTCGGCTGCTCCTTCAGCAGGAGAAATTGGAGTCCTTGTGCTAAAAACAACAGGAGCATCTTCCAGCACCAGAAGGTGCTAAATGCAAAAAGGCTTCACCAAACACACCAGGAAGGAACTCCCATAACTCACATGGTCTCCAGGAAAGGAAGGTTCTCAAAAGCACGTGCCTCAATCGACTGGATTTTGTTGTAAGATAAATCCCTGTTAACAGGAGAACCCAAAACGTTGGTGACATTTGCACTGTCCTGCTTCCCCTCAGGTGCTTTGACTCTGCCAGCACAGACGCATCAGAGCTCTCATTTCACATGGGTTTTCTCTCTGGCACTGACTTGCAGTGGTGTGTAACCGGGCCTCACGCTCCTGACCAGGGTGGCTGTGGCTCAGAGAGGTTCTCCCAGCTCTGATCCCGCCAGGGGTATTTCAGGTCTGATTGTCCTGTCTGGTAACAGAGCAGGTTCTTTATACATGCCCCAACAGCACCTCTTGTGTGAGGCCTCAGGGACCACCTGTAATGCCCTGTGTGACCAGCATGGGGCTATTTCCCTTAGCTCCTAAACGTCACCTCCCTGCACAGCCCTGCTCTGATGTGGGCAAGAATCCTCTGGCCTGGCTCTAGGAGCCAAAAGGTTCCATGTCCCAGCCTGAACTCGCTGCCTGGGCTAGTTCTGCAGCAAACATGGAGAGAGGAACCTCTGTGGCGAGTGTTTCATGGCCTGGTCAGCCAGAGTCCCCAGCCCCATCAGGTGGGTGAATGGGAAGTGCCTGCTCCTCTCCATGGGTGATTGAGAGAAGCTGCACCATGAGCTAACTCCAAGGTGGCTCTGGGGCATCTGAGCTGAGAGGAGACAAATGCACGAGCTTTGTCCTGGAGGTGGTGGCCTCGTGCAGGTCTGTGCAAGGAAAGAGAAGCAGCTGCCTCCTCCTGCTTGGACATGGGGCAGAGGAAGTGCAGCATGCTCCTGCGGAGCCCTCCCCGCAGGCGCTGCCGCAGCACCAAGACCCTGCTCTGCTCTGGTTGCAGCCGGGATCCCCGCAGGAATAAAGCCCTTCCTGGGGCAGGCTGGGCAGCAGGGCCAGGGCAGGGGGAGACTGTGCCCACCACCATGGGCAGGGGGTACCTACAGGTGCCTCAGCAGGAGCAGCCCCTCCAGTGAGCGTCTCTTCACTGTCCGCAGGCTGTTGTACTGGAGGACTCTGCAAGAGACAGACGGACACAGGCAGTGGCACCCGTGGTTCTCAGGGGCAATGGAGCTGTCAGGAGAACAACCCTGCAGCAGCGTCACTGCAGCATCTCTCCAGGTCCCGCCGGGGCTCATCACAGTCACGGCGGGAGCAGGCACTTGCTCCCAGCCTGTTGACACCGACTGCAGCCCGAGCACGGTTTTGCAGGCCCAGGGATGGCCCTGGGGGACGGGAGGTACACAGCCCAGGGCACTGTTTGCTATGGAACCGCTCAGGGGATTCACACCCCTCCTTGCTGAGCAGCTCGGCCTTGGCTGCACGTGGCAAGCACAGGTGCGGTGCTCGTCACAGCCTTGGCCGGGCAGCCTGGCAGAGGGATGGGGATCCCGGAACCTCTGTGCCATGTCTGATGCTGGCAGATACTCACAGCTTCTCAGCCCATGGGTATTCCTTCCACGCCTGCTGGGGGATGAAGGACAGCGTGTTCCCAGTGAAATCCCTGCGGAGAAGCCATGGGTAGCGTCACCCCCAGCACAACCCCTTCCCCTGCCCCAGGGCTGTAGGGTGGCAGCGGGGCTGGCCTGGAGCTGCCCCCTCGGCACTGCCCATAAGCTCCCCACATGCAGCGCGCCCCTGGAGCCACTCCCGGGGTGTCCCAGGGCAGCGCCCGGAGCTGCAGGGCACTCACAGCACGGAGAAGGGCCGTTGGTGGCTGGCCAGGGGCACGTGGGCCAGGGCAGCGCCGCGGCAGTCCAGCCGGTGCCCGCGGCAGCGGCAGGGCCCCAGGCAGGGTTCCAGGGGCCTGGCCAGCCCGGGGACCAGGCCCAGCAGCAGTAGCACCAGCAGCAGCAGTGCCATAGTGATGCAGGGACTGAGTGCCTTTGGTAGCACAGGAGGCTCAAGGCTGGCGATCCAAACCAGGAGCTCTCGTCTGTGACCAGCAGCAGCTCGGGGGCTATGCTGGCCCTGCTGGCTAGATATAGCCTGGGACACCTCACACCTCACAATGGGGCCGCAAAAGTTGCATCAGCCAGGCCTCTGAGGGTGCATCACCACTGTGACATGGGACAATCCCCTGCCATTGGAGATGGTCGCTCTGCACCACCTGTGGCATGGTACAGACCAGCACATCTACAGCAGGAAAACCTGGGTGCAATAAGCAATGTGCAGCACATGTGCCTTCACTACATATTTCAAGAACAGGACAGGAGAGCCGTTGTCTCCTCAGAAGCAAACAAGGTGGAAGTGACAGCTTCATTGCCCGACATCCATGGGGCAGATGCTGGAACACCCCATCTTGCTGCTGGAGCAGACGATGAAGGAGAAGTAGCAGCTTCTCTCTTGGTACAGGACTCTCAGCACCAGGTGAGCCCACGCATGTGGCTGGCACCAGGGATCCCGAGGTGCTGGAGGCAGCCCCAGGTCCCAAAGTGAGTGTGGCAGGGACATTGCTGGTGCTCCCTGTGCCATTCTGCTGACATTCCCTCCCTTCCCTGCCTGTGCTCTTGCTCTCCCGTCCCGCACCCCTCCTCTGGAGCAAAGGCACTGAAGGAGAGCAGCCCATGAGGGACTTCCCCAGTGAGCATCCACCAGCAGCACCCCCAGAGCCCAAATGAGGGGCCAATGCACCACCCAGCCCTGGTGCTGGTCACAGGGCAGCAGAGGAGAAGGCAGCCCATGGCACAGCACTCACACAACTACCTGCAGCCCTGAGAGAGACACGGCTGGGAAGAGCTCTCAGCTCCTGATGTTCTGCTGTGTGTTTACAGGAGGAGCCAGAGGACTTGCCTGAGGAGGAGAAAGAATTTGTTGAGGACATTGAAAATTTGCTGTCCCCAGCAGTTACTATCATCGTATATAACATCTTGGTCAACCCCTCAGAGCCAGAGCTTTTCCAGGCCCCTCACATGGGTCCCCAGGATGGGTCCATCTCCCCAGCAGCGGGTGCATGCAAGTGGCAGGAGAGGCAACCAGAGACCTGCAGAGCGTGTCTCCTGCCACAGCCAGTCCCACAGACACTGAGTCAGCAGCTCCTACCCTGTCTGGAGCTGCTGAAGAGCAGCACCGTGCACCTCTCGCTGCTGTGGCACAAGAGCAGCAGGAGGCGCCGGCATCAGCTTCCTCTGGATTTGTTGAGCAGGAGGCAGAAGCATAGGCATAAATAAAGGCGTTTGCCCTGCCCAGCCCCACTGCCTATGAGTTGGTTCTACACGGAAAAGCCAAGCTCTTCATGAGGGGCATCCGGTGCTCCAGGAAATGGTTGAGCAGCCTCAGGAGCAGCAGGACATTGATGAAAGCCACGTGGATGTGTCAATGGCACCAATGGCGCCTGCAGCAGTTCAGGACATGGAGTATCCTGTGGCTGCAGAGCCTCGGGAAGAACCCAGCATGGGTGAGCAGCAGACAACAGCACAGGCCCAGAGAGAGGAACCTGCCTCACAGAAGGGCACAGTAATCGACAGAGCTGTGCAGGTCTTATTCAGACGCAAGGTGAGGAGAGCACCGAAAAAGCATCAGGGAGAGGCCAGCACAGCCGTTGCTTCCCCACCGTTACACAAGGATGAACTGGCAGTGTCACCTGCCAGTGTTCAGCACACTGAGGATGAGCCAGGTACATCCCTGAGTCAAGTGGCAACCAGACCAGGTCAGCAGCAGTGTGTGCATGAGTTCAGCCATGCCCCAGCCTCCCCTCCCTGGGCCAGGGCTGAAAGCCTTCACTGGAAAGCCCCTGGGGGAAGTCCTCGGTGACAGGTGGCAGCAGGAGCCTGCCTGGTGCCCGCCCAGCCCCACACCTGCAGCTCTCCTTTACCCACAGGCACCTCCACCCTCCTGGATGCAGCAGCAGCCCAACAGCAATGACCATCCCGCTTCAGGAGAGCGCTGAAGGCTCCGCGCAGAGCTTTCCGCTCCTCCTGCATCCGCCCACAAATGGAGGAGTAGTGCCCCGCTGCCAGCTCCAGACCCGAGGGAGCTGCACTGAGGACATCGTGCTGCAGCCTGCCCTCGCTGTGGACACTTTCTTCATTCAGACAAAACCATTTCAACCCCCCCCCAAAACCAAGTAGAAGTAAACCACGAAGTTCTAAGGCCACAAAAACCAAAATAACACCAGAGAATTTACCCTGAGGAAAGCCAAAACCTGAGCAAGCTCCCTGGTGAAAGGCTGTGCCACATATACCCCAGGTCTCACCCACAACCCCTCCCTCAAGAGGCTGGGGCAGGGGAGGGACAATCCACCAGCTGGAATAAAAGCAGCCAGGGAGCCACAGCTGGGTTTTTTCTCATCTGGCTCTGGCTCCCTGGCTGTTCCCTCGCTTTAGTTTTCTGGCTCTCCTTCTTCAGCTCAGATTCACATTCAGAACTCACAGACTGCACAGGCTGGCTCTCACCCAGACTGGCTGAGATTCACACCCGCATTCAGTCCACACAGACACACAGTGGCTGAGACTCATGGTTCCTGGCTAGCAAGTCAGTGCTGTTGGCAGCCCCTACAGGCACAGAGCCCAAAGGCATTGGTTTAGACTTCTCCATGTTTCAGTGCAAGTAGCAGGGATCACTTAGCAAAAAAGCATTTCTTCATGCTTGGTCCTCACCAGGGTCAGTTCCACAGGGTTTATTATGGCTTTTATGGCTCTTAACGTGTGAGATTGATCGTTTCTGCTGTTCATTTTCCATGTTTTCTTGGGTGACATGGTTTAGTGTGAGGTGTCCCTGCCCATGGCAGGGGGGTTGCAACTGGATGATCTTCAGGTCCTTTCCAACCCTAACTGTTCTATGATTGATTCTATATTTACTGACACATTCCCATGTGGGTCCAAGCTTTCCCAAATCAAATTCCAACCATGGGTGCCCCATAGCCCCACATGTTCCCACAGCACTTGTGGGTACACTATAGCATAGGAGTACGGGGTATGGGATATTATGGGATATGCGGACCAGGATACGGCATATGGAATATGGGATATTATGTGATATGGGGTATGAGATATGCTCATGAGTGGCATTGTTGTGGAGCTCACCATGTGCAGAAGAGGCCCAGCAGCAGCTTTCTCTCCTGGCTCTTCGGCTGTGGGAGCAGAGGCCAAACATTTGTGCTCTGCTCACTCTGCTGCAGGGCAGCCAGGAGCAGGCACCGGAGAGGTTGCACATAATTGGACTTTTAGGTGGGAAAGCGAGGAGCAACAGCAATGTGGGTGGCACCACTGCTGAGCTCACTGTCTCCAGAGGATGGCTGGGAGCAGTTGACGGAGAGGTAACAGCCAATTGGACTTTAAGGTGGGTAAGCAAGGAGTGACAGCAATGCGGGGGGCACCATTGCAGAGCTCACCATCTGCAGAAGAGGTCCAGCAGCATCTTTTTGTCCTGGCCCTCTGCCTGTGGGAGCAGGGCCCCGAAGTCCTTACTCTGTACTCCGTGCCATGGAACAGCTGGGAGCGGGAGCCTGACAGGTTCCAAACACATGGACTTTTACATGGGAAAGCAAGGAGCGACAGCAATGCTGGTGGCATTGTTGTGGAGGTCACTGTCTGCAGAAGAGGCGCAGGTAAAGCTTTCTGTCCTGCCTCTTCAGCTATGGGAGCTGAGGCCAAACATTCGTGCTTTGTTCACTCGGCTGTAGGGCAGCCGGGAGCAGGAGCTGGAGAGGTCGCACGCAATTGGACTTTTAGGTGGGTAAGCAAGGAGCGACAGCAATGGTGGCAGCACTGTTGTGGAGCTCACTATCTGAAAAAGAGGCCCAGCAGCAGCTTTCTGTCTTAGTTCTTCAGATGTGAGAGCACAAGTCTAACATTCATGCTCTACTCACTGCTCTGCAGGACGGCTGGGAGCGGACGACGGAGAAGGTGCACTCAATTGGACCTTTAGGTGGGTAAGCGAGGAACGACACCAATGCTGGTGGCACTGCTGCTTAGCTCACCCTGTGCAGAAGATGCCCAGCAGCAGCTTTGTGTCCTGGCTCTTTGGCTGTGGGAGCAGAGTTGAAACATTCATGCTGTGCTCACTCTGCTGCAGGACTGCCGGTAGCAGGAACCGGAGAGGTTGGACTCAAATGGACTTTAAGGTGGGAAAGCGAAAAGCAACTGTAATGAGGGTAGTACTGTTGTGGAGCTCACTGTCTGCAGAAGAGGCGCAGGTAAAGCTTTCTGTCCTGCCTTGTCAGCTATGGGAGCAGAGGCCGAACATTCATTATCTACTCACTGTGCTGCACGACGGGCGGGAGCAGGCACCAGAGAGGTTGCACACAATTGGACTTTAGGTGGGAATGTGAGGATCGACAGCAATAGTGGTGGCACTGCTGTGGAGCTCACAGTTTGCAGAAGAGGCTCAGCAGCAGCTTTCTGTCCTGGCTCTTTGGCTGTGGTAGAGGCCAAATATTTTTGTTCTGCTCACTCTGCTGCAGGACAGCTGGAAGCGGGCACCAGAGAGGTTGGACTCAAATGGACATTTAGGTGTGAAAGTGAGGAGCAACAGTAATGAGGGTAGTACCGTTGCGGATCTCACTGTCTTCAGAACACACAGAGCAGCAGCTTTCTGTCCTGGCTCTTTGTCTGTGGGAGCAGAGGCCGAACATTCGTTCTCTACTCAATGCGCTGCATGACAGGTGGAGCAGGTGCTGGAGAGGTTGCATGCAATTGCACTTCTAGGTGGGAAAGAGAGGAGCAACAGCAATGTGAGTGGCACCGCGGTGGAGCTCACAGTTTGCAGAAGAGTCCAAGCTGCAGCTTTCTGTCCTGACCCTTCTGCCGTGGGAGCAGGGCCCTGGAGTCCATAGTCTGTGCTCCATGCCATGGAACAGCTGGGAGTGGGAGGCAGACAGGTTCCAAGCACATGGACTTTGAGGTGGGAAAGCGAGGAGCGAGAGCAATGCTGGTGGCATTGTTGCACATCTCACTGTCTGCAGAAGAGGCCCAGCAGCAGCTTTCTGTCCTGGCCCTTTGGCTGTGGGAGGAGAGGCCAAACTTTTGTGTTCTGCTTACTCTGCTGCATGACATGCAGAAGCAGGCGCTGGAGAGGTTGCATGCAATTGGACTTCTGGGGGGGAAAGTGAGGAGCAAAAGCAATAGCGGTGGCACCGCTGTGGAGCTCACAGTTTGCAGAAGAGGCCCAGCCACAGCTTTCTGTCCTGACCATTTGACTGTGGCAGCAAGGCCCTGAAGTCCATACTCTTTGCTCCGGGCCGGTGCAAAGATTTGTGGCGTCACTGCTCAGAGGGGATCCTCAGCATGGCCCTGAAGATCTCCACATAGGGCTCTACAATGAAAGCAAAACATCCACATGCTATAAAGGTACCAACCACAAGAAGCCTAGCTTTTCTGAGATACGAGACTGAGCAGGAGGGCTTAAGGATCTGGGGAAATTCACAAAACTTGTCCACAGCATTGCCTTGGCAGAGGGGCAGAGAAAATGTATTGGCTGTGTGCAGCACAGCATAGAGAAACCCACTGCCCCAGGCAGTTGCTGCCATGTGGATGCAAGCTCTGCTGCCCAGGAGGGTCTGTCCCATAGTGCAGGGGCTTGCAAATGGGCACATAACTGTCGTAGCACATGATCGTGAGAAGAGAAAATTCTGCTGAAATAAAAAAGATGAACAGAAAAACCTGTGCAGCGCGACCTGTGTAGGAGATGGCCCTTGTGCTCCAGAGGGAATTGGCCATGGATTTGGGGACAACGGTAGAGATGCAGCCCAGGTCCAGGAGGGAGAGGTTGAGGAGGAAGAAGTACATGGGGGTGTGGAGGTGCTGGTCGCAGGCTGTGCTGGTGATGATGAGGCCGTTGCCCAGGAGCGCAGCCAGGGAGATGCCCAGGAAGAGCCAGAAGTGCCAGAGCTGCAGCTCCCGTGTGTCTGCAAATGGCAGGAGGAGGAACTGGGTAAAGGAGCTGCCGTTGGACATCCGCTGCCTCTGAGCACGGGGCATTGCTGATAGTAGAAAAAGGCATCAACAGGTGAAGACAGGAGGAATGTCAGATACAGAGGTTCAATTTACCCACTCATGACTCGGAACACTTTCAGGCTGCAGAGGAGAGGCTCAGCGTGACTTGGTCATGTTTGTCTCTGGGGTTGGTTGGATTGTTTGTTTTCCCAGTGTCACATCTGCCAAGTGACTTTTGTAGGTAAGAAAATTTCTAATGTTTTGAAGGCAACTGTGAAGAGTCTCAGCATGGGACAGACAAAAGAGCTAAACTGCCTGTGGGCAGTGCCTAGTCAAGATTGCTGCAGAGTCCCTCTCTCTGGTTCTCAGCTGCCCTGCAATTTCTAGAGAGACAGTCAGCTCCTTGCCCAGCAGAGCATGGCCAGCAGCCACCTCCAGTGCCTGACACCAAGAGAGCTGCCTGAATGCACCCTCCCCAGGGCTGCCCTGCGCTTTCTCACCATTCATTTCTTGCCCATGTCGCTGCTGCCTGGAGCTGTCCCTGCCAGGAGCTGCTGCTCTGTGCTCAGCTCTGCTCCCTCTCAGGGCTCCCAGAGCCCATCCCATGGGCTGTGTGCTCAGCTCTGCCCTGCACATCCCTCCCGGAACCAGGGCTCTGCCAGGGGGCATCTCTGCCTGTGCAGGGGCTCAGCAGCAGCTCACACAAGTCCTGACGAGACTCTCGGTGTCTTCTCCAAAGCAGAGAAGTAAATTCCCACCTCCCACTGCCCAACCTGCCAACCAAAAGTGAAATACATCAAAGCTCAGGATCCTTCCCTACCAGGCAAACGCTGCCTCAGTGTCTTTCAGAAGGACTCTCTGCAAATGTGCTCAGAGTGATTGGAGATTAGAGCAGTGTCACCCACCCAGCACTTCCCTTCCCTGCCAGGGCTTGTTTCTTCCCCCTCAGCTTCTCCCCCAGCACCATGGGGAGCTCCCAGGCAGGCTGAGCTCTGACCCTGGCAGGCGGCAGAGCGTGGCAAAGACCTAAATGAACGAAGCACGGAACAGTGAGGTAGTGAGACAAGGGAGGCACAAAATCACAAAATGAAATATATAAACCTTAAGAATCAATTTTCAGCAATGTTAAGTTTGATGGCTTTGTAACAGTAGTAATGGAAAATTACCAAGATGCATGATATACAGAGAAAAACATAGAGTACAGCTAGAGAACATGCTGAGAATTCTTGTACAAGATAAACTGCTGTAGTTGACATAGTTTAGGCCTTTAAGACCATAGTACAAAATGAGTGTAAGAAAAACAGGCTAGAATAACAGGATGTAAAGACAGGGAGTATCTGGAAAGGCAGGGGCCCAGAATGGGCTGCAGTTAAATTAACTGATAAGTAGGAGGACAGGAAGATTGTTATGTCTGTGGTGTTAAGGAACCAATTAAGCTGGTATAAGCATCTACTGCGTGTGCTTCAAAAGCTGCCAGCAGTGATGAAGATTGCTGGAAGAAGTAAATGACCCCAAAGACCACCACCACATTTTTGTACGCATGCGGGGAACTTTCTGGAAAATGATGTAATCCATACGTAGCCTCATGAATATGTATGTGTGCTTGGTAGCTATATAAGGACTGCTTGTGTAGCAATACGGGGACACACGTTAGGAGGAGCTATCCCCTGTGTCTCCCAGAGCCGCGATAAAGAATACCTGCATGTCAACTAGAAAACATTGTTGGCGAGTGTGTTCCTGGAGTTTTCTCCGAATCATGTGGCACCCAGGTCCCTGCAAGGGTTTCAAGAAACACATTACATCTGAGGTGGCAGCACCAGCCTCTGCTCCGGGAACAAGCCCAGTCCCTGCTGCATGCGGTGCTGGTCGCAGGGGCATCCGCTGCTACCTAATCCAGGAGAAATGATGGAAAACTCTCTCTCCTTCCTGCTGTGCCCTGCTCCCACCCATGTGTCTGAACCAGGAGGGACCCTGCAGATCCCATGGGAGAAGGATGCAGACAAGTTCAAGTCCATGTCTAGCTCCTTGCTGGCTTTGCACCTGGGACATTTCAGAACTGCGCAGCCTTTGCCTGGCTCTGCCGCTGCCTCAGGCAGGAGAAGGTTGGGAGAAGGGTGGGATTTGCTGGCGGATCTCTGCTTTCCTGGCCACAGGGCACCCAGAGACACAAAGAAAGATCCACGGTAAGCTGTTAACAAGGGATCCGTACTTACAGGTGAGTGACTGAAGGCAGCTTGAAGAACCATGTGTCCTTGATAACAGACAGGGGGTTATGGCTCAGGACCCTGAAATGAAACAACACCCCATGTGAGTGGGGGGGGGGGCTGGATGAGAGCAGTGGCAGGGGTTCCATGTGTGAGGAAAAGCTTGGGATGAAGGCTCCAGGCCGGGGCAGATGCTGATGGGCAGATTCACAACATACATCAGGTCCTGACGATCTCCAGCCCAGAGAGCAAAAGCCCACAAGTGCTGCTTCTGAAAAACACATCTCTTACTTTCCTCCTCAGCTCACACCTTCTGGTGGCTTCCCTCCACCAGGACTTTCCCTATTTTCTCACATTCCCGCTGTCCATGAGCTTTGTCTCTGTTCCTGCACCCAGCCAGGCAAAGCCGTGGCCTGACCGAGTTGTCACTCAGCATTGATGCTGCTGCCTATTTGGGCTAAGAGGTGAGCAGAACACAGTGACAAGTGCCACTGCTCTGAGCTACCCTCAGCCCTTGGCATACTCACAGCGTCTGGAGGAACTGCATCCCATGCCATGCCCGGAAGGTGTCGCTCTGGACCTCGGTGATGAGATTTCCCTCCAGGTTTCTGGGGAAACAGGAGACCCCAGAAATGAATTGGGTCTGACCACAGGAAGCTGGAGTGAAGCAACACTGGTTTGTAGGAAACAGCCACATCCAAGGTGGAACTGGGAGGAAACTGCCATTTTCTCTCCTGCTGTTTGTTAACCTGTCCAGGAGAGGAGATGAAGTGCACGTGGAATGCATCTCTGCCTGCTCCAGGACACAGCGAGCCTCAAGGCTCGGCTTCTATTCTGGCTGTGTTTGCACAAACCATGGCCCCCATCCTGGTGTGGCCACCAGCCACGCCCTGAGCTCTGGAGCTCAGCTGCTCCTTCAGCAGGAGAAATTGGAGTCCTTGTGCTAAAAACAACAGGAGCATCTTCCAGCACCAGAAGGTGCTAAATGCAAACAGGCTCTGCCCATCGCCCCCAAGGCTTGTTTTTTCACCTTTCTTGTCCTTCAACAGTTGAACTTATCACCCCAGGGCTTCTTAAGCATCAAAGCCTCAGAGCTCTTCCCAGGCTGTTTTTCATGCAAATCTTACTGCCTTCACTCCCCACATCTCCCCCTTCTTTGTTTTGTATATCCACTATCAACATCTGCTTAAGGCCTCGATCAATAAGAAACTGTACGAGCTAATGAAAACTAACAAAACAAAAACTCCTAATACAATCAATTTTTTCACTTGTGCTCCTAGCATAGCAAATAAACAGCGAAAGAACAGTTAACATTCTGCACTAGATTGGTTTCAAGCTATATAATGAAAACAGAGATACAGATCCATTTTTACAGATCTTAACAAATCAATTTCTTGTGGCTGTAAAAAGCTACTTCACCTGACTGCCATGATTTCTCAAATACGATGGACAGTGGCTTAGCAACTTCATTTGCCAGCTCCTTCAGGACCCGCGGATGGATTTCATCCGGTCCCATGGACTTGTGTATGTTCAGGTTCCTAAGATGGTCTCGAACCAGATCCTCTCCTACAGTGGGCCCAGGGTCTTCATCCGCACTGTCCCTTCCTCTGCCTTCCAAGACTTGGGTGGTGTGGTCAGAGCATTTGCCGGTGAAGACTGAGGCAAAGAAGTCATTTAGAACCTCAGCCTTCTCTAAATCCAGGGTAGCCAGTTCTCCCAATAGCTTCTGCAGAGGGCCCACGTTGTCCCTAACCTGTCTTTTATTTGCAATGTACCTATAAAATCCCTTCCTGTTATCCTTAACATCCCTAGCCAAGTTTAATTCTAAGTGGGCCTTAGCTTTCCTAACCTGGTCCCTAGCTTCCCGGACAACATCCCTGTATTCTTCCCAGGCCGCCTGACCTTGCTTCCACCTTTTATAAGTCTCTTTTTTCCTTCAAATTTTGCTCAGCAGCTCCTTATCCATCCAAGGAGGTCTCATGGCCCTCCTGCTAAACTTCCTTCTAGTTGGGATGCATCGCTCCTGAGCTTGCAGCAGGTGATCCTTGAATATCAACCAACAGTCTTGGGCCCCCTGCCCTCTAGGGCTGTATCCCACGGAACCTTACTGAGCAGGTTCCTGAAGAGGCCAAAGTCTGCTCTCTTGAAGTCCAGGGCAGTGAGCTTACTGCATGCCCTTCTCACGGTCCTCAGGATCTCAAATTCAACCATCTCATGATCGCTGCAATCAAGGCTGCCCTGGAGCATCACATTTCCAACCAGCCCTTCCCTGTTGGAGAGGACGAATGTAGGCAGGCAGGGCTTGGCGGTCGGAAGATGTCCCGCTGTAACGGAAAGACAGAGCCCCTCTCCAGGTAGCTGATTGTGTTTAGCTTTTTGGTATATGAATACTATAGAGAAGCTACAATAACACAACATGCTTGTCTTTCACAGTTGTACTAGGGGGTAATACTAAATGGATACATTCTTAAAGCAGTTGCCGGTGTTCTACCATCATAATGCTCACTCTTTCTAACCGGCTCTTGGCAAACGACACGAGCTTATTTATTATGCAGGGTCCGAAGATCAATGCCAACACGATCATTGCGAATTCTGCCGGTGTGGAACTCTCAGGCTTGGGCAGGACGCTTGGCTCTGGGGCGAAGGGGACGCTCGGCTTTTAGTATATAAATATCACAACAAGACTATAAAAAGACAATATACTTGCCTTATTTTGTCTTTACAATAAATACTAAGAGGTGACACTAAATGGGTACATTCTCAAAGCCACTTTTCAATTATTGAAACAAGCTCACCCAAATTTGACTAAGCACTATTGGCTTTGTTATAGTGTTATGCCACCCTATTACGAAGCAATTGCAGTTGATAGTCTGCCTGACCATACTATAGGGAACAATCCGACGGAATGTAATTGGCAAAATAATACTCAAGGGATCTCCCTCAGTCAAGTGACAGGGAAAGGGAGATGCATAGGACAGATCCCAGAAGGGAAAAAACCTCTTTGTGCAAACAAAACAATGCCACAAACAAGTGGTTGGTTAGTTCCTGCTAAGAACGCCAAGTGGGTATGCTCCAAAACAGGATTGACACCCTGTGTTTCCATAGAATACTTACACTTAATCAATGAATTTTGTGTACAAATCATCCTACTGCCCAGAATAAGAATCACACAAAGGCATTACCGCCCCCTCCCACAGATGCTAATTTGCCGCTGTCTGGATTCTGCTGGTGTAGAATTCTCAGGCTTGGACCGAATGCTCGGCTGTGGAGTGGACGGGACACTTGGTATCGGAGTGTACAGGTTGCGGGGATGTCCGATGATGTGGTCCTATGGACAAAAAACTCACAATTTTCATTAGTTTTATTCTGAAGATCTGGTTTAATAGACTTCTACAAATTGCGTAAAGCTCTCACTTTCATTTTGTCTTATCGTGGACCATGGTGATGGTTTGACAATAGTTCTAGTAGTTGTGTGAATAGCATCCCTAGCTGCACGAGTTGTTGCCCTGACTTCCTCAGCCTGTAGGCCTTGAGCTTGTTCCTGGGGGGTAAGCATTGTTGGATCCGTACCCATCAGGCGCGGTAAACTGGAGCCACGTAACGGGTGGCGCTTTCCAGGTATTCGGGCCAATTGTTTCACACCGTTATCTTCCCATTCTTGTTTGAAAACAATTATCCCTGCTCCATCAAAAATAATTTTGCAAATATGTCGTATGTCAAACGGGAGCATGTCATCTCCTCCGAAAACCCCATCTATAAGAGTAGAAACCATGGCAGAATTAAGCCCCTTGTCTGCAATTGCTTTAACAATTGCTTGTATGTCTTTAGGATTTACTGGTGAAAAAATACTTTGGTCTCCATCCGTCACTCGGACCGGGAACGCTAACGTGGTCGGTGGGACCCATTCAGCACATGCTGTCTTTATTTGTTTCCAGTCCGTAAAAGAGGTGTTTTTCTTTTTAGGTGTCTTGTCAGTATGGGTAGGAATGACTTGGCTATTAAGTCTGTATACGCATGTTTCGCATGTATCATTCTCCTCTGAGTCTAGGCCGGCTGTGACCCACTCCTCCCAGCCAGTGCCTGATTCACAGTCGGAACTTGACTGACCGGCTGCTGCCGGGCTCCGGAACTTTTTCGCTGGGCTCCGGCCCCGCCCGCTTCTCGGGCTCTGGCTCCGCCCACTTCCCTTGCAGGCGGGCCTTCCCCCCCCCTCTGCTCGCCCCGCCTGTCAGTGGGGGGGGCGTGTGCCTTACAAGGGCATATTTCCGGACGGTCGCTCTGATTGGCTGTCCGCCCGTACTCGCGCTTCCCTCCCCTCCTGTTTATCCGTGCTTGTCAGTGCTACCGCTTCCTCCGTGTTCCCGCGCGGGCATCTTTGCCCCGCCCTTCCCCTTGCCGCTCGGCGCCATCTTGGGGCGCATAGGGCGGTGGTCCAGCCCAGGCGTCTTTGGGCTCTGATTTCTCCGCGGCACTCTTGGCCTCTTCAACAAGCCCGCCCCAGAAGGATTTTGCGCGGTTTTGTCCCTCCGCAAGCGGGTCGGGGTTCTGGGACTTGGGAGGCATAGCGCCCTCCCGCGAGTTTTTAGACTCAGTAAAAGTGCCATCATCTGGTGGGCGCGGAGTCTGCGTGGCTGCCCCGACTCCCAATTTGGGGGTAACCGACAGACAGTCCCTCGCCGCCTTCCGGGTGTCCTGCTCCTGCATGGCCTTTTGCAGAGCTTGTTTAACTTTCCCCCACGACTTAAGATTTTTCCCAAGACCCAGGGACACCGTCTCCTCGGCTAGTGCTGTGGTGCGTTTAGTCCACACTTCTGGGTGGAGAATATCCACCGCCTGGTCAATGACCCCAATCTGCACAAGTCTCGCAACGGCGAGAATAAAATCTTTAGGTTTACAATCAATACCCCACTGCTTATATAATTCTAATACAACCTTCACAAGGGCCTCCATCGTCCTTGCAGGTCTGGGAGCGTCCTCCCCGCCGGGCTGGTCCCGCCGCTCCAGCCGCTGTTCACCTGTCCAGGCGATTTTCCTGGGTTCCGGCACCACTTGTTGCCTCTGCGAGGCGCGGTGACCTGGTTCAGGGACGGCACAGGCAATCACCTACTCGCGATCGCGGGGTCCATTAGCACGCAGACACTAACGTGGTGTACAGCAAATGGCGTTTATTGCAGAGTGACACCGCATTATATAGCTTTGGTTTACAACGTCACTTCCGTCTGCTTACGTCTCAAGCTAAACACAATCAGCCACCTGGAGAGGGGCTCTGTCTTTCCGTTACAGCGCGACATCTTCCGACCGCCAAGCCCTGGCTGCCTACAGACGAGGTCAAGCATGGCACCTCTCCTTGTCGGCTCCTCAATTACTTGCAGAAGGAAGTTGTCTTCCACGCAATCGAGGAACCTTCTGGATTGCTTGTGCCGGGCCGTACCATCCCTCCAACAGATATCAGGGTGGTTGAAGCCCCCCATGAGAACAAGGGCCTGCAAGCATGAGGCTGTTCCTATCTGTCTGTAGAGCGTTTCACCGACAGAGTCCTCTTGATCAGGCGGTCTGTAACAGATCCCCACAGTAATGTCTCCCATCGCTGTTCTCCCTTTAACCCTCATCTATAAACTCTCTATTGACTGCTCACCTGTCCCCAGACAGAGTTCCATACTCTCCAGCCTATCCCTAACATAAATAGCAACTCCCCCTCCCCGCCTGCCCGGCATGTCTTTTCTAAAAAGACTATAACCTTCCATTCCAACACACCAGTCATAGAAGCCATCCCACCATGTTTCTGTGATGCCTATGATATCACATCCCCATAGACGTGCACACATCTTTAATTCCTCTTGTTTGTTCTCCATGCTACAGTTTCTTGAGAGGCTTGTTCATTCTCTCAGTACCTGCAGTTCAGGAACGTAGCACCACAGGGCTCATTTACGCGCAAAATGCTCAGCCCGATCCATCCAGCAGAACTCACACACTGAGTCCAAAGCAGAGACTCTGGGGAAGTCACTTGAAGTGTTCTTGGCAACTCCTAAAGCACCCGAAGAACACAATCGCCACCCACCTCACACACACATACACATGTTCACACAGAGCCACTGACACACACACAGGTGGATGCACACATTCACACAAGTGGCCCGGACATGCACAGACATGCACGTGTACCCCGTGGCAGGCGTGCTCCCGCATGCGCACACACATATACTGCATGCGTGTTCTCACATGCAGGCACATACGTGTACAAGCACACACACTTGGGGGCAGACCCTCAACCGCACCGGCTGTTCATGGCCCTCCCAGTGCTACAACACACACGTATTCACACACACACAGGCTCAGACATGTGCGTGCAGGTGTCTATCAACTCACAGGACACGGGGAGAACAACCCAACAGTTTTATTGGTGACTTTAAAGAACTTCTTCCTAATATCTCATCTAAACCCAAACTTGAATCTAAACCTAATGTCAAATCTAAACTGCCAGCTTAAAACTGCTCCCCCTTATCCTATCACTACAGGCCCCTGTATAAAGTCCCTCTCCAGATCGCTTGCAGTCCCTTCAGGCATTTGGAGCTGCTCTAAGTTCTCTCTGGAGACTTTTCTTCTCCAGGCTGGAGCGCTTGGTCTTGTTGAACTCCATGATGTTCGCCGTTGGGTGTCACGGGCAGCCAGGGGCCTGCAGCATCCTGCTCCATGGAGAAGGACCATCACGCTGGGGCTCAGGGTGCTTGGGGGGCACGGAAAAGCAGATTTCCCTTTGATGACACACCAGCACCAGAAGAACTTGACCGGCATCTGGGATCACTGAAGTGACAGCAAGGACATAACAGCAATGTCATAGCAGCCATTGAGGAGAGAGCTGGAATTGAGCAAGCATTAAGCTCCCTCCCAACCCAACCCACTCGGTGAGTCTAGGTTTCTGTGAACATCAAGGAAATAAGAGCGGGAAATAACAGCCGAGAAAATAACAGCAAGGAAATAGCATCTAAGGATATAGCCAAGGAAGCAACATCAAGAAAAGCCTCGGCAGTTCCTACATGGAACAAGAGCTGAACTCAGTGCCAGCATCACCACCATCACACTTACGTTTGGTTAATGACCACCCTGTCCAACTCTGACTCTTCCCCAGCAGCTGGCTGAGCCAGGGCAACCTCCTGCAGGACAGGTATTGGAGAGGTGAGAAGCAGGCATGGGGAAGGGACTGGGTAGAGGGGCAGAGTTGGCGCCTGCTCCTTCCCTTACCTCCTCCTTGTCCCTGTCTGTGTCCTTGCTCCTGCTCCAACACTTGGGCCACAGCTTCTGAAAGCACCTGGAAACAAACGGGAGCAGAAGGATGAGAAGCAAAGGCGGGAGCTCAGGACTGGGCTGGGCGCTGCTGAAGCAGAGCCTGTTGGGGCAGGGCAGGACAGGGCCAGGCAGGAGTTACCGCTTCAGGTGCCACTTGGTGCTGCCTTGGGAATCCTCGGCACGTTTCTTGGCACAAACCTGGTGACGGGGAGACAGAGACTTGGAACATGGAGATTTCCACATGGAATTTTGCAGCATGGGGGAGCCAGAAGGTTCTTCCCCCAGCCCAGCCCCTTCTACACATGTGCAAGGCTGTGCCAGCAGCCACGCCTTTAGGAAGAGCCACCCACGCCTCCCTGCCCAGCTCTCTGCTGCTCCCCACCTCTGGAATGACCCAGAGCTCTCCTCATCTCAGCCATGCTGATGTCTGCCTTTCTCATCTGCACAGAGCTCTGCACGGTCCACCCGGCCCATTCAATCCCCACCTGCAACGTGCACGATGGCTTCTAAAGACCCGCTGGAGCTGGGGCACCATGTGGACGGGCTGTGTTTGGGGTCAGGGCAGGGAAGTGGGCACATTGCTGCATGGCTGGAAGCAGCAGGTGCTGCAGCAGAGCAAGGCCAGGTCAGGAGCCAGGGAGGGGATGCCTGGGGTAACGGACTGTGGGATAAACTCCAGGAAGGTCTGACGGCAGAGGCTATGATGAGAGGGAGCCACAGCCCCCCTCAAGGAAGAAGCTGCACAGCAAGAGGGAAGCTGCACAGCAGAGCTGAAGACAGACCCAGACAGGAGCCAGGACAGTCTGCTCCCAGAAGCTCTGAACCCCTCCAACCTCCAGGGTGCGGGTACTACAATGAGCTACATGTTTGGGAAAACATCTCCTGTGCTCCCCAGCACATCCACAGGCACCCGCGGCAGCACCCAGGACCCATGAGCACTGTGGGAGCACCCCCCTACCCCTGTGCGCTCCAGCCCCAGGGTTTGCCTGGCAGAGCTCTGCCAAACGAGTCCTTGGCTCACCTTGAAGCAGCACAGCACCAGGAGAGAAACAGATGTGATGAGGGTGATGAGGCCAGAGGTGAGCTCAGCCATCTCCTGGGAGAAAGGGAGAACATATCAGGGACAGGGGAGGGGGAGGGGAGAGGCCCTTTCCATACCCCGCTCTCCAGACACGCACATGGAGCAGTGCCCCACTCTCTCCTACCGTAACTGTAGATTCGCTGTCCATCTCCTTGGCCCAGACCTGGGCATATGAACGTGAGGTGCTGGCGTCCTCCTCCTGCACACACTGCTCTAGGAGGTCAGAGGACTCTGGGTCACGCTGCCTCTCGCTCAGCAGCTTCAGGAGCAGCCCCGTCCTCGAGACCATCTTGGCGCAGACCGGCCGGAGCTGGGGCAGGCTGCAGTTCCCATGCAGGGCTCGAGCCACGCCTGCCGTGAACCTGTACAGGGCTCGGTCTGGCACCAGCCAGTGCAGGTGGTGGCTGAGCAGCGTGTCAAAAGGTGCTTCTTGCGTGGCCGCGCCACCCGGGGCACTGGAGCTGCCCAGTGCTGTCGGGACAAGGGACTCCTGCTCTTTGTGCTGCCCGAATGTGGTGGTGCTTGCAGGGGCAGCGGGTTGGCTCCCGGCCCTAGAGGAATGCTCTGTTGCAGCCGTGTCCTGTGGTGCACAGCTGCTGGCAGCAGGGGGGCCACTGTTACCTAGCAGAGCATAGAAGAAACGCTGGATCATGCTCAGTCTCTGCTCTGCTCTACCAACTGCTGCCACAGGCTCTTCTTCTGCACCCTCGCTGCCTACTGTCCCATCACTGTCCTGCTGCTTATGCTCCTCGTCTGTCCCAGCAGAGTCCTGTGTTGGGGATGGTGCTTCCTCCTCATCTTCTGCACCCTCCTCATCCTCCAGCCTGTCGGCCATGTTGGTCTTCTCCACGTCGTCGGAATGATCCTGATTCTCGCCAGACCAGGCAAGATACGGGGCCTCTCTTCGGTATCGTGCAGGGGGCTGTGCTGCAGGAGGAGTGGGTGCTCTCTGGTGGCTGGAGACTGGGAGGATGTCGCTGAGGTTCTTCTTCTGGATTGCTTCCCAGGGGGTGGACTCTGCCCAGGTCGAGCCTAAGCCAGGCTCCTGCTGCTGCCAGCTTATGGCTCTTCCTCCCTCCCCTGCTGGCACCTCCTGGCCCTCGTCCTTCTGCACTGGCTGGGCCGTGCTGGGGCTTTTCACAGTCAGGATGCTCATGGCTTTGTGCAGCTTGTTCTTCAGCTGTGCCACAAGCCCCTCTGCTAGAAAATAGAGCCTCCTGGTGTCAGTGGAGCTGCTCCAGCCCCTGTGCTGAATGTGCTGCAGCATGAGCATCAGCTCCTTGGCAGTGTTGCCCTCCCGCCTCCAGAGCTGCTGAGGGGAAGTTGCCGAAGCATTGGGGCTGGTCAGGCTCAGGACAACTGCGAGTGTGACGGTTCTTTGCTCCCTGAGCAAGGGCTCCTTGGGCTGGATCTTCAACATCGAGCTGCTGTTCCCCTTCCTGATTGGCACAGCTCCCGTTAGGAGCCCTGGTGTCTCTGCCGGGGAAGCTGTAACACACCGAGAGCACATCAGTGATAAGCAGCTTTCTGTCAGACACAGGCTCAGAGGGTTCGCTATAGCTGGGGGGCACGGGCAGGGCTGTGGGGCAGTTACCGCAGCAGGGAGCACTGGTGCTGCACACACTTGCACAGTCAAAGCTGAGGGTCCTGCATGGGGTCTCGGTGCTGTGCTTGTGCTGGCAGAGGCAGCAGGCCGTGTCGTTGGACAGTTTGCTAAAGAACGGAGGTAGTGGACAAAACGCTCAGCATCGCCACCCAGGGCAGCGGCTCCAACCCAGGTGGCACGCAGAAACGCGCCAGGGGTCTGCTTCAGTCTCTGCTGCTGCTCTGGGAAACTTCCCCTCACCCGCACTGTCCCAATGGACAGTTTGTGGTGGTGGGTTCGCTCCCCACACAGACCCCTTGTCCCAGCAGTTGGGATCTGCTGCAGGTGGGAGCCGGCCCCTGCACACTCACAGTGTTTCCAAGCGGGATGTTCTCAGGAGCAGCATGAGCAGCGTCTGCCGAGTCACTCGTGTGCCACCCAGGTCCCTGCAAGGGTTTCAAGAAACACATTACATTTGAGGTGGCGGCACCAGCCTCTGCTCCAGGAACAGGCCCAGTCCCTGCTGCATGCGGTGCTGGTCGCAGGGGCATCCGCTGCTACCTAATCCAGGAGAAATGATGGAAAACTCTCTCTCCTTCCTGCTGTGCCCTGCTCCCACCCATGTGTCTGAACCAGGAGGGACCCTGCAGATCCCATGGGAGAAGGATGCAGACAAGTTCAAGTCCGTGTCCTAGCTCCTTGCTGGCTTTGCCCCTGGGACATTTCAGAACTGCTCGGCCTTTGCTGGCTCTGCTGCTGCCTCTGGCAGGAGAAGGTTGGGAGAAGGGTGGGATTTGCTGGCGGATCTCTGCTTTCCTGGCCACAGGGCACCCAGAGACACAAAGAAAGATCCACAGTAAGCTGTTAACAAGGGATCCGTACTTACAGGTGAGTGACTGAAGGCAGCTTGAAGAACCATGTGTCCTTGATAACAGACAGGGGGTTATGGCTCAGGACCCTGAAACAAAACAACACCCCATGTGAGTGGATGGGGGGGGGTGCAGGATGAGAGCAGTGGCAGGGGCTCAGTGTTCCATGTGTGAGGAAAAGCTTGGGATGAAGACTCCAGGCCGGGGCAGATGCTGATGGGCAGATTCACAACGTACATCAGGTCCTGACGATCTCCAGCCCAGAGAGCAAAAGCCCACAAGTGCTGCTTCTGAAAAACACATCTCTTACTTTCCTCCTCAGCTCACACCTTCTGGTGGCTTCCCTCCACCAGGACTTTCCCTATTTTCTCACATCCCCGCTGTCCATGAGCTTTGTCTCTGTTCCTGCACCCAGCCAGGCAAAGCCATGGCCTGACCGAGTTGTCACTCAGCATTGATGCTGCTGCCTATTTGGGCTAAGAGGTGAGCAGAACACAGTGACAAGTGCCACTGCTCTGAGCTACCCTCAGCCCTTGGAATACTCACAGCGTCTGGAGGAACTGCATCCCATGCCATGCCCGGAAGGTGTCGCTCTGGACCTCGGTGATGAGATTTCCCTCCAGGTTTCTGGGGAAACAGGAGACCCCAGAAATGAATTGGGTCTGACCCACAGGAAGCTGGAGTGAAGCAACACTGGTTTGTGGGAAACAGCCACATCCAAGGTGGAACTGGGAGGAAACTGCCATTTTCTCTCCTGCTGTTTGTTAACCTGTCCAGGAGAGGAGATGAAGTGCACGTGGAATGCATCTCTGCCTGCTCCAGGACACAGCGAGCCTCAAGACTCAGTTTCTATTCTGGCTGTGTTTGCACAAGCCATGGCCCCCATCCTGGTGTGGCCACCAGCCACGCCCTGAGCTCTGGAGCTCGGCTGCTCCTTCAGCAGGAGAAATTGGAGTCCTTGTGCTAAAAACAACAGGAGCATCTTCCAGCACCAGAAGGTGCTAAATGCAAACAGGCTCTGCCCATCGCCCCCAAGGCTTGTTTTTTGACCTTTCTTGTCCTTCAACATTTGAACTTATCACCCAGGGCTTCTTAAGCATCAAAGCCTCAGAGCTCTTCCCAGGCTGTTTTTCATGCAAATCTTACTGCCTTCCTTCCCCACATCTCCCCCTTCTTTGTTTTGTATATCCACTATCAACATCTGCTTAAGGCCTCGATCAATAAGAAACTGTACAAGCTAATGAAAACTAACAAAACAAAAACTCCTAATACAATCAATTTTTTCACTTGTGCTCCTAGCATAGCAAATAAACAGCGAAAGAACAGTTAACATTCTGCACTAACGATTGGTTTCAAGCTATATAATGAAAACAGAGATACAGATCCATTTTTACAGATCTTAACAAATCAATTTCTTGTGGCTGTAAAAAGCTACTGGTTGGTATATCCCCCAGTCATCCCACTGATTCAAAGCTGCTGTTGCCTGGGCTGCTGAGGAATGACAGCCACCATCTAGTTGTCCAACAGCAGTCTGAAAGGACTCAAAGGTGTGGCAACTGACAGGCACAGGGCATCTTGTCCTGTTGCATTGGCTAATGCTACCCAGATGCTCTCCTTTGGCTGGGCAGATTGTACTGACATCGACTTTGCTAAAACCATATCCTTTCAGGAACTGAAAATGCCTTTGAGTTCTACGAAAACTGGGAATTACACTGGCCCAGTCTTCTACTCCATCCCAGAATGTGTTTTGCGGTGTGATTTGTGATGAGCTTGGCATCCACAGTGATAGATGGTGGCAGGAAGGAAACGCTGAATCCTAAAGATATAAAAGGATAAATCAGGGGGTTTGATGTCATTTTTCCCTACCCTCCACACTGAGTCTGCCACAATTAGCTTGGCCTGTTTTCTGAAGGGCTTTTGCCTGCCCTAACATAGGTTTCTCTCCTCTGCCTCTGGCTGTTCTGAGGAAGCTTCCTCAGGTGCTTTCATGTTGTAGGGTTACAAATGAAAAAGGGTCAAGAGGGAACCTGCCCTCTTTCTTCGAATGAAACTTTGCCCAATAAGGGCTGTTGTGGCATCTGGAATGGAGCTTGTACAGCCAAAGGGGAGGAAACTTGTCCTGAACTTCTGATAAAGAAACACTTTACATCCAGTTCATTGAAGCCTGACCGGCATAATTCCTAGGCCTCAGTTACCACTGGTTTGCTGAAGTCATGTGTAGCTGA
The DNA here is from genome assembly GCA_039720435.1 of Amazona ochrocephala. Classification (NCBI taxonomy): domain Eukaryota; kingdom Metazoa; phylum Chordata; class Aves; order Psittaciformes; family Psittacidae; genus Amazona; species Amazona ochrocephala. The sequence continues at coordinate 312,961 of CM077897.1, forward strand.
TATCCTACTGATTAAATAGGAAAATTAAATAGGACATTGATTAAATGTCACCTAAATCAGACTTCAGAATCTAGTATTTGGAAACGTGCAGATTTCTGTAAAGCCTTAAAATGCAGTTGTGCCTTACTCATTTCTTTACTGACCCATCCCTCACTCGTTCTTTATTGACCCATCCCTCACTCGTTCTTTATTGACCCATCCCTCACTCATTTCTTTACTGACCCATCAATCTGCAGTCTTCAGTTGGGTTTATTCTGAAGCCAGAAGAGAAGTAAAAGCCCTTTCCTGGGAACACCACTGCTTTCGTGGAACCTCTCAAAATCCACCTTTGACCAAGACACTGTAAAATTCCTGCCATTTTTAAAGCAACTCTGTGCCTTTTTGCTGACCGAACAGGGCCAAGGTGCTGTTTAACTGATACATCATTACGTATGGCAGACACCTCGGAGTTTTACACAAAGCTCAGCATTCACAGCTTTAAGCCTCGCAAGAGCTTTCACTCACTTCCACCACTGGCCCGAGCACTGTGTGCTGAGCTGGGCTCATCTCATTCAGAGCTGAAGCAAGTCTCTACTCACATTATTAAAATGGTCTTTGTCACAGAATCACAGAAGGGTTTGGGTTGGAAGGGGCGTTAAAGATCATCTAATTCCAACCCCCTACCACAGGCAGGGAGAGCCTTGTCACTGTTGCTTCTGGAACACAGGGGAGGAGGGAATGAAATATTACCTTTAGTAACAAAAACACATTCCAATTTCCATGGAAAATATCGAACAAGATGCTAAAGCCCAGCACATTTTACCAGGAAGAACAACAATTAAGTAAAAATTCCCTCCTGTGCTGTTTCCTTTCCCAGCACATGGATAGTTTCCTCAGTAACTGACAAGTGCACATGACACAGCAAGAGATCTGTGTGTCTGCTGCACATAAAGGTGAACAATCCCTTTTGGTGTTGGATCTGTAGAGTCAGATTTATCTCCAAAGCAACTCAACCATGTACCAAGGAAACAGGCAGGGAATTTTCAGCTGTACCCGCAGGAACTGCTCTCTGGGGACCCCAGAAATAGCTGGGATTTCTCCCAAGGAACCCACCAGTGACAGGAAGGTAACACACACTCTTCTATGTGACACGAGGGGTCACTGTTTCAGCTGAGCTCTAATCCCTGTGTCCCCATGGTCCCCGTGGCTCCCATGCTGCCCTGTACCGAAGATGCCGACAGGGCCGAGGGCTCCGACAGCCCTGAACAGATCGTCCGCACGGCGCAGGACGTGTCGGCCGTGCTCCGCCACCTCGAGCAGGTCGGGGAGCACCGCGGGAGCGCTCCACTGCCCAGAGCCTCAGGGGTCCACACATCCCCAGCCCCGCTTCCCGGTCCATCACCATCACCATCACCATCACCATCACCATCACCATCACCATCACCATCACCATCACCATCACCATCACCCGCACCCGCACCCGCACCCGCACCCGCACCCGCACCCGCACCCGCACCCGCACCCGCACCCGCACCCGCACCCGCACCCGCTCCCGCTCCCGCTCTGCCGCTGCCGCCGCGCGCGTCCTGGTCCCGCCTCTGTCTCAGCCAATCAGCGCGCAGCTTCCCTCGCGGGGCACGCTGGGAGTTGTAGTGCGGGTTCCGGCGCATGCGCACAGTGGGGCCGTTCAACAGCGGGGGGGGTGCTGCGGGACTCCCGTGCGGGCCGGAGCGGGGCCTGTCTTCGTGGGGCGGCCGCACTTTGGGAGCGTTTGGGTGCTGGGGTCCGTTTTGAGGTGATGGGGTCCCATTTGGGTGCTGGGGTCTCATTTTGAAGTCCTGTGGTCCCACTTCAGCTGATGTGGTCCAATTTTGGGGTACCCAGGTCCCATTTTTGGGGTCCCAGGTCCCACATTGGGTGCTGGGGTCCCATTTTGGGGTACTCCGGTCCCATTTGGGTGCTGGGGTCCCATTTCGGGGTACCCGGTTCCTATTTTTGGGGTCCCAGGTCCCATTTGGGTGCCGGGGGGGTCAATGGGGGGGGGGGGTGGTCTCTCTGTCACAGTTTAATCACAGACATTCACAGCTCACACCAACACCACGATGGGGGGGGGCACAACACTCCATAATCCCCATGGGGCTCCCCCCCTTTTCTCTCCCCCCCGAAACCTGGAGTATTCCAGAGCATCCCTTCCCTTGTTCTCCTGTCATGCTCCAGGTCATACAGCCGCAATGCTGCTGTCCTCCCTTGCTGCCAGGGCACACGCTGCCTCCGGTCCCGCTCCTGCCCACCCAGACCTTTCCCATGGGCAGCCCCAGCCAGGCAGCCCCAGCCTGTGCCACTGCAGGCGAGTTCCCTTCAGGGACCGCTGTGTCCCCTGCCCACGACACCCTGAGAGCTCTGCAGCCCCCCCCATGCTATCCCATCACCCCACACCAGCACAACAGCCCCGGCCCTTGGGCTCCCCAGGAGCTCTTCCTGCTCCAGACACGGAGCAGCCATCCCAGAGCTGGAGCACCCAGAAAGGTGATCTCATTCCCCTTCATTCCCGCTATGTGAGGACATATCACAGAGACGAAGTTGCTGCAGGATGGTTTATTATGCTTAAATAGAATGAGAGACCCCCATTAACACAAAGTCTGTGGGTCAGAGGAGGGCAGATACTGAAGTAGCAGGGGATGAAAAGTGACACGTCTTTGAAGACAGGAATATCACACGTGGAAAAAGGAAAACAAGTGTAAAGCAGCAAAGGCAGACGTGGCCTGTCATGACCCACACTGGGAGCCCTTTGCAGAGGACAGCAGGCAGTGTATGGCTGCTCAAACACATCCAGTCACCAGCTTCCTCACAGCATCCTCGAGCTCCTGGTTCCTCAGGCTGTAGATGAGCGGGTTTACAGCTGGAGGCACCACTGAGTACAGCACTGACAGCACCAGATCCAGGGATGGGGAGGAGATGGACTGGGACAAAGATGCCAGTGCTGACAAGCAGGGAGAGCACAGCCAGGTAAGCGAGGCATGTGCAAAAGACTTTGTGGCGTCCCTGCTCAGAGGGGATCCTCAGCATGGCCCTGAAAATCCGCACATAGGACCCCACAATGAAAACAAAACAGCCAAATGTTACACAGACAGCAATCACAAGAAGCCCAGCTTCCCTGAGGTAGGAGTGTGAGCGGGAGAGCTTGAGGATCTGGGGGATTTCACAGAAGAACTGCTCCACAGCATTGCCTTGGCAGAGGGGGAGTGAAAATGTATTGGCTGTGTGCAGCAGAGCAGTGAGAAACCCCGTGCCTCAGGCGGCTGCTGCCATGTGGACACAAGCTCTGCTGCCCAGGAGGCTCCTGTAGTGCAGGGGCTTGCAGATGGCCACGTAGTGGTCGTAGGACATAATGGTGAGAAAATAAAACTCAGCTATGAGAAAAAAGAGAAAGAAAAAGATCTGTGCAGCACAAGCTGTGTAGGAGATGGGCCTGGTGTCCCAGAGGGAATTGGCCTTGGATTAGGGGACAGCAGTGGAGATGCAGCCCAGGTCCAGGAGGGAGAGGTTTTGGAGGAAGAAGTCCATGGGGGTGTGGAGGTGCTGATCGCAGGCTGTGCTGGTGATGATGAAGCCATTGCCCAGGAGCGCAGCCAGGGAGATGCCCAGGAAGAGCCAGAAGTGCCAGAGCTGCAGCTCCTGCCTGTCTGCGAATGGCAGGAGGAGGCACTGGGTGATAGAGCTGCCGTTGGACATCTGCTGCCTCTGGGCATGGAGCACTGTCAGAGGAGAAACAGACAGTGACAGGTTAGGGCAGGAGGGATGTCAGATACAGAAGTTCAATTTACACACTCATGACTCGGAACACTTTCAGGCTGCAGAGGAGAGCTCAGCGTGACTTGGTCATGATTGTCTCTGGGGTTGGTTTGTTTCTTCCACTGTGACATCTAAAAAGTGACTTTTTGGGGTATAACATTCACTCAACTCCCAGTCCCTCCCAGTGCTCCCACTGCCTGCTGGAGGCGCTCCCAGTCCCTCTCAGTCCTTCCCAGTCCCTGCTACAGGCGCTCCTGCTCACCCCCACATGACCTCCTTGGTCTTTTTGCGGGGACACCCCAAATTAGCCCCCCCCCCCGGCTCCCTGATACCAGAGGGGGGGGTTGGAACACCCCATGAGGTGTCATTTGGGGGCATAAGGAGCAGTCTGGGGCTGGGTGGCTTGGGGGGGGGAGCAGCTTTTTTGGGGCCCCTCCAGGATTTCAGGTTCCTGGGTTCATTTGGGGTTGGAGGCCCCACAGTGATGGGAGGGTGCGGGTCACTCTTGGGCTGCCCCAGGCCCCCCATTTGGAGGTCCTGCCTGCTCTTGTGCTGCTTCAGGGAGAATTGGGGTACTCCAGGATTTTGGGGGGCACCACGATTACTTTGGGTGCCCCAGGGCCATTTGGTGCACAGCGTGGTTTTGGGGGCCCCTTTATTGGGGTGCCCGTTTTGAGGGATCCACCCTGTCTAGTCCCCTGAATTCACTACTGAATCCAAAGTAATGTTGGGGTCCCCCCAGTGGATTCAGGGTCCCAGAGCACCTTGAGGATCCCCCAGGGTGGGTGCTGGGGGGAACCCACTTTACGGGACACCCCTGTTTTAGTGTGTCTGTGCCACTGCGCTGAGCCAGGGTGGCTTTGGAGCTGTGGGCTTTGGGTTTGGGGAGATTTTGGGGATCCCGGGAGGATTCTGGGGATTCAGGCTGGTCCCCAAAACTCCTCAGGGTGGCTCCGTTAGTTCAGAGATTCCCCTTCTCCCGAAAATGGGGGGTCCATCAATCCCAGGGCAGCCGAATCGCACTGGATGCCCTAGGTAACCCCATTGCCATAAATGGAAGGAATCTGGGAGTTTGGAGGGATTTGGGGGTTCAAGGAACGTTTGGAGGTTTGGGGGAGGTTCCCCAAAACTCCCTGTAGGAGGCACATTATATTGGGGGATCTCCCATGTGCCGAAAATGGGAGGTACCTGGGTCCCAGGGCACCCTGAGTTGCTCTGGGGTGGGCAACGTTCCCCCAGGGTGGAGATGTGTGGAGATGTGTTGAGGGGAAGAGTTTGGGGGTTCAGAGGGGATTTTGGCATTGGGGGGATCCCCACAGCTCCCCGGGGTGGTGCAGGGATTTGGGGAACACCCAATGTCCCAAAAGGAGAGGTTACGTTTGTCGCAGGGTACCCTGACTCTTCAGTGCCCCTGTTGGCCCACGGCAGTAAATGGGGGGGATTTGGGGTTCAGAAGGGAAGTGGGGGTTTGGGGGATTTGAAGGTTCATGGGAATGTCTCCAAGCTCTGCAGGGGGCAGAGTCATTTGAGGCACCACCAGAGCCCTCAAACAGGGGCTGCAGCCACCAGAGATCACCCCACAGATCACTGGGGAGGGGGGTACTGGAGATATGGGGGGACCCTGCCAGGCTTTGGGGCTGAAGCTGGGGAGCTCTCCCTAAATCATACCTGTGAGGACGCTGGCGGTGAACACAACCCTCTGTCCCGGGGGGGATGAATCTAAAGGGGGTTCCTGAGAGCTGGGGTGACCCTTGCACTGCCCCAGGCTCTGACAGGGAGGTAGAAGTTCTCCTGCCCTGACACCTCCTCAGCACCTCTGACACCAGCAGCTCCTGCACACAGAAGGCTCCTGCTTCGCCCCCAGCACCTCTGCAGGCAGAGGGGAGCTCCAAGCACATGAACAAGCCCAGTACCTGCTCCTCACCCATCCCCTGCTCCCACAGCCGGGATGGCACCAGCACAGCTCCTGACAGCTTCTCCTCCCTTTGCAGCACACGCCCACAGTGTGTTTGGAGCCAACACTAAACCAGGATGGCAAAGTCAAAGAACACGTACCTGGATGTGCAGGGCAGCCAGGGCAGATGCAGCCTCCCGAGGGAGGGGTCTCCTCTGCACTGGTTCCTGCAGGGCTCTCCCTCCTTAAATAGCCCACGCTCACCGTGAGGGCCCCGTCACAATGGGCGTCTCCACAACGGCCACCACAGCTTTGTGATGATGGCAGCATCGTGCCCATGACCACTGGGCACCCAGGGGTGCTCCGGGAGGTGCCACTGGGGTATCAGCCTGTGCCCAGCCGGCTCAGGGAGGTCCCTCAGGGGCTGCTCTTCCTCAAAGCCTTTGGTGCAGAGGTGGAGCATGCGAGGGGTCACAGCTCAACCTGGGCAATGGAACAGGGTGTCACGGCCACCTACGAGAAGGGGAGAGGGACCAACATTTGCACAGCAGAGAACCATGGAACCATGGAACCCAACCAGGTTGGGTTGGGCTGGAAGGGGCCTTAAAGCTCATCCATACCGCTGCCACGGGCAGGGACACCTTCCACTGGAGCAGCCTGCTCCAAGCCTCTGTGTCCATGTGGAATAATTAGGAAATGTGGGATAATTAGGAATTAAATTTATATTCGAAATGCAGCATTGTCCACACATAAGGGAAAACTGAACTTTCAGGGCCTCTCAGGGCGAGATGCAGCCACACCTGGTATGCCAGAAATGTGCACTCCACAGCGGTTCCTGTGGCAACAGAGATGGAGGGCAGAGCGAGGTGGAGATCTCGCGGTTAAGCTTTGTCCAAACCTCAGCAAAAGATGGGCACTGGGTGGTGCAAGAAACTGATAAGGTGCATACTTGGTACCCTGAGCCAGCAGCCTGTCATCTTTTGACAGAATGCCGTCCTCAGTGTGAGCTTTGCTTCATTATAATGTCATTATAAAGCATTTGCATGCTAAAATACACTCCCATCTCCAATGCGACCCCCCTCCAAAATGAGACCACCCCTCTCTGAGCGTGCGCTCTAAATTTTTGGTGTCATATACCTTTAAAAGCGAAGGAAGAGAGATTTGCACCACTAATAATAAAGGTATGTATGACAGAGTCACTCAAGCTCCACCTTGAAGGTGAAAATAGTCTAAAATGACCCAAGAGAGAGGGGGATATTGGGGAAGATACCATCGTGGACGAGTCAAGGAAGATAACATCAACAGACTCCTGGGATCGGTCAACGGGCTGGACCTCTCTTCCCCCCGCATAGGGACACCTGTGGGTAAGGCTTGCACTGTATCCAGTGCTTCCCTGGGAAAACTTGGAATCTCTATAGAGTTACTTTCCACTGTTACCTTTGTATTTTAGAGCCAGGGTGTGTTAACTTCATCGAGCACTTGTATCCATGTAACTATTATTTGCACGTGCTTTTGCAGACAGTATTTATCACCGGCAATCCATAAGAACCTGTATCTGTTGTATCAATAAACTCAATCAATAAACCACACTGTTTCGATAGCCAATCACCACTATTGGTAAATCTGGACCAGTAGAGGTTCGATTTAAGCGAACGCGGTCGGACTGGTAGTTGCATATTGGAGAATAAAACCAGGGGTTTGCTTACCCCCCCTTTTAATACAACAGTCCAACCTGGCCTTGACCACTGCCAGGGATGGGGCAGCCACAGCTGCTCTGGGCACCCTGTGCCAGCGCCTCAGCACCCTCAAGGTGAGGAATATTTTCCTAATATGAAACGAAATTAAATGAAATAAATTAAATTAAACCCTGTTTCCACTTGGAACCGCTATTTGTCCTTAAAAATGATTCTGGAGCTGAAAAAGCAGCTGATATTTCAGGCAAAGAACAGGGTCATCATTATTTGACTAATGGTCAGTGCAGGGATTAAAATGGAATAGCACAGCACAACATAGCACAGCACAGCATAGCCATGGAGATCCTACTGCCCTGATAGCGCAGTATCTGGAGGTGAAGTCACTCCCAGCCGGCAGTGCCCATCTTCAGGGCCCCAGGTTCTGGGCAGACGCTGGCTCATGCAGCCAGCTGTGTCCCATCTGCCTTGACAAACTGCCACCACAATCCGCAAGTGGCCCGTGCCCACTGCGCCCAGAGGCTGGGATGCAAAGGAGAGAATTACAGGGGTGTTCCAGTCACACTGCGGAGCCCCAAATGTGGTTTTACGCAGGGTTCTCACACCCTTCAAATGGTCACGTACCACACACTGAAACCAAGCACTAGCACCCTCACTACCAATTACTAGTCCTAGTCAAACTCTGTCAGGCGCCCATGCTACTTCTGCTGCAGTGCTGCTCTTGTCTAGTGATGCACATGTCCCTGGAGCCAGTCCTGCAAGAGATACTGATTAATGGAGTGCAGGACAGTGGGAGGGTTTCAAAGACAGCCTGGAGGGGCTGGGATCCTGCCATTATTTCTGCTGTGCTGCAATACCCCTTTCTCCTTCACAGACAGCTCTAAGATACCCTAAAGAAAAGTCCTAGTTCCAGGGCTGGGATGAAGCTCCCAGTAAAAATCCACTACCTCATTGTTACCAACACAGCTTGGTTAAGAAAAACCTCATAGCACCAATGCAGTGTTAAAAGGGAGGCATACTTTCATTACAGCGCTGGATGTACGGGGGATCTCTCCTCCCTATGTGCATGCCTGGGACCAACTTTACAGACGTTTATCCATAAGATTGTCACATATTCATACATTCCATTCTACATTCTTCTTTGAATTGGTTAGAACAAATACGCTTCGTATGCTAATTACTGCACATGCGCACAAGCTAGTTCTATTGTTCTAAATCGAGTCTGGGGTACAATCTGAGTAGGGGGCTATTGAGTCGGAGGTGGCGATCTCCCTGTGCTGGAATGGCCCTTCACCTGCTTCGAGGTTTTTTTCCTCATTTTCTTGCCAAGCTGAACCAGTTCCACAGTGTTCTCCTTTCTCCTGGAGGAACGCTGATTTGCTTCCTGTGGGCATCCTTGAAGAGGGAACTAGTATTGCAGCAGTCTAAACCACAAATCTTGTAGTTACAGTTGATTTTGTTCCAGCTCCATGGTTACATCATCACATTATAGTGTACATATAAATACATATACACACATATATAAATAAAAGACCTATTTATTAATACTTAATTAAGACTGGCTGATCTAGTAGATAGGGGGAAGAGAATTTTCATGACATGCCTTGTGGGTCCCACCATCCAGGGTCCCAAACGCCAGTGACAGGGTGATGACAGGTAGCAAAGACGCCATCGCAGAGGGATCAGTGTCCTGAGAGGGGGGAGGAAAAAACAACCCAGAAGTGCCACAAGCCCCCTTCCCCTTTCTCCCACTGGGGAAGATTGGGAAGCACGCATGGCAGCATCACAAGACCAGCGGTGCCGGCCCCATCCCTTGCCCTTGGACATGAAATTCACCTCCCCAAAAACCACAGCTGGGATGGGAAGCCCTCGTGGTCATGGGAAACCATTGTTTAGGACAGGAGATCACCAGCAGGGCAGGAAAGCATTGCGAGGGGCAGCTCCTGTGTCTGACAACCCAAAGCCCCAGGAGGCTGCTGAAGCAGCCAGGACTGGTGGAACTGGGGCAGAACCCGAGGGAGGGGGCAGTTGGCCCCCACCCAGCCGACACTGACCAACTGCCATGGCAGGTACAGCAGCAGCTCCCGCTCCTCCGGCTGCTCCTGCCCCCAGGTAACCCCCAGGCGCCTCTGCCTGCCGAGCTCTCACCCCAGCACCTCTCTGCTTCTCCCAACAGAGACGCTCCCTCTCCAGCTGCCCATGGCATCAGAGGTGCCCGGTGTGAGCTCCACTGCTCCAGCCATGCCGCCTCCTGTGTGTGCCTGTGTGCTGCCCTCTGTCCCGGGGCTGCCGCTCTCCGCTGAGCCTGCCCAGATCCGGCAGCTCCCCAAGGAGCCAGCAGCAGTGGCAGAGCTGGGGAACAGCAAGGGCAATGTCCCTGATGTCTGTGATTTGACTTACTCAACGCGCTCCCTGACCTGACTGAGAATTCAGTGGAGGTGGCTGCCGCAAGGAGCCAGCAGCGGTGGCAGCATTGGAGAACAGTCAGAACAGCATCCCCAACACCTATGATGTGAGTGCCTTGCTCAGTGCTCTCCCTGACCTGACTGAGAACATGGTGAAAGGCGGCTGCCACAAGGAGCCAGCAGCAGCGGCAGGGCATGCAGACAATGAGGACACCATCCCTGCTGTCTGTGATGTGTCTGCCTTGCTCTATGCTCTCCCTGACCTGTCCAAGCCTGTGGTGGAGGGTGGCTGCCCCAGGCAGCCAGCGGTGGTAGTGGGGAACAATGAGGACACTGTCCCCAACATCTGTGATACGAGTGCTTTGCTCAATGCACTTCCTGACTTGTCTGAGAACATCGTGGAGGGTGGCTGCCCCCAAGCAGCCAGCAGCAGTGGCAGGCCTGGCAGGCAATGAGGATACCATCCCCAACTTCTATGACATGAGTGCCCTCACAGACACTGAAAAGCAACTGGTACTTAAAGCCGCCAGAACCCATGTTCAGGCATTAATCGCTGCACGAACACTGCAGGGAAAGGCAGACGATTATGTCCCTACAGCTAAACCACAATGGGATTATAATAACCCAAACCATTATCAACTTCTCAAAAGATATCAAACATGGATTGCATTTAGATTGGAGCAAGCAATTCCTAAGTCCATGAATTGGGGAGCTTTACATGCTGTCAAACAAAACACAGGTGAAACTCCTACAGAACTTCTGGGTAGATTACAGGGAGCAATGTAAAAACGAACTACCATGGACCTCTCTGGAGAGCAGGGAAGGCAGCAGCTGATATCCGCCTTTCTAGGACAATCCTCCGATGATATTAGAAAGAAACTACAAAAACTTAGAGCAGAGGACCAGAGAGATATTGAAAAACTTACTGAGGAAGCACGGAGGGTGTACCGCAACTGAGACAGTAATGAAAGGAGAAAACAAAGTCAAACAACTACCCATGCGACCACTGCAGCCTTAGGGAAAAGAAACTATCAGGGAAATAGAAAAACCCAAGGTACATGGAAAGATCGCTTTTGGGGTCGCAGAATGAGGGACCCTCATAATAGGGTAGGGCCTAATCAGTGTGCTTTCTGTAAACAGGAAGGGCACTGGAAAAGGCAGTGTCCCAGCCTGAGGAGGGAGGAGGGACACCTCCCACACCTTGCTGAATTAGAAATAGAACAGGGGGGACCAGAGGTCGAACCCCCAGGTTCTAATGAAGCTGGGGAAAGAAGACGCAAATGCAGCATTTCTAGTAGACACCATTCCCTGTGTTAAATCAACAATTAGCTTTGAATGACAATGAGTCTTTAAATGTGATTGGGGTGACAGGCCAGCGACAGAAGGTACCATGCATGCAACCTCTCCGATATAAACTGGGTAAAATGATAGGAACGCAAACATTTTTATATATGCCAAATGCCCCAAAATCATTATTAGGAAGGGATCTATTAGAAAAATTGGAAGCAGAGATCAAGTTTAAAATGGTGAAATACGAATTAGAGATGATCGCTTAAGCGAAATAATGTTTAGCTCTAATCCAGCCACAGGTAACAAAGCAGGTCCCCTTGGGCATCCTGCATCAAGTCTATCCAGGAGTGCGGGCCGACAGAATGCTGGGTAAGGCAAAGCATGCCAAACCGACCCAAGTAAGGCTGAAGCCCCGACACAACCGGTCAGAATCAAACAATACTCTCTCAAACAAGACAGGAGAGAAATTAAACCTGTACTAGATTCCTTTCTCACACTTGGCCTTTTAGTTGAATGTGAATCTGAATATAACACCCCCGTTTTGCCAACCCAGAAACCAGATGGGAAAAGTCACCGATTGGTACAAGACCTAAGAGATATCAATAAAATAGCAGAAGACCTTTATCCCGTAGTGGCCAACCCTTATACTTTGTTAACAAAACTAAGAGAGAATCTTGCTTGGTTCCCCATTTCAGACTTAAAAGATACCTTCTTCTGCCTGCCCTTGGAGCCAGAGAGCCAAAAATTGTTTGCTTTTGAATGGGAAAATCCAGATCAGGTCAAAAATCCCAACCCACCCGGACCGTGTTACCCCAGGGCTTCAAAAACAGCCCAACATTATTTGGAAACCAACTGGCGAAGGACCTTGAGGACCGGACGGCACCTGCTGGGGAAGGACTTTTGCTCCAGTATGTGGACGGCCTTTTGATACCACCAAGATCTTAAACAGCTGTAAGGAATGGCCAGTAAGCCTGTTAAACTTGAAGGATATAAGGTATCTCAGCAAAGGCACAATAATGAAGCAAGAAGTCACCCACCTGGGGGAGGAGGTCTCAGGGGCGCAGCAGAAATTAGGACAAGAATGCACAGGAATGAGCTGCCAAACCCCTCAGCCCAAGACATGCAAGGAACTTCGGACATTCCTCGGGATGACACGTTAGTGTCAACTCTGGATCTGTAATTACGGTATATTAGTAAAACCCCTACACCAGTTGCTGCAAACAGAAAGGAGGGAATTACAGTGGACTGGGGAAGTGGAACAGGCACTTAATGAATGAAAGAAGGAATCAATGAGGGCCCCAGCCCTCAGACTGCCACATGGCACAAACCCTTTTGGTTATTTTCACATGAGAGACAAGGCATAGCCCTTGGGGTCCTAGCTCAAAATATAGGACCCTATAAAAGGGCTCTAGCTCACTTCTCAAAGCAGCTAGATGAAGTAAGCAAAGGATGGCCTGGATGCTTACGGGCAGTAGCAGCCATAGTCCTAAATATCCAGGAAGCTCAAAAATTTACTGGGGGACAAAAGATGACTGTCCCGGTATCACATCCCGTATCTGTGCTACTGAACAAAAAGGGGGGCACTGGCTGTCTCCCTCTCGGTTCCTTAAGTACCAAGCGATATTGCTAGAACCAGATGACGTAGATACAGTCACTGCTAATGTTGTCAACCCAGCCTCTTTTCTCAGCAATGCTGCAGCAATCAGGGAACCGGTAACCCACGACTGCCTGGAAACCATCGAAGCCACTTACTCAAGCTGGCCTGATTTAGAAGAAGAACCCTTGCCGAGAACAGAAGCCTGGTTCACTGATGGAAGCAGTTTTGTTAAAAGGGAGTTCAGAAAGCAGGATACGCTGTAACCACTACTCAGAGAACCACTGAAGCCCGAGCCCTCCTAGCAGGAGCATCAGCATAAAAAGACAAAATTATTGCTCCAACAAGAGCTGTAGAATTAGCCAATGGAGGAGACATTAATAACTGGACAGACTCAAAATATTCGTTTGGAGTAGTTCATGCCATGGGGCTGTGTGGAAAGCGCATGGGCTTTTGACGTCCCACGGAAAACAAATCAAGCACTCTGCAGAGATACTGAGAAGAACAAAAGAAGATTACACTGGGAAGCAGATGCCCCATGTAATAGTTTAAGAAGACAAATGGTGGGACATAACTTGTACGTCACAGTAACACAAATAACAAAACAACACAAACTCTGCCTCCATAATAACCCCCAGACTACTAGCAAACCCAATTTAGGGGCAGTTGGGAAGGGCAATGTCCCTGGCTAACAGTGGCAAATTGATTTCTCTGAATTACCCAGAAAAGGGGGGTACAAATACCTTTTAGTACTAACGGATACCTTCTGTGGCTGGCCAGAAGCTTTGCCAACCTGGAGCAAGAAGGCTCCACAAGGAACCAAGGTGCTCCTTAATGAAACAATCCACAGATCTGGAGTGCCAGCAACCATACCCTCAGATAGAGGTACTGATTTTTGTGCACAAATCGTACAGGCAATCAGATATTACAAATCGATTGGCAGTTACACATCCCTTAACGACCACAGGCTGGTGGACAGGTAGAGAAAATGAATCATCCGATTAAACAACAATTCGCACAGATTTGTCAAGAAACTAATTTAAACTGGAGGCAAGCACCACCTCTGGCCTTGTGGCGAACAAGGGTTAAGCCATGGTTAAAAGGAAAACTAAGCCCTTCTGAAATGCTTTATGGATGAAGGATACCGCACAATATCAAGCGGAAGATTTAAATCAGGTGGCAGAAGGGTAGGTGAGGGATTACATCATAGAATTAGGTAAACAACTATTGAAAGTTAACAAACAGGTAATGGACGCTCGATCAAGAGGTCTTGATCACCCATTACATGATGTTAAGCCAGGAGACTGGACTTACACTAAATCATTCACAGAGCATCCAGCAGGTGAAAAGTGGAAAGGACTGTACCAGACACTCCTGACGACATACACTGCAGTGAAAGCCCACAGGATAACCACTTGGCTGCACTGCTCCAAGATAAAGAAAGCCCCTGCACCAGAAAAGTCTATCGCGACATGGAAAGCAGAGCTTATTGGACCCACTCCTGTGCGTGTCCGGCGGTGACTGTATTGACCTTTGCAAGTGGGAGAACTGCCGAGACTTCCAGGGTATGTAAAAAGCGCTTTGATAGAGAATACAAAGACTCACTGGATTGGACCACTGCATACAATGGAAAAACGTTGGACTGATTACATAGATGACACGGGTGAGGTCACAAAAACAGTATATACTCTCCTGACCGCAAACAGTCACACAATCACTTATAAAGAATGGGGAAAACGACAGCCTGTGCCGATATTTACCAAGAGATGTTCTCAACCTGTCACTCTGGCATGCCAATTAGAAGCAAAATCGATTGCATGGCCAGTTATTACGGTAAATCTTAATGTGACACCTAGCCAAAATCCAGACTGTATCCTATCTGTATCTTGCATGAGTGCAGAGTGTTCCTACTCTTAACATCCAGGAAGACAGCGCTTTATCTTATGTAGGGTATGTAGTACAGAACCACAGATGGAGACGAGCCCCTAGGCAAATTAACATTGAAATACCACAAGATCAATCCTCTCAAAAACTTAATTCGAACCTTTCCCTTGGGGGAAGATAGAAGGAGGAATTTCTCTACAACATATGGTTGGACCCGCTACTCAAGAGGTACCTGTAAGACCTCGCTGGGGGAAATACCCCACAATATCTGGTAAAATAATACCCAAAGACACAAACATATCCTATCCTAAACTTCTCTTTAAGGGGCCTAAAAACTCTACCCCTGAGTTTACAATACCCTGAACAAGACCTGATCAAAATCAAATTTTAATTAACTGTTCTTATAGGGAAACCTGCAGACTTAGTCTTGCAGTGACCAAAGCAAATACCTTAGCATTTAACTGGAAACAAGGACTTGACAGACTAACAATTAGGCTGCGAGTGGAAGTCACCATACATACCACATCTACTCCCTTCTCCCCTACACACTTCTCCCCTTCAGAATGCACAGTCAAATATCACAGCCTCTCATTTGCAGGACTTTATGTGGCAAGGCAATCAAATGAACAAAAATTGATCCTAGACCACAAATACTCTTTAAAGAAAGCAGTGGTAAAGCGACAAGCCGATATCTCAACCATAAAATTGGAATGTAAACCTTTTATTAACCAAAGGCTTATAGGATGGGGAACCTGGATTCAGTCTAGAACACCCCGTACTAGACTTGGAAGAGATTTGACAGGATGGCTCAGATCAGGAATGAAGAATAGGGTTGACTGAAGAATAGAGTGGACTGAAGAATAGGGTTGATTGAAGAATAGGGTTGCAAATAAGTAACTTCAAGGACGTTAGGCTTTGTTAGCAACTATAGAGAAAAGGAAATTACTAAGATGAGCATTGCCAGAACTGCCGGGTGGTTACTGATATGACAACGATCTTAAAACAAAGGGATGAAGAAATTACCACCAGGGGTCCCAAAGCCCACTACCACATTTTAGTGCGTATGCGGGAGACATTCTCTAAAAGTACGATGTAATGCATGTAATCCAATGAATAGGTATGTTTAAGGACAATACAATCACAGCCTGGTTGATGACTGGACAAGACACGCTAGGAGGAGCGATCCTCCCGGTGCCGCAATAAAGAATACCTGCTTGTCAACTTCAACTTTGTTAGCGAGTTCCTGGAGATTTCTCTGAATCAATTTGGCACCCCAGATGGACCCTCTCTGCTCGGCTCCAGGACCTGCTGAGGACAGGGCTCCCAAGGGCCCCCGAGACAAATTTCCCCGGAGGGACTCCTTGACTCACTGCAGGAGCAGACAAGGACCATCACCATCACTGTAAAGGTACTCTTTTGATTATTTTATCTGATGGCATTCCGTAAGACATAGAATCATAGAATAGTTAGGGTTGGAAAGGACCTTAACATCACCTAGTTCCAACCCCCCTGCCATGGGCAGGGACACCTCCCACTAAACCATGCCATCCAAGGCTATGTCCAACTCAGCTTTGAACACCGCCAGCGATGGAGCATTCACAACTTCCCTGGGCAACCCATTCCAGGGCCTCACCACCTTTACAGTAAAGAATTTCTTCCTCATATCCAATCTAAACTTCCCCTGTGTAAGTTTGAACCTGTTACCCCTTGTCCTATCACTACAGTCCCTCATGAAGAGTCCCTCCCCAGCATCCCTATAGGCCCCCTTCAGATACTGGAATGCTGCTGTGAGGTCTCCACGCAGCCTTCTCTTCTCCAGGCTGAACAGCCCCAACTTTCTCATCTTATCTTCATACAGGAGGTGCTCCAGTCCCTGGATCCTCCTCACTTCTTCATTGGCAAAACTGTCATGGTGCTATTAAATGAACGCAATATAGGAGACGTCCTGTGCAGGAACGCTGATTAGTGTTCCATAAGGCGTAGGAGACATCCACCATAGGAACGTGGGAACATGGTTAATATTCCCTAAGGTGTACGCAGGAATAAGAAAGCTTTCCGTAAATCAGGATAGAAAAATCTCGTAGGCAAAGGCATATACCCGGCTGCTAAGGCCCGTTTGGCATGCAGGTATACATTCCGAATTGTCCCGTAAGACATGGGAGACATCATACGCAGGAACGTGGTTGAATTTTTCTGGTATCTGACCCAATTCTGAAAACCGGTATTTGACGCTGTACTTGAGTAACTAACGAATGGCGAACTGTTTCTATTTTGCTCGCGCTGCTAATTAGTATTTGTGTCCCTGGTGTACGTTTTTGTCTTTGTTTCCAAAACTGTGAGCAAGTGAGTGGGATTTTTAGGATCCCGTGTGAGTGCGTGTGCATATAGCGCGTATAAGGAAATAATGGGAAACCGACAGAGTGGAGAAATAATAGACAAGAGCCGTCTGCGATGTATTCTGGCTCACTGGAAAGAATTAGGAGGATCTCCCAGGTGCTCGGTAAATGAAAAGACTTTAATGAAATACTGTAACCAATGGTAGCCATTATATACCTTGGAGGATCAGGAAAAACGGCCCAAAAATGGGATTTTGAATTATAATGTGTTGGTGCAGTTAATGTCATTTTTAAGACAAGGAAAATGGGATGAAGTGATGAACGCAGATATGTTTTTCACTTTAAGAAACCACCCAGAGTGACAGACTTAATGTGAAATTAATATAGCACTGCCAGATCCCTAATTTTGGCTTTGGAAAAGGACAGGGAAAAACAGAAAGCTGAGCTGGAGAGATGTTGATATTGTGATATTGGGGGAATGATGCTTCAAGTCAAAAAAACACAGTACTCAGGAAGATAGGCTGGAGGATTATGTATCACAGGTACCTCCAAAAGGAGCACCCTCGGCATCTGCCCCATCTGCTACTGATAAGGAGGAAGAGGTTGCTGTCACAGGCAACAGAGCAGAAGCACCTGAGCATCTTAAAGAAGCATGGAGAGCGTATAGGAATTGGGAGCAGGTAGAGAAGAAAAAGCTGGCTACAGTGGCTGCTTTGGGGCAAGTAGAAACTGGTGGAGGGACTAACGTGAGAGGATGAGGCAGAGGTAGAGGAGGAACGTCAGGCAGAGATGAAAGACTGAATTCTCCTGTGGGATGGGATCAGTGTGCATACTGTAAGGAATCTGGATGTTGGAAGTGAGACTGTCCTAAAATGAATGCCCACAAAGTGGCTCCGGTGACTGAATTAGGACCAGACCGACGGGCACCTGGGGAATCTACCCTGGCAGATCCAATGGTTAAATTAAAGCTAGGGACTAGAGAAAATCAAGTGGGATTTTTAGGAGATACAGGAGCAACTTATTTGGTGTTTAATGAGAGGGAAAAAGAATTTCTTACAGATGTGGGAGCTACTGGTGACCAAGAAAAAAGCACACTTTCTGAAACCTTTGGGGTATAAATTGGGAAAACAAATAGGAATGCACAAATTTTTATACATGCCAAATTCTCCAAAATCTTCATTAGGGCGAGAAGTAACATTTAAAGAAGGCAAAATGGAAATAAGAGTCAAAAATGATCAATTAATTGAAGTTTTGAGCTTATCTTTAATTCAACAGAAAAGCAAACAGGAGGACTTCTCTGAAATAGAAGAAATCCTTAATCAGCTATATCTGGGAGTACGGGCATCTGAAGCTCCAGGAAAGGCGAAAAAATGCTTTGCCTGTTAAAGCAGAAATAAAAGGAGGACCTGCCCAATTAGAATAAACCAATATCCCTTAACATTGGAGGATCGAAAGGGAATCAAAGAAATCATTGATAACATTTTAAAACATGGATTATTAATTGAATGTGTATCAGAATATAATATTCCTATCTTGCCAGTAAAGAAATCTGGTGGGAAAAGCTACAGATTAGCTCAAGATCTCAGAGCAATCAACAAAATTGTGGAGGATATTCATCCAGTAGTAGCTAATCCGTATACCTTACTGACTGAATTGAACAATAACAAGAAGTGGTTTACTGTTCTGGACTTAAAGGATGCATTTTTCTGTCTGCCCCTGGCCAAAGAAAATCAAAATTCATTTGCTTTCGAATGGGAAAACCCAGAAAGAGGAAGAAGGACACAGCTCACTTGGACGGTGTTACCTCAGGGATTTAAGAACAATCTGACTATTTTCGGAAATCAACTGGCAGGAGAATTCGAATCCTGGGAAGCACCCACCCCGACAGGCACTTCAATTGAGTATGCTGACGACCTGTTAATCGCTACCGAAACTGAGACAGAATGTGTTCAATGGACTGTAGAACTGTTAAACTTTCTGGGGCTAAAGGGATACCGGATATCTAAGCTGAAGGCTCAACTAATTCCAACTCGAGTATCTTATTTAGGATACAAAGTAACAGCAGGACAACAAGAACTTGGAGCAGCTGAAAAGAAGCAGTCTGTCAAACACCGCGACCGTCCACAGTTAAAGATACCTGGATGTTTCTGGGAATGACAGGGTGGTGTCGACTCTGGATCCATGATTATGGTGTTCTGGTAAGACCCTTATATGAGCTGCTAAAAGAAAATCCAACCTTTCTAAAATGGACAGATCAAGCTGAAGGAGCGTTTAAAAGTTTAAAGACAGAACTCAAGACAGCTCCAGCTCTGGGGCTCCCGGACATAATGAAACACTTTTGGCTGTATTTCTATGAGAAACAGGGAATAGCTTTGGGGGTTGTGGCTCAAAGACTGGGACCTTATAAAAGAGCAGGGGCCTATTCTTCTAAACAACTGGATGAACCAAGTAGAGCCTCGCCTGGATGCTGGAGAGCAGTGGCAACGGTTATCGTAAACATCCAAGAGGCCTGAAAATTTACACTGGGACAAATGATCACTGTGTTAGTGCCACACATGGTATCAACAGTCCTAGAACAAAAAGGCACACATTGGCTATCACCATTGCATTTCTTGAAGTATCAAGCCATCCTAGTAGGACTGGATGATGTGGAAATTGTGATCACTAATGTCATGAATCCAGCATCTTGCCCTCAGGAAACCCCTACCAAAGTGCTGGTTCACGATTGCTCGGGCACTACAGAGACAGTATGCTCGAGCCGACCAGACCTGAAGGAGGAGCCTCTGGAGGGTGCAGATTCCTGGCTCACCGATGGCAGCAGCTTTGTTAAAGACGGTAAACGAAGAGCAGGATATGCCATAACTACTTCAAAGGTAACGGAAGCTAAACTGTTACCCTCTAACACCTCAGCACAAAAGGCAGAAATAATAGCCCTGACTAGAGCCTTGGAGCGGGCAAAGGACAAGCAGATAAACACACGGACCAATTCCAAATATGCCTTAGGTGTAGTTGATGCACATGCAGCAATTTGGAAAGAATGAAGACTTTTAAATACCCAGGGAAGACAAATTAAACATGCAACAAATTAAACATGCAATGGAAATTCTGCAATTGTTAGAAGCTGTACAATTACCTCATGAAGTGGCTGTCATCCATTGTAAAAGACATCAAAAAGGTAACTCTGATAAGAGAATGGAAATAATTTGGCTGCTCGTGAGGCTAAATGGGCAGCAGACACAGAAAGACTCGAGGTTATGTCCTTAATTCCTGACGGTAAACTGGTAATTTTGCAAAATAAACCTAGGTACTCTAAAGAAGATATGAAACAAATTGAAGACTGGGAAGGACAGGAAACTGAAAAGGGTTGGATAAAAATACCTGATGGGAGAGTACTGATCCCCTATAATCAATTATGGAAGTTGACACAAGAAGAACATAACAAAACTCATTGGGGAAGTAACGCCTCGTATAAACACTTAAACAAACAGATCATAGGAAGAAACTTCTATACCATAGTGCAATTAGTGATAAAACAATGTCAACTATGTCTGAAAAATAACCCTAAGACTGAAAACAGGAATCAGGCTGGGACAACTGGAAAAGGGAATTATCTGGGACAACAGTGGCAAACAGATTTTTCTGAACTACCTAGGAAAGGAGGTTATCAATATTTGTTGGTATTCATAGAATCATAGAATAGTTAGGGTTGGAAAGGACCTTAACATCACCTAGTTCCAACCCCCCTGCCATGGGCAGGGACACCTCCCACTAAACCATGTATTGACAGATACTTTTTCAGGGTGGACAGAAGCATTTCCTTGCAGGGCAAATAATGCAAAATAAGTGATTAAGGTGCTATTAAATGAAATAATACCTCATTTTGGGGCACCAGCAACTATCTCCTCTGACCGCGGTACACATTTCAGTGCAAAATTATTACAAGAAATCAGGAAGAAATTGGAAATAGATTGGCAATGACATATCCCATATAGGCCTCCGTCCAGTGGGCAAGTGGAAAAAATGAATCACTTAATTAAACAACAGCTTGGGGAGATTTGTCAAGAGACTAAGTTATATTGGTATCAAGCATTACCATTGGCCTTACTGAGAATCAGAACAAAACCTTGGTCAAAGGAAGGAATTAGCCTATTTGAGATTCTACATGGAAGGCCATATCAATCTCAATTTAAAGGAGAGAGCTTGTAAGTAGGAGAAGGACACCTTCGACAGCTCTTGGTAAACTTGGGAAAACAGTTAGAAGAAATACACAGCAGAGTGTTAGGGACCAGGGCCAGAGGTTTAGATTATCCCATTCATCCTTTTAAGCCAGGAGATTGGGTTTTTATCAAGAATCTTGCAGGTGATCCCCTGGAAGAGAAGTGGAGTGGATCATACCAGGTATCGGTTACTACCTTTACAGCAGTGAAGATAAAGGAACAGCCTGCTTGGATACATGATTCAAGAATCAATAAGGCGCCACAACCAGAAAAACACCAGAACCCAGTAAAAGTATGGCGCATAGAGTCTTCAGGACCCACACATATGAGACCACATCGATCATAATTTGGACTTGTATAATAATAGGTGTAGAAGCATGGAATCCAAATCTGCATCTGAGATATATACAGAATGTTACTAGTGTCTCAAACAAGAGTGACTGTTGGATCTGTACTCAGCGACCTAAATCAGGGGAGAGACTGTGTATTCCTTTAATTGGCCTCCTTATCCCATTTAAGACAAATTGGAATAGATTAGATGTGCAAACAAGTTAAAATATTTCATGAGATGGCACAGGACAATACCTCATGGGGATCTGAGGAAATCTGGGAAAAATTAACATCACAGGTACTCAATATCTCCCGGTTGAGACACTCGGTTTTTTACTGTGTTGGCAATAATAGGAATGGTTTTGATTACATGTATGACAGTCCAATGCTCCTTTTGCTGTTGCAAACAATCCATGATGAACTATGACGAACGGAAGAGAAAGAAAATTAAGCATCAAGTAGAAACAGGGAAATACTTCAGGAAACTTTAAATAAGAATGAAATAACTCAGTTGCAAAAGAATTTGCAATAGGACAAGAAAAGGGGGATTGAAGAATAGGGTTGATTGAAGAATAGGGTTGCAAATAAGTAACTTCAAGGACGTTAGGCTTTGTTAGCAACTATAGAGAAAAGGAAATTACTAAGATGAGCATTGCCAGAACTGCCGGGTGGTTACTGATATGACAACGATCTTAAAACAAAGGGATGAAGAAATTACCACCAGGGGTCCCAAAGCCCACTACCACATTTTAGTGCGTATGCGGGAGGCATTCTCTAAAAGTACGATGTAATGCATGTAATCCAATGAATAGGTATGTTTAAGGACAATACAATCACAGCCTGGTTGATGACTGGACAAGACACGCTAGGAGGAGCGATCCTCCCGGTGCCGCAGTAAAGAATACCTGCTTGTCAACTTCAACTTTGTTGGCGAGTTCCTGGAGATTTCTCTGAATCACTCCTTTGAAAGAATCTGCACTATAAGCCTGATTTCAACAACATACCTAGAGAGAACGGCCATTTATGTGCATATACTTACATATTTGCTTCACCAAAATAGCCACTTCTTTTGTTTTGGTGCTGCACTTTTACTAATTGCTGAGTATTGTGTAACCACGCAGATGGGTCCTGCAACAGAAGACAGCACCTCTTGGGTCTCGGCCTGAGAGGATATTAAGAAGCTACTCCAGACCATACTGTATACACGTACGCTGTGCTATCCTTACCTCATGTACAGAACCGTAACAGTATTACAGCAGAGTTTAAAAGTAGGTTTGGTAACAAACACGTATGATTTCAATTCCCTACACACTCCAAAGTGAGTTTGGAAAAACATAAAAATACCCATGAAAATCTTACATTAAAATCCAGTACCAAGAAATGGCAAAATCTTCACAAACTTTTACTCCAATTGATCTTGCATCCAGGATATTATTGATGCCGCTGAGAAAAGACAAACCACAGCAAAGGTTGCTTTAGACAGGAAAGCAAAATATATTGAAACAACAAATAGGCACAGAGAAGAAATCTGAAATACCTTTGCTAGTGATGAGTATATTACTATCCTCCAGCTCCAGTTCCACCACCAAGCCAACATCAACCACAGTTACACCAAACCAAAAGAACTGTCAAAGTGTCCATACGGCTCCTGGAAAAGCTTTATTAAAAAAGCTTTGTGAGTTCTCACTCTCACCAGATAGAACTGACCATTATTATGTCACAAGTGTACACTATTCAGGTCTGCAGTGTACAAAGAGCCAAACAGTTGTCACTCCGCAACTGCTAATAGCAGAGAAGCAGAAAACAGCAGAAAAGAAGCAAAAGGAGGACTTCTTGGAGTTGTTTTCCTAGCCTGCAAAGCGTTTGCCCATATTAATGTTTTCCTAAGAAGAAATGAAGGATGTTCTTCTCAAAGAACAAACAATGTAGTTGTAGATGCCAAAAGAAGGAAACTTCCTAAGGTGTGGGTGCTAGCACTGCTGGTAAGGCACCAGAATGTGGCAGCCTCAGATCAAGAGGTAAGAAAAGGTACCCCTGTGCTCCAGACAGGCTGAGGATGGAGAGCAGCCGGAAAAGGGAGGCGACTGCAGCGGTTTTCCCTCATCCTGGTTGCTACCCAGGATTGGAGATGCTTGCTGTCCATCTGCAAGGGAGGTGCTGTCCGGCATCAGAGCCCAGGACGTTTTCTTTTGACCTTTAGACATGTGCTAAAAACAGGGGCAAGCTGATGAGGTGAGATGCCAAAGACTAGGACAGCCCATGGTAGTAAAAAGGCTGTTTTAGGAAGGAAGAGCTGAGGCCATTACTGGCTGGCCCGAGTCCTGCTGCATGTGGATTTCATTTTGAACCTCCTTTAACTTTCCTTGGTACTGATTCTGGCTAGAAAAATGAAGCAGAATGTTTTAAAAACTGACAGTCATTCTGAGGCACACTAAAGCTTTTGGCTCCTTGCTCATTTCTGCCTATGACAGTGCTGGTTTTCCTTACTGGAACTCTGCAAGTGCTCAGCCACAGAAACCATCTGCTAGGCAAGTCTTGTCTGGGTACCCTCAGCCACTTGCTACAACAGATTCTGATGTTTTTTATCAATTCCTAAATTATTTCACAGTCTCAGAATCCAACACAAAGCACTTCAGAAGGGTAAAACCTACTCTGAGCTTCCCTGAGATTGGTTACGTTTCTTGTTTTCCCTCTTCCATCTTTGAGGAGAAGTCTGGGAAGCATCTCTGACGAACTACTCAAAACACCAAAAGAAAGCAGCAATGTTCCACCCCACGGCAAGCTCCACTTTCGTTGTCTTTTCTAACATATGTAAACAATTTCAGATCAAAGTCAATTGCTTTTCAGCTGATTTTCTAATGGGATATTGACTTTGAGAACCCTTGGAAGAGCCATTATATTCAAATTGAGAATTTTTATGTTCTGGGACATTTTGTCCCAGCTCAGACATGGCGGAATCACAGCTTTCAACTGGAGATTGTAGGTGCTACTGAATAACAGTAGTACCTGTAGCAGCTTCAGAATGTGTGATAAATGCAGAACTTACTCTCTGTCAGTATCTGGGCAGCTTGAAAAACCTGCGGCTTCTTCTTCACAAATGGTATTAGCACCCAAAATACATAACAGCAATCGTCACCTCCTCATGCACCAGGTGAGCTCCACCACCAGCCGCTATCACTAGACATTCTTGGAGAAGAAGCAAAGGAAAAAAGACAGAAGCTATTGGTTAGGCAGAGGGAGAAGGAGATTATAAAAGAGAGAGACAAGGACACATGTTCACATACTCATTTATGTTGCCCTGCTCTTTGCTGCACCAAGTCCTTGTTTCCATTCCAAAGGGAAGAGCAGGTCAGTCATCCTGCACAGCTGTACTTCACCTTTATCTAACAGTACTGCACTTTCCGTATCAGGCTCCAATAAACACTGATGCCTGGGCTCAATATTCAGTCTGGGATATCTACACACACACACACCAGTTATTCTCAGGAAATAATTAAGGAACATGTCTCTTTTCCTCCCTCTGTAATCTTCACCTCCTGATGTACTCTAAAAGAAGACACTAGCTTTTTTTGCAAATGATTTTCTGTCTTTTGGGTCAGTACATCATTTTTCATACAGATTTTTAATTTTTTATCATTTCATCCATTATTTTCTCTTTTGGCAGCCTGTTCCTGGTTTACACCATCTCTATTTCAAAGCATGGAAAAATAAACAGTAGCTCCTTATCTGCATGAGCCTCTAGGCCAGTGACAGATACCCCAGAGCTCTGAGACCTGTGGCTGTCTACTCAGAAACACCTGCTGACCATAGTGACAAAAACAGCTTTTTGTCCCCTTAATTCCTCTGCCTCCCTGCATAGGCAGCACTACGTGCAGCACTGAAAAGCAAGCTGCGCTGTAACTGGGCTCAAGTACCACCTGAACTTCAAGAGCTGCCCACATGAGCCTTCCTACAGTCATGGCATTTCCTTCATGCCAACAGCTTGGCTTGGCGTGGTTTGGGGCCTCACACGTTCTGGAAGGCACAGTTTGCGCTATAAGGCATTTCTTATCAGTGATGACTCAAGAGCAAGAAAGAGCTCAGCTCGACCCGATCACACTCCAAGTGTCCATAGAGGGCGCTCTAGAAAAAATAATGATAAATCTTTATACTTTCAAACTGTTTAAAACTCAATGGATGCCACTGCCACAGCTCCTCGTGATCTTGCCACAAAACACTTTTCAGACTGGAGTTGTGCTTCCATGTGAACGCTTACAGTCTGCTAAGATGTGTGTAAGAAATAGAATCACTCACAAGGCCAGCTTGGAATGGTCATCGAAGGACAATCTTCATCACGTAGGACTTGAGCAGCAGGCTAAAAAGGGGAAAAACAGGAATGCTGAACACACAGCAGAATAACCGTGTGGGTTTCGTTTCTCACCCACTCTGAGAAAATGCCCCAAACTGGACTCTGTAGCCTCCTCCCCAAACTTGACTGGTGGAGCTGCAAGACACATTCATGATGTGAGAATCCAACCTCCCAATGTGATTTGGGACAAGACTAATCTTTACTTTTCTAGTGACAAAAATAAAAGCCCTGTTCACTTTGGATCAGCATGTAAGGCAGTAATGACCGGGTGATCGTCCCTTGCCTCCCCCTTTCTTTTATCTTAAAGAAGAGTAAGAATTTAACACAACTACCATAACTGAATTGCTAGGTGGTTTAGAGATGGGAGAAATAACACAGTACATTTGAGTCCAAAATCAGTTCCATGAAAGACAGATTTCTTTTCCTACCTAAATTACTGAGGAGCTCCATTGAATATGTATGTTTAAGGACAATACAATCACAGCCTGGTTGATGCTTGGATGAGACACGCTAGGAGGAGCGATCCCCCGTGTCTCCAGGCGCCGCAATAAAGAAGCTGCTTATTCTGTTATAAATACTTGTAAAGGGCAATTAAGCAAACAAACAGCTTCAGGCATTGGTGCCACAGGTGGACAGGAACCCAGCATGTCTTTACAGTTGAAAAACTGGCAAAGAGATGTTGACCCATCAATTTCTTTGCATGCCCGAATGCACCGTGCTGTAACTGGATAGAGATATACTGAGGAAATTCCATGCATCAATTAGGGCTAAAGAAAGAAAATTGAGGTACATGTTCCTGATGAAAAGGCTGCGGAGGCCCAAGTTTTTGTGTTACAGAAACCAGCCACTGAGCTGGATATCCAAGAGGAAGTGGGTATATCCACCAGTATGGGCTGCTGGAGCACCATCCCGGTGCACGAAATGCAGATCATGAAATGCAGAAGCAGTAACTATTCATCTGAAACCAAACATCGCACCGCTAAGACAGAAACAGTATCCTGAAGGATGTGGAACTGTTTGTGGATGGGAGCAGCTTTATGAAAATGGAAACCAGAAAGCAGGATTCACTGGGGTAACCAAACATAACTGAGGCTAAAGCCCTGCATTCCTCCCCTCCCCCCAACACATCAGCACGGAAAGCCAAGCTGGTGATGCTACAAAAACTTCTGGAATTGTCAGAAAGGCAAAATTTGCTTTTAAGGCACATCAGTTTGATAACACTCCAGTGAATATTGGTAATCACATTGCTGACAAAGCAGCTGAAGAAGCCGTGGGTGAGACCTCTCATTAATATTGCCTCATAAGTACCAGTGCTTGGATAAGCTCCAAGTTATCAAACAGAGGATGGGAAATTACCTAGTCTATTAGGAGCCAAGAAGCACGATGAAGGATGGTGGGTTACACCAAACAGGCAAGCAATAATTGCCCAGCCTCTTAGGAGAAGAAAACCACCAGGCAACTCATGGGGGAACAGAATCAATGACTGAGGCTTTAAAGCTCCAAGTTCTGAGTATGTATATATATATATTATTACTAATAGATACATTTTCTGGTTGGCTGGAGGCTTTCTCTTGTCGCACCAATATGGGTCGTGAAGTACTAAAACATATTTTGAAACAGACAGTACTCCAATATGGTATTATACCAGCAGGCTTGTCCTTGGATGGAGGTCTGCATTTTGTTGCAGAAGTGATTAGGAAGGTGGGAGAGCATCTGGGAATCAAGTGGGATCTGCATACCCTATACAGACCTCAGGCGAGGGGGAAAGTGGAACGTATGAATCAGACACTCAAGTTACAATTAAGTAAAATATGCCAAGAAATTTGTTCGATTTGGTTACAAGCCCTACCATTTGCTGTGTTAAGGATACAAATACAGCTGATCAAAGCGTAACCTTAAATCTTAAACTAACAATAGTATGTGTGCCTTTAACACAGCAGAATAGGCCAAACTGTTCTAACTTACTAACAAGTAGAGAGAAAGGAATGTTCGGCTGATGGAGGAAGGAAGTTAATGGGACCGATAACTAAGGAGACAGTAAATAAGACCAAATAAGATGCCAGCCTTCAAGATAGCAGAGTGGTGCCCAGAGTGGAGTGAGACTGGAAGAGAAGAGAAGCAAGCACATATCAACTGCTAGCTTGACACTAGGACCTTGCGAGCATGTGCAAGCATGGAGGTCAACCAGTAAACGCAGTGACGAAGACTGTCAGTGACCACCAAAGACCCCCATTCAGCAGGAAAGAGCATGCGTAATTAGGATGCAAATATTATAACCAGTTCCTGGAAAAGCTACAAGCATGCATGAGTATGCTAAATATAGAGCTGCTGTCGGCAAGTATTGGGTGCGCTCACCTTTGTGAAACAATTGACGTGTGCACCCAGTGCTGCTTTCTGAAATTCCAAATTCAGTCTTAAGAGAGTTTCTCCAACCAACTTTTATAGGAACATATGTATTATCATTACAAATCGTACACTACAATATAAATGCGTCTCAGCCTGCGGACCCATGACGCCTCAAGCCATGGAAACGGGGGGGAGTCACCCAGAAGGGATGGGTCGCTGCTCAGGTCGGGCTGGGTGTCACTCAGCGGGTGCTGAGCAATTGTACTGGGCATCTGTGCTGGCTATTGGTGCTTTCTTTCCCCTTTTGGTTTCATAGCTCTCCCCTTGTTGTTTCAATTATTAGTAATAACAATAATACTAATGTTACATTGTACTTGTGTCCTGGGTTAAGCTTAAACCACGACAACTTGATTTCAGTTCCTGAACTGTTCTCATCTCCACCTGCGGGTTTTACACTGCTCCCATTCTCTTCCCCATCCCACCCGGGTGCTCAGCGAGCGGCTGCTGGTGCGGAGTTCCCAGCTGGGTTTCAACACTGACCCTGTCCTGGCCCCCTCTGCTCTGGCAGCAGGGGCTGCACGTTTGCACTCTTGGAGCTGGGCTCTTTGTATGGGCACGCAGCTGCAAGCAGCATTCCTTGGCTCAGGAAGTGCAGCTCCCGAGCGGGGCTGGGGCTGGGGCAGTGCTTGCCAAGGGCAGGGGAGGCCCAGCAACAGCTCCTGCCCTGGCACTGTTGCTGGGAGAGCACAGGGCTCCCGCGGGCATTGCCGCAGTCAGGATTGCGCCGGTGTGGCCGGAGCCCACCAGCTCCTTCCCACCTTGCGCAGTGCCCGGTGGGCTTCTGGGATCTGTCTGCACCTGCCAGGGCCTTTGTCACCTTCCAGAATGCATTGCCAGAGCCCAACAGAGCACTGGAGCCTTCCGCAACGCCCAGCGCTGGCCTGGGCTTCACCAGAGCCCACCAGGAACCCTCCAGGCTTCCACAATGCCCCTTGAGCTTCTGCGGGCCTTGCCGGGGCCAGCCAGGTCCCCTTGTGCTGAGCTCCCAGTGACAGCACCAGCAGCTGCAGTGCCCAGGGGCTGCTCCTGCCCTGACACCTCTGCACTTCTGACACCCGCAGCTCCTGCACACAGAAGGCTCCTGCTTCGTCCCCAGCACCTCTGCAGGCAGAGGGGAGCCCCAAGCACATGAACAAGCCCAGTGCCTGCTCCTCACCCATCCCCTGCTCCCACAGCCCGGATGGCACCAGCACAGCTCCTGACAGCTTCTCCTCCCTTTGCAGCACACGCCCACAGTGTGTTTGGAGCCAACACTAAACCAGGATGGCAAAGTCAAAGAACACGTACCTGGATGTGTAGGGCAGCCAGGGCAGATGCAGCCTCCAAAGGGAGAGGTTTCCTCTGATATAAGGAAAGCAAGTGTCTGGAAAACATAGGGTTAAAACACTTTTAACTTAACTTAGGTCTAAGATAGAGAATAAGGTTTGTGTTGTAAGTCTGTGGTGTGATAACAGAATTTAGCAGTCTTACTAACAAGAGTGAATTATTTCTTTTCATCCTTCCAATGAGTGAATTCTTTCTTACCATCCTTCTAATTTATCAGTTGGTTTGGAGACAGTGACTCCCGAACATCTCCTGGCTTAGGATGCTCCTTGTCTGCCCATCCTGTCCTGCTTGCAATACATTTTGTACCAAGGTCACCCTGCACTAAACCTTTGCCAGCTCTCAGAAGCTTGCAGACACAGATGGGTTCAGCCAATTGTGATTGCTGGGGCATCCAACTGTGCCAAAGGTGAAAAGTGCACCGGGAGGAAGACTGCTTACTTCATCTTGAAGACCCCTGCCCACAACCAACAGAGGGCAGAGAGCAAGTGCCAAAAGGGAGGAGACTTCTGATAACGAGTACCTAAACTAATTGTAATATCCCCACCGCTCCCTCGAACCTAATGAATATGCATGTTTGTGTGCAATACATATCTGCTTGCTTCACCCCTCGGTGTTCAGAGGAGTGACCCCCTTGCATCCGGCGCCGTAATAAACATACCTGCTTTATAACTCTCCTTGAGTTGTAGAGTCTGATTCCGTGCTTCACCTCTGTGCTGGTTACTCCAAGGCTCTCCTCAAATAGCCCACGCTCACCGTGGGGGGAGCGCCACAATGGGCGTCTCCACAGCGACAGCCGCAGCTTCGTGATGGTGGCAGCACCGTGCCCATGGCCACTGGGCACCCAGGGGTTGGGAGTGGGTGAGCCTTAAGGTCCCTTCCACCCCAAACCAGGCTGTGACTGTAGCACTGTAAAATACGATCTGCATTTGGCTGCAGAAGAGCTCTCAGCACTGAGGCAGCCCCAGGATCAGGTGCAGACATTGTGCAGGAACATCCTGTCTCTGCTGCTGGCCTGGGCAGGGGCCATGGAAACCGTTCAGGGCAGGGCAGGCCTGGAGAAGAGCCAGGATCAAGGGCAGCACCACCACCTCCTCTGCAAGAAGCCCAAGGGCTGAGGCTCTGCAGTCTCTCCTTTGCCCTGCACCGCCCTTGGCTCTCAGCCCCACAGCAGAGCCCTTCTGCAGCCGCTTCTCAGCTCTCGTTGTTGGCGGGCAGCTTCCAAAGGCAGTTCTGCCTCTGCCGGAGCCAGAGCAATGGCCCAGCCCCTGCTGCGGTGTGTGGAGCGCTCTGATGGCACCATCAAGTGAGTGCGGGGCTCGGCAGCGCTGCAGGAGCGGAGCTGTGGGCCCTGACCCTGCTCCGGGGCAGACGCAGCTCAGTTCCAGCGCTCGGTGTTTCTGGGCAGAACCTTCAGCTGCGGCCGCACCTCCGCTGGCACCGCCGCCATGACACCGGGCGGCGCGGCGGGATGACGTCAGAGCCGGCGCCACGGAGGTGAGGGCTGGAAGGGGGCGGACCCGCGGCGTCTGTGGTAACCTGGGGGGGGGATGTGGAGAGGGAAGGGTGGGATGGAGCCGGGACTGCAGCGGGAAACATGGATGGAGCCGGGATCGGAGCGGGATGGAGCCCGGATCGAGCTGGATGGAGCGGCGATCGGAGCGGGATGGAGCCGGGCCGGAGCGGGGTGAGCTGGGCTGTGGCAGGGATTGAGTGGGAAAGGCAGGGCTGTGGTTTGGGATGGAGCCGGGGGCAGGGGGTCGGGAGCAGGGATGCAGTGGGGTGAGGTGGGC
Source organism: Amazona ochrocephala (assembly GCA_039720435.1). Classification (NCBI taxonomy): domain Eukaryota; kingdom Metazoa; phylum Chordata; class Aves; order Psittaciformes; family Psittacidae; genus Amazona; species Amazona ochrocephala. Next base: position 344,243 of record CM077897.1, read on the forward strand.
TGGGCTGTGCCAGGAGGGCACGGGAAGCGGGGCCTGAGGCAGCAGGGGAGGTGCAGGCAGGGCTGGAGCCCACTCTGGGGCAGGGGCTGGGCATGCAGGGGATGGCGGCAGGACCATTGTGTCCCACCAGGGTGGGCCCTCAGGAGCCTGAACCGAGGTCCTGTGCTTTTGGTGCAGGGGTGCCGAGAGCAGGCGGCTCCCTGGGGACAGCTGCTCGCTGCCCCTTCGCGTCGGGTAAAGATCTGAGCCCCCCCCTTGTGTGTCCCGTGCACACCGTGTGTGTGCAGCCAAGAGAGTCTGGCTGAGAACTGCCCCAGGCCTGAACCGCTGTCTTGGGCAACCCAGCCAAGGAGATGGGCACCTGCAGGCAACACTGTGGCTTATCTCAGCATAGCCCCAGGCAGAGCACTGACTAAGGATCCCCTGCCGTGCTGAATCGGCGCTGTCTGCGTTGATAACCAGTGTGAAAGATGTGTCTGGAGGATGAAAGGGTTGGTTACAGAAGGAAACACTTGCAGTGCAGACATGTTTCCTGGCCCTGAGGATCAGTTCCCAGGATCTGGAGCACATCTTTGTGTATTGTAAAATGTTACTGTGTCCAAATGCAATTTGTCATTCTTGTCTTGTGCGACATGATGATGATGATGTAAATGATGATAAATCATGTCTGGCACCTGTTTTATAGGTATATTCTTAATGCATAGAGAAGCTCAGATAAGCTTAAGCAATGGCTGTCTTGCTTTAGCCCTTTGCAGGACATCTTGTATGTATTCAGAAGGCTGCAATGAAACAAGAGGCTGGCTCCAAGGTGCCATTAGGGTGGAGAGGCTTCCCTGTGACTCCCTCCTACCGTGCACCATTGATGTGTGATGCTAAAGCTGTTTCCCTGGAACACATCATAACCAGAATTGAGCGAGGAAGGTCCAAGTGAAATGAAAGCAGCAGTGCTCATCTCAAGCTTTGTTCGCAGTTCTGCAACAGGAGAGTAAGTTGGGATTGGGATGGGTGCTAAGGTCCTAACAACCAAGTTGCTGCTTTCCAATGTGAAAATCATGCAATGAGGAATAACACTTTAAAGAATCTGGTGTTCTCTCTTTTAAAAGAAACAAATGAAAGCAGGAATCACATTCAAAGACCGTATCTCTCAATGCATTCTGCTGTTCAGAACCATGATTGTCTGCCTTTTGGTTTTCTTCTTTCCAGAGCACTGTGGAGTAAGTGGGACATGTCCCAGTTCCTCAGGTGGTCCCACTTGGAATCCCTCTTCCAGGGAAGGCTGACCATGAAGTAGACACAAATGCTCTTCTAGAAATGAAATCAGGTCTGAATAAGAGCTTTGAATCCAGGTAAAAACTTCTCTTAAGTGTTCATGTGGAACTTTGAGCCTCGAGACTTTTGTTTGTGTTTCATGATGATTTTGATGAGAATGCATTTCGTTAAGGAACCCTGAAACTTAACCAACATGTGTTGATGCACCAACTCTACTTGCACTTAATTTGATGCATTCTAACAGTATTACTGACATATGAGTTATTTCATACATGGCAGCAGTCTTGATTGCTTCCAAGATCCAGTTCTTCAACTGTCGCATTTTGCCTTGACTGCAGAAAACAGTTCGTGAAAGTATAGTGTATTTCATTAATTTCTCATCCACGTCCTCTGTGGATCATTGGCCTTCACCCACAGCCCAGGACATAAACATCCAAGGCTGAGAGAGCTGGGCTTGTTGAGCCTGGAGAAGAGAAGGCTCCTTAAGGGAAGACCTTAGAGCAGCTCCAGGGCTTAAAGGGGCTACAGGAAACCTGGAGAGGGGCTTTGGAGAAGGGATGTAGGGACAAGAGAAGGGGGAATGGCTTTAACCTGCCAGAGGGGAGACTGAGATGGGAGATTAAAAAGGAGTTCTTCCCTGTGAGGGTGGTGGGACACTAGCAAAGGGTGCCCAGAGAAGCTGTGGCTGCCCGATCCCTGGCAGTGTTCAAGGCCAGGCTGGATGGGTCTTGGAGCAAGCTTCTGTAGTGGAAAGTCTCCCTGCCTGTGGCAGGGGGTTGGAACTGGAGGAGCTTTAAGGTCCCTTCCAACACAAACCACTCTGGAATTCTCTGATTCTGTGATTTTGTTTGGTACCTTTAGCACTGGATGTAATTCTTGAATGATGGGCAAAATGAACCATAGATTCCTTCAAGTGCCACATATGTTAGTAAGGGTAAGACTGGAAAAGTAAATAGTGTTTTATTTGCCAGTGTCAGGAAACATGACCAAATTCAGGTTCCTCTTCGTGCTGAAACAACACCACCACATCTTCAGGACCTGCATATGCATCTTGTTGCAGTGCTAACTAGTGCAGTTAGTAACTACTGCTTGTGTCATAGCTGTAGAAGATCCATCATGCCTGAAACTTTGAATGGTGGCAGATGTGGGCATATATGGAAGAGCACCAAGTTTTCACAGTGATGGCTGTAACTGTCTTGTGTCAGCTCTTCCCAAGAGATAATAACCTGATCTAAAAAGTCAGTGGTGTAATTTTTCCCTGTATCATCAGAAAGATGTCTTGTCCGGGGCAGTGTTGTAGTTTCAGGTGATGACTGAGAATATTCACCACCTCTTTAGATTAGGTTCATAATTGGGAGGATTTCGACTCCTACAATTGATAGCAGCTTTTAATTTTACTGAAAACTAACTTAGTACCTTTCTGGCCCAGTTTTAGTTGTCAGTAAAGTCACTTTTTCCGGTTGTCTTCATGTTTGCTCAATAGCCCTTGGTCTGTAAGGATCAGTACCAGCTGCAGCTATCAGCTGCTATGTTTCTAGTGACTTTGCTGCTGCAGACTCTAACCAGGAAAATCCTGAAAAGCTCTTGATAACCTTAATGACATGGTGTGATGTGGCTTTTTCTTCAGGTGGCACCATGTCGTGAATGCAGACATCTGCTCGCAATGAATACAGCCACTTGCATTGGATGTGAGCCACCAACAGCTCCACAGGTGCAGCCCTAAACCAACATCTGCATAAAGGTAATTGAGCATCAATCTGACAAAAGAGCAATTCACCTCCGGGCATGCATGTTTCTAACGGGTGGCCTCATTAAAAAATAGTTTGATCCATCTTGGGTTTCTCTAATTGCATTATGACAGCTTGAAGGGTTAGTAGGATTCAAACCACCTGGACTAGAAATAAGCATTAAAGGTAAAGCATGGAAGCTTAGGAAGGCATCTTGAAGAGCACAGGAGGTAGCAGTGTGAAAGATAGGAACACATGCACTTGTGTTCAGTAGGGAGATATTCTGTGATTCTTTCATTTATGGCCTTAGTATCACTGAGCATTTGAAGTTTATTAAATAGGTCCTCATTATTCTGCTTCCCTCAGCTGATTGTAAGTGCTTGGCACAGATGGGCTGGCAGGACTGGGGCAGTGGGGAGATGCCCAAAATGCTCAAGCGCAGCATTAGTCAGTGACCCAAAAGTGCTGGTGGGCTTAACTAGACAAAATCTACCCTCCAGAATACTCCCAACCCAATGGTATGGGGGCCCAGGTAGGGGCCATCCTCAACTGTTCTGGTCAGGGAAAAGGTGTGAGTTGGCTTTGAGAATCATTCTAAGTGTGGCTCCACCACCAGAAGCACCTGAGGCTGCAGTGCTTTTACAGCAAGACAGGCAACACTTGTAAAGAGAGATGCGAGGCTTCCACCTATGGCTACCCACAGTGCAGACCAGGTGCAGTCGAAGCAGACAGGAAGGGGATGCTTTTGCTCTGCTTTTCATTTTCTTTAATCAGTTCTGTGTCTTCCCTACTACTCAAATTTTTCCTTCTTTTTTTTGGAGGGGAAACATCTTTGTCACCTTACGGCAAAATGCTATTTAGAAATGTAATCCAGGCATGCCAGGGAATCCACAAGGCTAAGTGAATGCTAACTTCTTTCGTGAACACTGGTTTGAGTTTATACACGTGCTGGTAAACAAAGAGAAAAAGTACCATTGTCAGGAAATAAACCCCAGGGAGGTGCTGATCTCTTCTCCCTGGGATCCAGGGACAGGACACCTGGGAGTCAGGGGAAGCTCACACTTCATAGAAGGAAGCTTTTCTTCCCAGAGGGGGTGTCAGAGAGTGGCACAGGCTTCCTAGAGAGGTGGTTGATGCCCCAAGCCTGTCAGTGTTGAAGAGGCATTTGGACAATGCTTTAACTTTTGGTCAGCTCTGAATTAGTCAGGCAGTTGGACTAGATGGTGGTTGTAGGTCCCTTCCCAATGAACTATGCTATGCTATGCCATGCCAGCCCATATGATGCTATGCTTTGCTATGCCATCCCATGCTATGCTATGCTATACTGTGCTATGCTAAGCTATGCCATGCCATGCCATGCTGTTCTGTGCTGTATTATGCTGTGCTACAGGGCATGTTGGTGTCCTGAATATAAAAAAGACATGAAGCTGTTGGAGCAAGTCCAGAGGAGGGACATGAGGATGATCAGGTGCTGGAGCACCTCCCGTATGAAGACAGGCTGAGGAAGTTGGGGCTGTTCAGCCTGGAGAAGAGAAGGCTGCATGGAGACCTCAGAGCAGCCTTCCAGTATCTGAAGGGGGCCTATAGGGATGCTGGGGAGGGACTCTTCATTAGGGACTGTAGCGATAAGACAAGGAGTGATGAGTTCAAACTTAAAGAGGGGAAGTTCAGGTTAGATATAAGGAAGAAATTCTTTACTGTGAGGGTGGTGAGGCCCTGGAATGGGTTGCCCAGGGAAGTTGTGAATGCTCCATCCCTGGCAGTGTTCAAGGCGGTGTTGGACATAGCCTTGGATGGCATGGTTTAGTGGGAGGTGTCCCTGCCCATGGCAAGGGGGTTACAACTATATGATCTTGAGGTCCTTTCCAACCCTAACTATTTTATGCTTCTTTGCTGGGCTGGGCTGGGCTGGGCTATGTGGGGCTGTGCTGTTCCCTGCACTGGTCATGAATCGCATTATGAGGCTGTTGTTTGCCTGAAAGGTCAAGTGGTTTTGCAGCTCCAGAAACATTTTTAAGACACACAAGAGTAACAAGTGGAAACAGGATTTAATTTTGTTTCATATAAGGCTGAAGTTCTTCCTTGTGAGGGTGCTGAGGCGCTGGCACAGGGTGCTCAGAGAAGCTGTGGCTGCCCCATCTCGCGTTCAAGGGCTTGGAGCAACTTGGTCTAGTGGAAGGTGTCCCTGTCTGTGGCAGGGGTTGGAGCTGGATGTGCTTTAAGGTCCCTTACTCGATTTCGTACACCCCTTCCTCTTATTTATCTCCTTTTGTGGTTTGATTTCATAACTCTCTGGCAGAGATGTGGTACCCATCTTACTGTGTAACCATCCTGCACCTGTTAGTTTCATAGGTTGTACAAAGACAGTATCCTTTTTAACCACAGTGTATCTTTCGTGCAGAGATGATATTGTCTTTAACCACAGAGTGTGTCTTTCTAAGTTACGGTGTCTCAAATCCTTTGTTTCATTCCCTTAGTAACTTAGCCCCAGCGCCAGTGTTGAAAAATCTTACTATTGCAAGGCCTTAATATTGATCTTAAAGCTTTAATATTGTAAAGTCCGAATATTACAAAGCCTCATCCCCAGTTATCTGAAAACAACACTGTTTCTCTCATACTCCTTCAGGGCTCTTGTGGCTGGAGTACAAGGGGAAAATGACAGTTCCTATCCTGGAGTTTTCCCTGGGGAGAATTTCCAAACCCCTCCAGTTTAAGGTTGGAACTTTTCCCAGGGGAATTCATTTGCAAGCAATGGGGTGCTCCTGAAATTAAAGCACTTTGTGTTATTTGCTGCCTTCTCGCACTGTCCCTCCTGAGCTCAGGCTGTGCTTTCCTGCCTGTGCAACCTGCATGAGGGTCCCTGCAGCATTGTCAGAGGGCAACTGGGTGGGTTCGTGTGTTGCAGCCTCAGGCCAGCCCGGCCTGGAGTGGTAGCTCTGAGCCAAAAATGTCATTTTCATAAGGCCATGTCAGAGATGGGGTGTGTGGGGGTGTGTGTGTGTGTGTGTGTGTGTGTAAGAAAAGATCCACTTTTTCATGAACCTTGGTGTCCTGGGTTCAGCAGCAGCAGTCATTTTTCTCCTTCTTGGTAGCTGATGCAGCGCTGTGGCTTTGACTTTCAGCCTGGGAACAGCGCTGATAACGCCGATGTTTTTAGTTACTGCTTAGAATGTTTTGTCTGACCAAGGACTTCGTGAGCCTCCTGCTCTGCCAGGGAGGAGGGGAAGCCGGGAGGAAGCAGAGACAGGACACCTGCCCCAAACTGACCAAAGGGTTATTCCATACCACAGCACGTCATGCCCAGGATGTAAAAATGGAGGGCAGAGACCTGGAAGGGGGGGTTCGCTGCTGGGTCGGGCTTGGTATCGGTGGTGAGCGGTTGCATTCTCTTCCCTTGTAATCTTCTCTTGTCATTATTGGTGGTAGCAGCAGCGGTTTGTGTTATACCTCAGTTACTGAACTGTTCTTATCTCAGCCTGTGGGAGTTGCATTCTTTCGATTTTCCTTCCCATCCCTCTGGGCGCGGGGGGAAGAAAGAGGGGGGAGTGAGTGAGTGAACTGCGTGAGTTACAGCTTAAACCACGACACTTGGTATGAAATTTCCCAAGATGTTTCAGGACAGGAAATAACCTGAGTTGCAGCTCCTGGGTCAAGTATTTCTTCCTGGTGGAAACATCTTGGTTTGCTTTCAAGTGTGAAACTTTCCCACCCAAAGCTTAAGCTTTGCAGGCACTAAGTCTCTGTCCGGAAGATCTTAGCGGTTGGTGATGTGCTGCTGTGCAGTGCATGAACACCCTTGGAGCAGAAACGAGTTCATTCTGTCATTCTGCATCTACTTGTTGAGCATTATAATCTGCTGTCAAGAGTGACTGAGCACAGTGCAGTGGAGTACCTGTGACACTGGCACAGGGTGCCCAGGGAAGCTGTGGCTGCCCCATCCCTGGCAGCGTTCAAGGGCAGTGTCGGACAGAGCTTTGAAGAAGCTGACCTCGTGGTTCTGTGATATGTTTGTGAGAGAAGGATAAGTGACAGTGTTGGCTTCAGTGACAGTATCCCATTAGTAAGAGCAAATAGCCCTGTGCTGGCCCTCCCTGTTGCTCGGGGATGGGCCTTTTTGCAGGGAGCTGTGATGCGACATGGTAGAGAACTTCAGCCCAGGAGCGGACACATGGTGCAGATGGTGGCACACTTTGTTTGCTTCCTCATTTGTAAGCCCTGCACTTGAGTTCCTCCTTAGGGATGGCAATTTCAGTCACTGCAAGATGTGCAGAACAAGGTTCTTGTTCTGGAGGTGCAGTAAAGTCAGTGAGGGCCCCAGCTGAGGAGTGTGCCCAGCGATGTCTCCCCCTCTTTCTCAGCATGGAGTTATCCATGGAATTTGCCAGGAAAGTTCTGAGTAATTTTTCTTCAATCTAAAATGATTTGGTATGAAAATTCTCAAAGTGCATCTTAGCTCTGTATCCTGACTGTGCTGCTGTGCTCTGTTCCCACTGCCTGAGGTACAGAAAGGAAGTTGCCGTTGCTTCAGAATTGCAAATGAAAGTGGAGAAAAGAGTTAACAAACGAGCACTGCATTTCAGTTTGGAGTTGGAATCTGCTTACATCTGAAGTAGCTGTGACTTGCTCGGTTTTAGTTAGAGCTGCATCCCTGGTTCGTCTCCCAGTGGATTTTAGCTTTCTATTGCCACTCCAAAGAGCATCGGATCAGCTTGGCAGCAGTCCTATTTGCCACCAGCTGTTTGTGATCCATATTGCCCTAAAGAGTGTTTCTCTTGTACTGGAGCAGGATTTCTACTGCAATTTTCAAGCACTTGGTGAGGTTGGGCACTAAGCTGTGTGGGTGCATCCTTCTGAGATGTCACTTCACAGGGTTTTTGACCATCTCTGTGAGCAGTTTTCACTGAGATATGAACTCAGAGAGCTCTATGTTTGCTACTGGACAAAATAACTGTGCATACCCTCTCCTCTTGCTTGCCTGCTTTCAGCTTGCCCACTGCCTTGAGTGTCTTGTTTCTGGGCAGATGTGGCTCCTGTCCTGCCAGCTCCTGACTGCTCAGAGGTTTTTGGATGTCAGTGCTATCCTGCCTGCTCCCTGGCTCCCCATGCTGGCTGTTGTGGGCTACACTTGAGCAAAGACACTGCTGTCAGTGAGCTGTCTGGAATGAGGAAGAGCACAAGAGGGAAGAGAGGCTTAAATGGCAAAGCTGATTCTGGGCCTCCTGTTTGTGGAGCAAGGGAGTACAAATACATTGCTGGAGGTGGCACGTTCCAGCTCTCCAGTGTGTTGGCAATGCTGCTGGACGCATCCTTTCTCAACGTGACACAAAGAGCTGCCGCTGGTCACAGCGTCTGCATCAATAGGCAGCTCTGAAGGGGCTCTGCAGCAATGTGGGGGCTGCCTCTGGCTCCTCGTGTCTAAAGGGTGAGAAGAGTCCAGGCAAGCAGCTACCCTTCTTGGTCTGAATTATATTCGCTACTGAAAGACCGTATCCTTCAAGGGTTTTTTCCACAAAACACACCTGAAATAAAAGCATTTACTTGATCTAAGGAACACAGTTCTTTTTCATAATGGACTACTGATCCCTTTCAGTATTTTCTAGAGACAAAGTTGTTGTACAAAGTTTAGTATTTTCTTCTGATGTATCTGCTGTTATGGTTCTTACATCTGATAGTAAAGATCTTGCCTGTCGAAAAGCAGTCTTTGACACAGACGGTCCACTTGTCTTGCACAGGCACGCTCTACCTGCACTGTTGAACATGCATCCATGAACCCTGTTGTTCCCTATTCCAGGAGGACTTCAGCTCTCCCAGTCATTACTCTTAATCCAACTTAAAGTCCAGGAGCGCTTCCTCTCCAGAAACGGGCAGTCACAGCTTTGTTGTGGCACAGTAACAGCAAATTACTGCAGTATTGATACGGTTGTTCAGGTTTTGTTTAGAAAGTGAGTAACAGGAAATAAATAAGGAGTTGAATATCCTTCCTCCTTGGGGTTTTGGGTTCTTTTTAGTACAACTTCATTGAGTGACTGCAGCCAGGTATTCCAGCGTGAGTGAATCATAGAATCATAGAATAGTCAGGGTTGGAAAAGACCTTAAGATCATCCAGTTCCAACCCTCTTGCCGTGGGCAGGGACACCTCCCACTAAACCATGCCATCCAAGGCTATGTCCAACCCAGCCTTGAACACCGCCAGGGATGGAGCATTCACAACTTCCCTGGGCAACCCATTCCAGTGCCTCACCACCCTTACAGTAAAGAATTTCTTCCTCATATCCAATCTAAACTTCCCTGTTTAAGTTTGAACCCACTACCCCTTGTCCTATCACTAGTGGGAGGTGTCCCTGCCTATGTCAGGGGGTTGGAACTAGATGATCTTAAGGTCCTTTCCAACCCTACGTATTCTATGATTCTATGATTCTACAGTCCCTAATGAGGAGTCCCTCCCCAGCATCCCTATAGGCCCCCTTCAGATATTGGAAGGCAGCTATGAGGTCTCCACGCAGCCTTCTCTTCTCCAGGCTGAACAGCCCCAACTTTCTCAGCCTATCTTCATACGGGAGGTGCTCCAGTCCCTGATTGTCCTCATGGCCCTCCTCTGCACTTATTCTACCAGTTCCATGTCCTTTCTATGTTGAGGACACCAGAACTGCACACAATACTCCCAGTGAGGTCTCACGAGAGCAGAATAGAGGGGCAGGATCACCTCCCTCGGCCTGCTGGTCACGCTCCTGTTGATGCAGCCCACGATACCGTTGGCTTTCTGGGCTGTGAGCGCACACTGCAGCCGGCTCATGTTCATTTTCTCATCAACCAACACCCCCAAGTCCTTCTCCTCAGGGCTGCTCTGAATCTCTTCTCTGCCCAACCTGGAGCTGTGCCTGGCATTGCTCCGACCCAGCTGTAGGACCTTGCACTTAGCATGGTTGAACTTCATCAGGTTGGCATCAGCCCACCTCACAAGCGTGTCACGGTCCCTCTGGATGGCATTCCTTCCCTCCAATGTATCAACCGAACCACACGGCTTGGTGTCATCGGCAAACTTGCTGAGGGCGCATTCAATCCCACTGTCCATGTCACCCACAAAGATGTTGAACAAGACCGGTCCCAACACCGATCCCTGGGGGACACCACTCGTTACTGGTCTCCAGCTGGACACTGAGCCACTGAGCACTACTCTTTGCGTGTGGCCATCCAGCCAGTTCTTTATCCACCGAGTGGTCCACCTATCAAATTGATGTCTCTCCAACTTAGAGACAAGGATGTCATGCGAGACAGTGTCGAACGCTTTGCACAAGTCCAGGTAGATGACATCAACTGCTCTACCCTGTCCATCAGTTCCGTAGCCCCATCATAGAAGGCCACCAGATTGGTCAGGCAGGATTTCCCCTTAGTGAAGCCATGCTGGCTGTCCCCAAACACCTTGTTGGTTTTCATGTGCCTTAGCATGCCTTCCAGGAGAATCCACTCCAAGATTTCACCAGGCACAGAGGTGAGACTGACTGCTCTGTAGTTCCCCGACTCATCCATTTTCCCCTTCTTGAAAAGGGCGGTTATATTTCCCTTTTTCCATTCATCAGGAACTTCACCTGACTGCCATGATTTTTCAAATATGATGGATGGTGGCTTAGCAGCTTCATTTGCAGCTCCTTCAGGACCCGCTGATGGATTTCATCCGGTCCCATGGACTTGTGTATGTTCAGGTTCCTAAGATGGTCTCGAACCAGATCCTCTCCTACAGTGGGCCCAGGGTCTTCATTCTCACTGTCCCTGCATCTGCCTTCCAAGAGTCAGGTGGTGTGGTCAGGGTGTTCGCCAGTGAAGACTGAAGGCCCTCCTGCAGCACTCCCTTCTAGTTGGGCTGCAGCACTCCTGTGCTTGCAGCAAGTGATCCCTGAATATCAACCAACAGTCTCGGGCCCCTCTTCCCTCTAGGGCTGTATCCCATGGAACCTTACTGAGCAGGTTCCTGAAGAGGCCAAAGTCTGCTCTCTTGAAGTCCAGGGCAGTGAGAGCTTGCTGCACGCTCTGGTCAGGGAAAAGGGTGTGAGAAGGAGCCAACTGATCCTGCATGTCCACTATTGATAGATTATAGACACTGCCCCAAACTGGGTATTCTATGGCAGTCCTGATGCAGGTGCAAAGGTGGTCCTGAACTATCTGGTGGCAGCCAACAAAATAGCAGACTCATTATTCTCAGCTGTGGTGGAATCTCGCTTGTGAGATACCGTGACTGTGCTTGGGCACCCTCAGTCAGGTAAGAATCATTCTCCTTGCAGACAGTGGACTTGCTGTTTTGTGTGTGTGCAGTGACCAGGCAGACTGGCACCAGTCTGTACGGACACCTGGAGGTATTGGTGCTGGATCTGCTGAGGGAGCTGTGCCGTAGTTTAGAATGAATTGTCAGAAAGATGTCAGACGCACGGTGCAGCCCATGGCCAAGACAAGTCTCCGTGATACCAGCCTGAGGTCAGCGGAGCAGCAGGGAGTGAGCACGCAGTCTGCAGGAGAAAGGAGACGTTAGTGCACAGCTCCCAAGGGGCAGCTCCTGCCAGCCGGCAGCGCTGGGGACTTGAGGATGTCACAGAAGCATGGAATGGTTTGGATTGGGAGTGATCTTAAAGCTCATCCAGTTCCAACCCCTGCCACGGGCAGGGACACCTTCCACTAGAGCAGATTGCTCCAAGCCCCTGTGTCCAACCTGGCCCTGAGCACTGCCAGGGATGGGGCAGCCACAGCTTCTCTGGGCACCCTGTGCCAGCGCCTCAGCACCCTCACAGGGAAGAGCTTCTTCCTGAGATGTCGTCTCAATCTCCCCTCTCTCTCAGGTTAAAGCCGTTCCCCCTTGTCCCATCCCCACAGGCCCTTGCTCTCCCCACAAGAAATGAGGCAGATCCCAGGATTTAAGGCAGCCGCAGCGCTCGGCTGCCGCCTCAGCCAGCACAACTCGCACACCGAGTCCAAAGCAGCCACTCTGGGGACGTCACTTGAGGTGTTCTTGGCAATTCCTAAAGCACCCCAAGATCGCCATCGCCACCCACCTCGTTCCACCCTCCTGTGTCAACAGGCGTCACCGGCACCGAGACACCGAGATGGGAACCACCAGAGGAGCTGCTCTTGCCTCCTCCACCGGCAGCTTGTGTTCCGTGGGGCACATGTCATCTCCCGGTGCCTCTGGTGAAGGGTTCCGTGGCCTCACACACCTGAACACGGGGAGTTCCAGAATCAGCCACCCCTGAGGTCCCCATGGTCAGTGTGACGCATGAGCTCTGACTGGGTCCATGGGATGCTCTGGAGGTGCTGCAGGCATTCTCTGGGATTCTCCAGGGGTATCCCTGGGATGCTCTGTGGGTTCTGAGGATGCCCTGGAGGTGCTTTAGGGGTCACCGCAACCCAAATCCCACCCAAATCTGGCAAACCGGGGGTTTATTATATTTTTTTCTCCAATCCTGTCACGAGCAGGGAGCATTTCCTCAGTCCTGACCCTTATTCAATAGAATTTCTCTGCTTCTCATCAAATCAACATTAAATCAGTGGTAAGTCCGTGCAGAGGTGCCTCTCTGCATGCCTTGAACCAGGAATACACCTGCTGCCAGACGGATATGGTTCTGGGCAATCTGTGACAGTGTCCCTTCACCCTCACAGGGAAGAACTTCCTGCTAAGGTCTCATTGTATTCACCCCCTTCTGTCAACTTAAAGCCGTTCCCACTTGTCTGATCACTACATGTCCTTGTAAAGAATCCCCCTCCAGCTTCCTTGTAGGCATCAAACAGACACTGGAAGGCAAACTCACTGTCTAAGGCATCATCTAAATTATCATTTACATCGTCTTCAAATCACTGTGAAACCACTTGAATTAAAATTCAGTTATTGCTAAATCACCATTGGATTCCCATTTGATTTTAATTCAGTCTCTCATTAATTACCATCGGTCATTAATAAGGCCCTTTCAGTTACCCCCACAAGGATGACTTCCCTGAACCATTCCCCTGGGAAGCACAATGAGTCACAGCTCCAAGTCCACTTCCCTTCAGGTGTGCAGCAGCAGATCCAGCAAGTGCCCCCGTTCCCCACTGAGGGCCATGGCAGATGGAGGAAGCCCAGCACATCCCGGCTGGGTCCAAAGAGAGCCGCAGAGAAGGTTCCCGAGAGCTCCTGGCACAGGGACTATCCCAGCTCCAGCTCCAGCCTGCACTGGACGCCCTGCGCCTCCTGCCCTTGGCAGCAGGGTCACAGCAGGGCCCATTGTGCCCCGGTCTGTGACAGTCCCCGGTGTGGTCTCGTCCCTCGCGCTGCCCTTCCCTCCCCCTGCCCACATCCTCCATCCCGCAGGGGGGCAGAGAGACCCCGCAGCCACCCCAGGGTGGCCTGGGAGGAGGTGGGGGCTCCCCAGGAGAGCAGCTCTGCGCTGGAGCCAGCCGAGGTGTGCCTGGGGCAGCCACTGCAGAGCGGGGAGTGAGGGCTCCCCCAGGCCTGGGCAGGGCCAGGGACTGTCATCAGCTGGGTGCTGGCACTGCTGGATCCCGCTTCTGATTCGCACTGCCAGCCAGGATCGAGACAATGCACCGCCGGTATCAGTTGTGCCGTCCCACTTTGCTACGGTTCACATTGAGGTTCCACCCTGTCCTGCACGGCAGCGGTCAGTGGCACAGTTGCGGAGCGCATCGTGTGCAGGCGAGGCCCAGCAGCAGCTTCACTGCCCTGGCCCTTCGGCTGCCGGGGCAGGGACGGAACGTTCTGGCTCTGCCGCTGCGCTGCGGGATGGCCGGGAGAGGGCGCCGGAGAGGCTGCGCGTAATTGGCCTCTCAGGTGGAAAGCGAGGAGCGGGAGCTTCGGGGCGGCCCTCACCGTGCGGCGGCGGCCGAGCTGCGGGTTTCGGCCCCGGCTCCTCGGCTGTGGGAGCAGGGCCCGGACGTTCGTGATCTGCGCACTGTGCCCCAGGACGCTGCGAGCGGGCACCAGAGGAAAGGGGGAATCTACGGCGGATGTGCTGGGGCCGTACCCCGCCGCTCTGTGGCCCATCCCGGGCTCCGCGCATCCCCCTTCTGTCCCCCCCACCTCCTTGGGCACCCCGATGCCCTCCCGCCGCCCGGCCGATGGCGCCGGGGCAGCGCCGGGGACTGCGGCGCAGCGAGGCCGGGATGAGCCGCTCCTCCCGGCTCTGCTCTCCTGGGGCGCCCTCGGCACGGGGGCGCGGGCGGGGAGAGCAACCACCGCGGGTGTCCGCAGCCCCGCCTGTTCTCCCCAGTGCTCTCAGTGCCCCCCATGCTCCACAGTGCCCCCGTCCTTCCTGTTCGTCCCGACCCCCACTGCTCCCACTCACCCGCCCTTCCCCGTATTCCTTACAGCGGTCCCCCAGATCTTCCCAGCGCTCTCCCCACCCCCCCCATCGTCCCACATCCTTCCCAGTGTTCCCAGCGCCCCCGTGATCTTCCAGTTCTTCCCACTCCCCCCAGTGCCCCCCATCCTCCCCACTGCTCCCAGTGCCCGCAGAGCGGTGCCCGGGCCGTAACAAACGAGGGTCGGCGCCTCCATTGTACAGATATATATAGTATATACACGGTACACTGTGAGCTTAAATAACCCAGCACCCCTCCGGGGTCGTCCCCCCCCATTAAATACTTCCCCCCCCCCCCAAGTGGCTCCAATCCAGTCGGACCCCCCTCACCCCCCGCGTGCCCCCCTCCTCCCCCTCCCAGTATAACCAGCTCTGGCTCCCAGTTGCCCCCACATCCAGTTACTGTCGGAGACTTTGGGGGGGGGGGCGTGGGGGGGGAACGGGGGAGGACAGTGGGGAGGGGGTCAAAATAGAAACAAAAACTAAAGGAGTTCCCCCCCCCGGGCCGAGGGTCCGGGACCCCCCGACCCGGCTGGGGGGGGGGGGCAGTGGTGGGGGCGTCCCAGCCCCGAGAAATACTGTGATTTATTGGGGGACAGGGGGGTATTTACAGATGGGGGGGGTGCAAGCATCGCCTCCACCCTGGAGGGGGACCCCCGTGTGTGTCCCCCCCGCCCAAAGAAGGAGAAAGCCCTGGGCTCGGGGGGGGGGGGCAGCAGGTGCTGGGGGGGCAGCCCCCCAGCAGTGCCCCCCTACAAGTGGGGGTCCGGGCCCCCCCCCATGCCCACTGCAGGGGTTGGCAAAGGCTGAGAGGGTCCCTCCTGCCCAGAGGTGGGGGGAGGGCACTTGAGGTCCCCCCTCCGCACCCAACCATGGTGGGGGGGGCATCCCACTGTGTGGGGACACAAAGGCAACCCCCCCCCAACCATTGCTTCAGGTGAGTCCCAAGAGGAGCTGGGGATGGGGGGGCTTCCAGCATAGCCCCCCTTTGCTCCCCCGTATAGCTCACATTTGGGGGGGGGGAACATTTATTCCACCCCCCCCCCAGCGTCCAACCAGGTGCCAGCTCTGTTTTGGGGGGGGGGACGGGACCATTCCCCCCCCAGTCGGTCCATCACGTTACCACGAGACTCACACTGGACACAGACACTAAGGTGGGGTGTGCCCCCCCCAATTTCCCTCCCCCCCTCCGAGATGCAGCTTGCCCCCCCCCCATGGCTGTGCCCCCAGGGGGGAGGTGGGGGCACCGGGAGGCTCTGGCGGGGTCTCACCTCCTCCCGAGTGGGGGAGAGGTTTTGGAGGGGGGGAGGGGCAGGCCTGGGGGGGGGGGGGGGGTAGGGCCCCCCCAATATCGCTGCGGTTTGAGGGTGACTTAAGTCGGGTTGGAATTTTTCAAAGTCTGCAGCTTGGCCTCCAGTTCGGAGATCTGAAAAACAGCAAAGGGAGAGGTCTCAGCGGGGGGGGCGCGGGGGGGCACAGGGACGGGGACACGGCCACACGCAGGGACAGGGAGGCAAAACAGGCGGGGGGGGGACAAGGTGGGAGGACACAGAGATGGGGATACAGGGATGGGGGGGGCAGGACAAGGGGGGAAAGACATGGGGGTGCGGGGGTGGTGGGAGACATAGGGATAGGGGCACCGGGATGGGGACACAGGGACAAGGGTGGGGGTGGTGGGGGACTGGGATAGGGGACAAGGCTGGGCCATGGGGGCTGCAGGCAGCGAGGGGGGAGTCGCTGTGGGGCGTCAGGGGGACGCTTCGGAGGTGACGGGAAGGGGGTTACATGGGGGGGCTCTGCTGGGAACTGGGGGACCTCCCCGTGCTCCCCTGCACCCCGGTGCCCCTGAGCCCCCCACCGCAACCCAGGGCAGCTCTGCAGGATCCCGGGGGATCCGGTGATCCCTGCCTGCTGCAGGGGAGCCACTGGCGCGGAATCCAGGGCGATCTGTTGCGGGATCCAGCATGACCAGCATGGGATCCAGCTCGCAACAGAGGATCCGGTGCGGCCCCATGCCTCATGCCCATCGACAGGGAACCACTGCAGGATCCTGCGCGAGCAGCCTGGGATCCGGCGCCCAGAAAATCCCTTTTGATCCATTATGGGATGTCAGACCCTGAGGCAGGATCCACTGCGACCCAAACCCTCGGCAGATCCACTGCAATCCAGTGTGGGATCCAGTGCCAGGAGGAGGATCGGGCGTGCGCCAGCGCCTGAGCAGATCCACTGTGATCCGGAGCACAAATCCGGTGGGATCCCGGTGCCCAAAGCAGATCCACCGCAATCCGGCGTTGGGATCCCGCGGCCGGAGCTCAGTCCGGAGGGGAGCCAGCGCCTCACGCAGCTCCGCTACCGCCCGGCGGCGGGATCCAGCAGCTTGGCGCGAGCCGGCGCCCGAGCAGATCTGCTACGACCCATCCTGGGATCCAGCGGCGACGGGAAGCCATGGGAAGCCATGGGAAGCCATGGGCCGTGGTGGGAGCGGCGTGATGGCGGCGGGGCTCAGGGGCAGCCCGCGTCCCGGCGCCCGGTGCCCACCTTCTCCTGCAGCTTCTCCATCTCCTCCTTGTGCGCCAGCTCCGACTCCTCCAGCACCCGCCGCTGCGCCGTCTCCTTCTTGAGGAACTCGATCTCCCTGCGGGACCACTGCGTGGGTGCGCGGCCCCCCCGTCCCCTCCCAGCACTGGGGACACCCCATGGAGCCGGGGCAGGGTTGGGAGGGGGCGGGAAGGAGCTGGTGCCCAGGGGATGGTTCCACATCAAGGGGAAGGCCCCTGCCCAAGGGAACGTCCCTGCTCCGGGGGGTGAAGGGCACCCAGGAGGGATTTGGTGCCGCATGGATGGGTTCCTGCCCGGAGGGGAAGGTCTCTGCCCAGGCGATGAGGGATGCCCAGGAAGGAGCTGGCGCCCTGGGGAAAGGTTCATGCCCAACGAATGATCTATGCCCAAGGACAATGGGTGCCCATGAAGGGGTCAGTGCCCCACAGGTGGATCCATGCCCTGGGGATGACTCACACCCAATGGTCTTTGCCCAGGGACAAGGTGTGCCCTGGAAGGGGATGGTGCCACAGGGGATGGATGTGTGCCCTGGGGATGGATCATGCCCACGGGGATGGAGAGGTGCCCAGAGCCCAACGCTGCCCTCACTTTTGCTGGTACTCCTTGATGAGCCTCTTGGCCTTGCTGTACTTGCGCTCCAGGGTCTGGTACTGTGCCTGAGTCTCCTTGAGGTGCTCATCCACAGCCTGGCAGAGGTTCTGCGCCTCCATCCAGTACCCCTCCAGCTTCTCCATCCGCTCCTTGTTCTCCTCCACGCTCTGCTCCAGCTGGGCCTTCTCGGCCCTCCAGCGCGCCTTCTCCTGCTCCAGGCTCTGCAGCTGAGGACAGCAGGGTCAGGACATGGCACGGCCAGGGACAGGCATGACGTGGCATGGAACAGAGCCAGGGAATGGGCACGACACAGCACACCATGGCATGGTACAGCACAGGAAGGAGCAGGCATGACACGACAGAATCATGGAATCATAGAAGGGTTTGGGTTGGAAGGGACCTTAAAGCTCCTCCAGTTCCAACCCCTGCCACGGGCAGGGACCCCTTCCACTGGAGCAGCTTGCTCCAAGCTCCTGTGTCCAGCCTGGCCTTGAGCACTGCCAGGGATGGGGCACCCTGTGCCAGCGCCTCAGCACCCTCACAGGGAAGAGCTTCCTTATATCCAACCTATATATCCCGTTTCAGTTTGAACCCATCACCCCTTGTCCTATTACTACAGTCCCTAACGAAGCGTCCCTCTCCAGCATCCTTGCAGACCCCCTTCAGATACTGGAAGGATATGAGGTCTAAAATGTGACATGTGACATGACATGACACAGCACAGCACAGCACAGCATGGCACAGCATGGCACGGCCAGGAACAGCACGGCAGGGCACAGCATGGTGAGGGGCCTGGGGGTAGATGTGGGGAGCTAGGAGGGGATGGAGGAGATGGAGACGGAGGGGGGGGTCAGGGCAGAATGAGGAGGGGTCCTTCCTGGCCAAGGGGAACCAGGGCACCCGCTCACCTTCCTCTTCAGCTGCTGGATCTCAGCCTCAGTGACGGCATGTTTGATCTGGAGCTGCGAGAGGAACCGGCCCTTCACACGTCTCCATGGTGGGCACAGTGCCCCAGCACCCCTGGCTCCCCCAGCACCCCCTGGTACCCCTGTACCCCTGGCACCCCCAGCACCCCCAGCACCCCCTGGTACCCCTGTACCCGAGCACCCCCCTGCACCCCCTGGTACCCCTGTACCCCTGGCACCCCCAGCACCCCCTGGTACCCCTGTACCCCAGCACCCCCCTGCACCCCCTGGTACCCCTGTACCCCTGGCACCCCCAGCACCCCCTGGTACCCCTGTACCCCAGCACCCCCCGCACCCCCCGGCACCCCCAGCACCCCCTGGTACCCCTGTACCCTGGCACCCCCAGCACCCCCTGGTACCCCTGTACCCCAGCACCCCCAGCACCCCATGGTACCCCTGTACCCCTGGCACCCCCAGCACCCCCTGGTACCCCTGTACCCCAGCACCCCCAGCACCCCCGGCACCCCCAGGTACCCCTGTACCCCTGGCACCCCCAGTACCCCCAGCACCCCCCTGCACCCCCTGGTACCCCTGTACCCCTGGCACCCCCAGCACCCCCTGGTACCCCTGTACCCCAGCACCCCCAGCACCCCCTGGTACCCCTGTACCCCTGGCACCCCCAGCACCCCCTGGTACCCCTGTACCCCAGCACCCCCCGCACCCCCCGGCACCCCCAGCACCCCCTGGTACCCCTGTACCCTGGCACCCCCAGCACCCCCAGCACCCCATGGTACCCCTGTACCGCTGGCACCCCCAGCACCCCCCGGCACCCCAGCACCTCCTGGTACCCCTGTACCCCAGCACCCCCAGCACCCCCAGCACCCCCTGGTACCCCTGTACCCCAGCACCCCCAGCACCCCCTGGTACCCCTGTACCCCTGGCACCCCCAGCACCCCCCGGCACCCTGCAGCCCCTCTGCACCTCCTTGAACTTGTGCACCAGCTTTTCGGGGTCCATCTCCACAGGCGAGAGCGTGTCCTCATTCTCGGCCAGCTCAAACACCTCGATGGCCATCTCGCCACTGGGGAACATGGGGCTCATCTCCTCCTCCTCATCCGTCGCGTACTCGCCCGTCTGCGGAGGGCATGGCCCAGTGTTTGCCGGTGGTGGTGGTCCCCAGCCTGGCACCCTCAGCCTGGGGAAACTGAGGCACGGGGTGGGGAACCAGGCCCGTGCCCCCCTGGGGGGGCTCTGTCCCCCTCACCTCCTCATCATCCTCAGTGTACTGAGTGTAGCGCTGCTCGATCATCTCCCTCTGCCACCGCTCCTGCTCCAGCGTCTGCTGGATCAGCTGTGCCACCTCGCTCTGCTCCCCCGGCTTCTCCCGCCCGATGAGGAACCTGCGCAGGATGGGGGGCTCAATGGAGATGGGGGGGCTTAGTGGGAATGGAGGGCTCAGTGGGGCTGGGGGGCTGCGACCATGGGGGTCTGTAGTGGGGGACATGCCAGTGGCACAGGCGGGGATGTCGCTGAGGGACAGGCAGTGCTCCTGGTGGAGATGCTATGGGTGGATGAGCTGGGGCCTGGGGGAGATCCTGGGCTGATGTGGGAAGATTCTGGGGGGCACCAGGGTGGCACAGGGCAGGCAGTGGGCATGGGACCGGAGGGGATGGAGGTATTTTGGGGCAGGGGGACAGCCCAGCCTGGGGTTTGAGGTGCTCTGGGTACAGGCTATGGGGCAGGGTGCTGCAGGGGGCCCAGCACGGCTGCGGAGGTGTCCCAGCCCCCCCCAGGCCCCCAGTCCCAGGCCCTACCGGACACGGCCCTTGGTGTTCCTGAGGACGGAGGCAGCGAAGCTCTGCGTCACCCCAACCAGGCTGGTGCCATCCACCTCCACGATGAGATCGTTTACCTGGATCCTGGCGACACGGCGACCGTCACAGCAGGGCCACCCCTTGGCCGTCTCTGCCCGCTCCCGCACCAGCTCCTCCATCACCACCCAAGCCCATGTGGACCTGGGGTGGCTTTGGGCTGGGGAGCCCTTTACCTGCCGTCCCGGTGGGCAGCGCCCCCCTCCGTCACCGTCTTGACGAAGATGCCCAGCTTCTCCAGGCCCATGTCGGCCCCCGCGCCCATGCCGATGATGCTGATCCCCAGCCCTTCCGAGTCTGCAGAGACACAGCAGCGTCCTGGCGGGGTGGCACCGGCCACCCAACACCAATGGACTCCCCTCCAGCCCATCCTCAAGGTGCCACAGGGCCCTGGGGCACAGGACGGGACGAGGACCCACCTTTCTCCAGCTCCACAGGGAAGAGGTCGAGTCGCTCCACCCTCTTCTCCAGCTCGTACTCAGCCGATGCAGCCATGGGGTCAACATCTTCATTGCGGCGGTCGTAGTCTTCATTGGAGTAAGTGCTGAAGACCTGAGGGGTGCACGGAGCTGCTCGGTGAGGCAGCGGGATGGGATGGGACAACACGGCAGCCATCCACCCACAGCCAAGAGGGCATCCTGGGGCAGGGGGAGCCCAGGGCAGGGGCATGCGGATGTTACTGAGCCTATGAGACACTGGAGAATCCCTCCCCTCCACAAGTCATGTCACGGAGTCAGGGGGGACGGAGGGACGGATGGACAGAGGGATGGATGGATGGATGGATGGATGGATGGATGGATGGATGGATGGATGGATGGACGGATGGAGGAATGGAGGGATGGAGGGATGGAGGGATGGATGGGTGGAGGGAGGGAGGGAGGGATGGATGGATGGATGGATGGATGGATGGATGGATGGATGGATGGATGGGTGGATGGGCGGATGGATGGATGGATGGATGGATGGATGGATGGATGGATGGATGGACGGATGGAGGAATGGAGGGATGGAGGGATGGAGGGATGGATGGAGGGATGGAGGGATGGATGGACAGAGGGATGGATGGATGGATTCATGGATGGATGGATGGATGGATGGATATATGGATGGAGGGAGGGAGGGAGGGATGGATGGAGGGAGGGATGGAGGGATGGATGGACAGAGGCATGGATGGACAGAGGCATGGATGGACAGAGGGATGGATGGACGGATGGATGGACGGACGGATGGATGGAGGGAGGGAGGGAGGGAGGGAGGGAGGGAGGGATGGATGGAGGGATGGATGGATTCATGGATTCATGGATGGATGGATGGATGGATGGATACATGGATGGATGGAGGGAGGGAGGGAGGGAGGGAGGGATGGAGAGATGGATGGATGGATGGATGGATGGATGGATGGATGGATGGATGGATGGATGGATGGATGGATTCATGGATGGATTCATGGATGGATGCATGGATGGATTCATGGATGGACGGACAGACGGATGGGGTGTGCAAGCACTGGCTGCTCTCAGTCACACAGCTTGGGGCAGGCACACTGGGCCTGTTGCCCCCTTCTCCCCTCACCTGTCCCCATCTTCTCACGGCTCCAACTGCCCCATGGGACAGGGAAGGTCTCACCCTTTGGGGCAGCCTCACCTCATTCTTCCCTGCCCCTCAGACTTCCTGGGTACCTCCATGCAAGCCCGGAGCCCAGGAACCCAAACCCAGCATCCTGCCCGGAGAGGTGAAGCCCACCCTAAGCTGGGGGTTGCCTCATCCCCTGCGTCTCCACTGGGCAGCTCATGGGGGCCTGGGGGCAGGCCCTGGTTCACCCCACACTGGGTGCCCCCGTGCTGGGCACCGAGGTGCTCCTGGCCGAGGTCAGATGTGCCACCAGGAGCCAGATGCAGTGGGGTGCCATACCCCTGCACCCCTCTCCTGGAGCTGAGCCTGGCAGGTGTCCCCGGAGGGGCGAATGGATTAGGGATCACACCACAGACTAAAGGCTTGCAACAAAGGCATTAGGGGTAAGTGACAAGGGACAAAGCTCTTGAGACCCACCCGGGTGGCACCCAGGGGTGCTGGGGATGAGCAAGCCGTGGGACATGCCTCTATCCCCCCCATCCACATGCAGTGCTGCAGGGCTGCAGGCTCACCCTGCAGTGCCCCCACCCTTGTCCCCAGGTCCTGGAGTGGGTTCCAAGGGGGAAGCAGCCACAGCCAGCAAATGCCCAGGGGAAGAGGCTGGTGGTGACTGCCCCCATCCCATGCTGGTGCTGCGGGGAGCCAGTGCCCCTGGTTCCAACCCCTCCTGTTTGGTGGCTCAGCATCACCCATGCACCCGGGAGCTCAGACATGTGGGTCTCCCCCCCATCAGTACACACGGGACCCCCACCATCACCCTGGGGTGGGAGATGGGTAAAAGCAATAGGCTGAAGGCTGTGCTGGGGGAAGCAGAGCACCCCAAAACCCCTGCCTGCCCATTCATGGCGGGGGGCATCTTCTCAAGGCCTGCCTGGCTGGTTCCCACAGGACCCCCCCCCGCAGCGTGCAACCACCCAGCACACGGCCACCACTGTGTGCTGCCCTGGGCGTGGTGGTCCCTGTCCCCCTGTCCCCGGTGGGGCCACCCACCCGCTCTGACTCAGAGCCAGAATATAGGCCAGGCTCTATAAATAACCCAGCTCCAGCACAAAGCAACCACGGCTCCTCCGGCCGGGGGGATTCCTGCAGGGGAGAACACCCCAAACAGCGGCACGGCCTCTTCTCCCCACCCCCAGCCCCGCTGCTGGGGGAGCATCCCTGAGGGACCCCCAAACGCAGCCGGGGAAGGATGGGGAGGACGGGAAATGCTGCGTCCCACCCGGCCATGCCGCCACTTCCCCTTCCTCCACTTCCCGGAACGCTGCTGGGTGCCGACTGGGCCTTATGATGGGGAAAAGAACCCCCAGCCCCTTGCCCAGTGCCTGGGACCCCCAGTGTGGGGGGAGCCCTGGCACCGAGGGACCACTGGGGACCAAGGGCAGAGGACCAGCATCCGTGCCCGGACACATCGGGCATCCCACCCAAAACACGTGGTGCGGCTTGGACACAGCGGTGGGCTGGCTCTGGGTGCTGTACATGGACTGCCCCGGGGGGCCCAGGGCCACCCCCGTCACACCAGCCCCAGGGTGGCCCCTCTATGGCTGGGGGGGGGCCTCAGGCCAGGCCAGGGCCCTTGGTCAGGTGGCCTGTTAGCCAGGCCCGGGGGGCGACCCTCCTTCCCCCAGCACCAACTGGGATGCTGTGCCCCATGGCAGGGGGCTGGGGGCACACAGACCTATCCACATCCCCCTATCCCCAGTACCAGCCCCCCCAAAGGGGTGGGGGTCATACATCCCACCCTGGGGTACCCTCATCCTAGGGTACCCTCATGCTTGGGCGCACCTTATCCTTGGGTGCCCCTCACCCTGGAATACACTGACCATGGGGTACCCCCTTATCCCCAGCTGCTGCCCCCCCATCCCCAGGTGGTCTCACCTGGATGGGGGCCGTGCTGAACTGGATCTTGCGGTTGGGGACAGGCTCCTCTTCCTCGGACAGCCCTGGGATCTCCACACAACCCGACTCAGGTTCATAGAGCCCTTCGGCCTCCTCCTCCTCCTCCAGCCCGCTGCCCCCCGAGTCCTCCCCAAGCCCGCTGTAGGCACTTATGTCCACCAGGTCCGCCTCGGAGAAGTCCTCCTTCTTGGCCTCTTCATAGGCATCGCCTTCCTCCGCCTGCTCTCCCTTGACGCCTTCCTCACCCGCGGCCACACCGGAGCCCCTGTCCAGCCGGGGGGCGGTGGGCGCCAGGTCCTCGGACCCCTTGGCTGCCTGGGGCACGGGCACCGGTTCCACCACCGCCGGCGCCTCCTCCTCCTCGGCCTCGCCGCTCTCCTCCACCTCCACCGGTTTGATCTTGCAGACCTCCTGCAACCGCGGCGCGGGCAGCTCCTTCTCGGCCGCCCGGGCGCTCTTCCCCGCTGCCTTCTCCTCCTCCAGCGGCCGGGCACGGGGCTGGGCAGCGTGGCCATCGCCCACCCGCGCAGCCTCAGCGCCCGGCAGGAAGACGCGGGGCCGCTTGCCCATCACCTTGGTGCCCAGCGGTCCAACCGCTCGCCCCTGCGCCTTGTGCAGGTTGTTCCGGAGGTCAGCCTTCTCGAAGACAGCGCTGAGCTGGCTGACGGTGGGCGAGACGGCTTCGGTGTCCAGCTTGTCCAGGGACTCGGTGCTGCCATTGAACCGCACCACCACGTCCAGCTTACGGTCCTGGAAACCGGCTCGCTCCTTACGCAGCAAGAGCTTGGTGGTGGTGGCTTTCTCCTGCGGGCTCCTCTCAAAGATCTTGCGGGTCTCCTGCAGCTTGGAGAAGGGTTTGTCGGGTTTGGAGTCGAAGCGGCTGACCCTCTCGGAGACGCTGGTGCCCAGCTTGAGGAGGCTGCCCTGGTCCACGCTCTCGCTGAGGCTGCCGGCCCGAGGCAAGGACAGACGGACCGGCTTCTCCTTGGCCTTGGCCAGGTCGCAGGCGCCCTCGGGGCCGGGTGCCGTCCCCATCTGCAGGAACATGTTCTTGATGCGATGAACGTTGGAACCATACTTCTTACCCCGGCTTTTCTTGCCATCTTCATCATCGGCCTCCTTTGTGGGCGCCAGGGCCTGGATGGTGGCCTCGTAGGCATTCCGGTGCGGGGACGCGCTCCGGAGACCCCCGCCGCCCGGCGCTGCTCCGGACGGGGACCCCCCGCCGCCTGCCTCTGTCCTCAGCATGCCGGCACCGGGGCTGTGCCGCGCATCGCCCGCCGCGGCCACCGGCACCACCGGAACCACCACCGCTGCGACCAGCACGGCCGGCACCGGCCCGGCCGGCACCGGCACCAGCACCGCCGCCGCTCGCCGCGGCCCCTCGCCGGTTACAGCGCCATGGGGAGGGGCACGAGCCCGGAGGGGGGGGAGGAGGCGCCGCCCGCAAACCTGCACCGGGCCGCGGGGGGCTGCGGAGCCCGGTCAGGCCATGTCCATCCCGGGGAGGGGGGGCCCGGCCCGGCCCTGCTTCCTTCCTCCCTCCCTTCTCCGCCTCCTCTTCCCCTTTCTCTGTGCTGGTGATGGAGCCGCTGCCTGCGATCCGCCCGCCCCGCAGCCCGCAGAGCCCGCTGGGTCTTAGCGGCGCTCGCTCTTCCTCTTCCTCACTGCCGCCGCCTCAGCGCGGGCACGGGGACCCCCCCGCAACACCCCCCTCGTCTCCACCTGCCCTGCGAGCCCCTCCCGCACCCGCACTGGGGTGCCCGCCCTTGGTGCGTCCCCGCACCCCCAGCACCCGCGTACCCCCTGCTCGTCCGCGCTGACACCCCCAGCTCTGTCCCCGCGTCCCCCCTGCTCTGTCCCCACGTCCCCCCATCCCTGTCCCCCACCGTGCCTGTCTGCCCTTGCACCCCACCAGTTCGGTCCCTGTGTCCCCTCAGCCCCATCTCTATTCACTTTTGTACCCACATCTGCACCGACATCTCCCCCATATCCTCATCGTTTTGTCCCCATGTCCCCCCCTCCCAGCCCTGTATTGCCCCCAGTTTGTACCCACATGCCCCCAATCTGTCCCCATATCCCCCATCCTATCCCCATATCCCCCCTTCCTGTCCCTATATGCCCCCCATGTTTGTAACTATGTCCTCCCCATCCTGTCCCTGTACCCCCACGTTCCCCACCCCGTGCCCCTCCCGTGTCCCCCTTGCTCCCACCCCACACCCAAAGGGCGCCTCGTGGCATCCCCACAGGGCCCCCATTCACTTCCTGGCCCCATAACCCCATCCCTGGGGTGCAACGCGGCCCCCCCCCCGGCACCCCCCCGCAGGGGTGGAAGGGGAGAAACGGCAGCGGGGAGGGGAGGGCTCTGGGCCGGGAGGGCGGCGATGCTGCCCCTGCACCCCACAAGTGACCTCTGAGAGGGCTCTCTGGGGGCGTTCGCTGCTTTCCATCGGGCACTGGGGGGAGGGGGCAGCGCGGGGCCGCGCGGGGGCCCGGATGTGGGGGGGGACGTGGGGGGCACCCCCGCACCCCGAGGCCGGGAACGCGCAGGCCCCAGGACCCTGCCCGCGCAGCCTCACAGCCCTCGGGCGTGACGAGCAGTGACGTCACAAGTGCGACACCCCCCCCCTACCACCCCCTGCTCCTGACACCCCCCCCAGCCTGAGCCCCCCCGCAGGGCCCCTCGCGCACGTGTGCACACACATACATGTACACACACACATACATGTGCACACATACATGTACACACATACATGTACACACATACATGTGCACATACACATACATGTGCACACATACATGTACACACACACATACATGTGCACACATACATGTGCACACACATACATGTGCACACATACATGTGCACACACACATACATGTACACACATACATGTGCACACACATACATGTGCACACATACATGTGCACACACACATACATGTACACACATACATGTGCACATACACATACATGTACACACATACATGTGCACACACACATACATGTACATACATGTGCACACACATACATGTACACACATACATGTGCACACACACATATATGTACACACATACATGTGCACACACACATACATGTACACACACACATGTGCACACACACATACATGTGCACACATACATGTGCACACGCACATGTGCACATACACATACATGTACACACATACATGTGCACACACGTGCACACACTTATATGTGCACATACACATACTTGTACACACACATACATATGCACACACACATACATGTGCACACACACATACATGTGCACACACATGCACACACATGCCTGTGCACACACACACACACACATGCCTGTACACACACATACATGTGCACACACGTGTGCACACAAATACATGTTCACACACATGCATGTGCACACACCCGTGCACACACATTCATGTGCACACACACATGAATGCAAATACATGTGCACACACATGCCTATGGACACACACATACATGTGCACACACACATACATGTGCACACAAATACATGTGCACACACATGCCTATGCACGCACACATACATGTGCACACATATACATATGCACACACATACATGTGCACCCAGATGCATGTACACACATGCATGTGCACACACCCGTGCACACACATTCATGTGCACACACACACATGAATGCAAATACATGTGCACACACATGCCTATGGACACACACATACATGTGCACACACACATACATGTGCACACAAATACATGTGCACACACATGCCTATGCACGCACACATACATGTGCACACATATACATATGCACACACATACATGTGCACCCAGATGCATGTACACACACACATGTGCACACACACATGCATGTACACACACATGCACACACACGTGTGCACACACATACATGTGCACACATGTGCACACACACATACATGTGCACAAAGACATGCGCACTCACACACGTGTGCACACACATGCTTACACACGTGCATGCACATACATGTCCACACGCACACATATGTCCACACGCACACATGTGCATGCACACACGTGTGCGCACACACGAGTGTGCACGCGTGCTCCCTCCTTGCTGCTGCACAGGGGCACACCCGTGCTGCTGCATCGTGCCCCCAAGGGTCCCACACCCCACTCCGCCCCATCCCATGCCCCCGCTGCCACCCCATTACCCATGAGGGGGGTACCAGGACAGGCCCCCCCCGGGACCCCCCACCAAGGGGCCACGGGAGTCCCTCGGGCCTCGGTGGCCGGAGGTGGCCGTGGTGGGGCGTCCCCCGCCACGTCTCCGGTGGAACCCCCCCACGGCCCCCCCCTTCCAGGCCAGCCCTGCTGCCTCCGTCAATCAGCCCTGGCCCCGTTCCCAAGTGCTGGAACATGGAGGCCCCGGAGCTGCTCCTGGTCTGGGTGCTGGCAGGCGAGTGGTGGCCCCATCATCCACTGGGGGGACATGGCCGGGCTGGGGAGACCCCAGCGTGGAGTGAACAGGGGCACCCCCAAAGCGGGGTGGGGCGGGGGGGGTGCGGGTGGACGGAGCTCGATGGAGCCGTCCTGGCCCTGCTGCCAGGCGGGTTTGGGGGGGGGGGGGGTGTGAGGGAGTGGGACCCCTCTGAGGATCCGGGGCAAGGGGGGTGCTGTCCCCATCCCTTTCCCCATCCTTGTCCCTGCCCCCGTCCCCATTCCCGTCCCTTCCTAAATATAGCCCACCCGCTATCCCGGGAGCATTCCTGGCCCTGTCCTGTGTTCCCGGGGCTCTGGGCAATGGGGAAGCTGAGGCAGGGAGGAGCCACGGTGCCCAGCCCTGGCTCCAGCCCCGTCCCTCGCCACAGCCGTGGTCCCAGGGGGGCCCCAGGCCACCCTCCCCGACCACCACGTTCTCTCTGACCACCGCGTCTCCTGCGAGACCGGAGCTGTCTTTGTCCATGAGCTGGAGCGGGAGCTGTTCCTGAGCGCCTTCCTCACCAGGAGCGAGGATGATGGAGGTGAGGGCCAGGAGAGTGGAGTGGGGATGAGGGGGGTTCCTGCAGGGCCTGGGGAGCTGGGACTGTTAATGGGTAGCCCTGGCTAAGCCTGCTCCCCACCAGCCACGACACCAGCTGGGCTGTCTCCATCTGTCCCTCTATCTACACAGTCCCGTAAACCTCCACCCATTCCACCTCCCCTCCACCCATCCTTCATCCATCCCACCCCACATACATCCATCCTTCATCCATTCCACCCCTCATCCATCTCACCCTTCATCCATTCCACCCCTCATCCATCCTATCCTCCATCCATCCCGCCCCCAATCCATCCCACCCCCATCCATCCCACCCTGCATCCATGCTACCCTCCATCCATCCTACCCACCATCCATCCCACCCCCCATCCATCCTATCCTACCTCCATCCCACCCTGCATCCATGCTATCCTCCATCCATTCCTCCATCCCACCCCACCCCTCCACCCATCTGGGGCCTCCCAGGCATTGCCCCATCGCACTGTTGAAGTCACCCAGGAGCAGCAAGCCTTTAACCCCCCCATTTAGGCTCTGAAGGTCATCCCCATTGGAGTCATTCAGCCCCAAAAGGGGAGCGGGACCTCTCCAGGGCCCAGCTGGTGCAGGGACCACTCCTGCTTCCTTGTGGGGATCAGTTGGATGGGGCAGGGCTTGTGGGGCTGTAGCACAGCCCTTGTGTGGCACATGAATCCCCATGTCTGTGTCCTGGTACCCGCAGCCATCCCCATCACCTTCCATGCTCACCTCCGGGACCACCCGGACCTGCTGCGATGGCTGCGGTACATCCAGCGCGACCCCCACCAGCCAGGATACCTTTATGGTTGCCCCACAGCCACCGAGATCGGCACCCACACCATCGAGGTTGGTGTCCCCCCTCCAGGCCCTGTGCTGGGGAGAGCGGGGTTGGCATCTTTGGGGGTGTTCCCTCTGTTGGCAGGTCCTGGCGTACAACCGGCTCACCTACGAGACGGTGGCTCAGCGCCTCCTCATCACCGTCATCCCCGCTCCACGTAAGGGCTGCGCACCCAAACCCCACCGGGATGCCCCTGCACGCGGTGTCCCCATGGGTGCCACGTGTCCCCGCAGGTGGGGAGCTGCCGTTCCAAGGAGAGTTCCTGGTGGGGAACAGGAACGTGGAGGAGCTGCTGCCCGCTGCTGCCCGGGACATCTTCCTGCAGGCCGCGGCAGGCGTCTGGGAGCAGGATGATCTCCAAGTCATCAACATCACCTCGGCCCTGGACCGCGGTGGCCGCGTCCCGCTGCCCATCAAGGGACACAAGGAGGGGTATGAGCAGCACTGCGGGTGCTCCCTGGCAGACCCCAGCCTCTGTGTGTGGGTCTGGGGGTGACCTGCGGCCGCCCACAGGGTCTATGTGTCAGTGGGGTCCCGTGGACCCTTCTCGGGGTGCCTGACATCAGCCGCCTCAGCGCAGAGCCGCTTCCTCTGCAGCCTGGGCCAGCAGCCCCTCGCCTCCTGCTACGACACCTTCGCCCCCCACTTCTCCATTCGCTGGTGCAACCTCACCCTGGTGAGACCCTCATCCCCCGCCCTGCATGACAGCACCCGTGGGGACCCCACCAGTAACCATCACCCCACTGCAGCTGCAGGTCTGGCCCAGCCCCACGACGTCGGGGCCCGTGTGGGGTTCCGGGGTGCTGGAGGAGGGTGGGGGTTTCCAGCCCCCCACCGAGGTGCCCCCCCAGGACCTGTTGCCCGGGTTCCTGGTGACGCTGCTGGTGCCGCTGGCAGTGGCCGCACTGCTCTGCCTGCTCCTGGGACACATCATGTGCTGCCGCAGGGAGGGAGTGTGAGTCGGGGGGGGTCTTCACACCTGGATGCCCACCCTCTGGCCATGGTGGCCCCAGGACAACCGGGGCGGGGGGGAGGGTGAGAGCCTTTCGCACCATTGTTACATTTTCCTCTGTTTTGTAGGCAAAAACGGGACTTGGAGACGTCTGAGTAAGTCCCTGCACCCAGGATGGGGTGCTGGGGGGGGGATTGAGGGGGGCTTTGTCATGGCCAAGCATGGGGAAGGCCTGTGGGGCTAGGGACAGGGACAGGAACAGCTGTCTCTCTGCTGGAGCGTAAAGGTGTCCCATCCCAAAGGGTACCCCCCAGGCTCCCTCCTGCCCTCCCCAAACGTTGGTGTCCCCAGTAACCCCCCACAGACACAGGGTGGAGCACAGAGCTGTTTTACTTCTCCAATAGCCTCGCAGGACTGAACAGCACTGAGGATGGAGGGGCAAACCTTGATGATGAGGGACCAACCCCGATGATGAGGGACCAACCCCAATGATGGGGTGCAGACCCCAGTGCTGGGTTCCAAACCCCAGTAATGGGGGACCAACCCCAATGATGGGGTGCAGACCTTAAGGCTGGGTTCCAAACTCCAGTAATGGGGGACCAACCCCAGTGATGGGGTGCAGACCCCAAGGCTGGGTGGCCATACCCCACTGATGCGGAGCAAACAGCCTGTAATGGGGTGACAGAGCCAACCAAGCCCCTTCCCCAGAAGGCTGTGGGGGGGAAGGAGGGGCGCAGCACCCACTTGTCCCTTCCCCTACAGCATCCAGCTCTTCCACCACACCACGATCCACGGTGACACGCAGGAGCTGAGGCACATGGCCGGCAGCAGGGACGTCCCACGGCCCCTTTCCACCCTTCCCATGTTCAATGTCCGCACGGGGCAGCGCATCAACCCCCTGCCCGGAGCCGCGGATGGAGCCCGTGTCCCGCTCCTGCAGCAGTGATGCCGGAGCAAGGGGGCACAACCCCAGGGACAGGCATGGATGAAGGGGCGTCAGGATACTTTCGTAGGGACCTCGCAGTTGTCACCTCCTTGGGGTGTCCCCGCTGCGGGGTGGGTTTCAGCTGATAAAGTGTCCGTTGAGTGATGGATGTGGCTTTTCTGCTGTATTTTTGGCTGTTTGCTGGGGAGGGGGAGGTGATGAAGGAGGTTTTGGGGTGCAGCCTGCTGCTGGGCTCCTCTGGCTGCAAACTGCACTGAGTTGACCAGTTCTTTGCCCCAGTCAGCCCCAGGTGCTGTGGGGCTGGGGTCCTGGTCTACCCTCCCTGCTGGTGCGGGCTCTGCACCCTTCTGCCTCCCTTTTCAGCTCCTTCTCTCTGCCTGGGTACCCTCCTCTCACCCTGCTTCATCCATGACCCCCCCAAGCCCTGCGGAGGGAAGGGCTCGTCGAGAGTAGGGTCGGGGATAGGGACAGGGACAAGAGGGGGAACGCAGCCCCAGGGACCCACAATGGCACCCCCAGCACCCCGATGTCTCCCGGCTCACCTGGGTCCTTGTGCCCTGCAGGATGGTGCCTGGAGCTCTCTCATTCCACCGCGCAGACCCAGGCATCCCGCTCAGCACCCCCAGCCCCTCCCCGGCCCCCCGGGGGTCCCCCCAGCCCAGCCCCTCACCTCCAAAGAAAGAGCCTCTTTCAGAGCGGCCCCCCCGGCACGGGGCAGGCGCCAGGGTGGGGGTTAAGAAAACAGGGGGCGGGGGGCCAGGGAGGAACAAGGGGAACCATTGATGGGCTGGGGCAGGCGAGGAGAAAGAAGCCATTGAGGTCTTGCCCTGCTGCCTGCGCAGCCCCGCGCCCGCCGTGGGGGTGACCTGCGGGAGCCGAGGGTGGCACTTGGGGGCACACGCGTGAGCTGCTGGTGCTGCCCGGCTGCCCTGCTTCCAGGGAGGGTGCGCGGCTTGAGCTGGGGCTGGATGGTGCTGGCATGGGGGGCAGACCCGCAGGGGGGGCAGGGGGCTTGCACTGTGGCACCCACGCACCGTGACACCCATGCACTGTAGCACCCATGTACCATGGTACCCATGCACCATGGCACCCATGCACTGTAGCACCTATGCACCATGGCATCCATGCACTGTAGCACCCAGCACCCATGCACCATGGCATCTATGCGCTGTAGCACCCATCTACCATGGCATCCGTGCACCATGGCACCTCCAGCCACCCTCCATGTCCCCATTTGTCCCCCCATGTCTCCAATTCTTCCCCCATTTAGGGAAGGGACAACCCCAAAGTTCCCTCCCCCCAGATCCAGACCAACCCTCCTCGCTGGGGGGGGGGGGGTGGATTCCCCCTTCCTTCCTCTCCCCCGCCCCAGGGCAGCGGGGGCTGAGCGAGGAGGAGGAGGAGGCCGGGGGCCGTGGTGGGGTGGGAGGACGGTGGGGCGGGAGCACAGAAGCGCAGGAGTGCAGGAGCAGAGCGGGAGCAGCCGCGACTGAGGACGAGGGGCCCCCAAGCCCGTGCATCCCCCAGGATCCCCACGGCGACCCCGAGAGCGAGGAGCGGAGCAGGTTGGTCGATCGTTTCACATGCTTTATTTCAGCAGTCAAAAAAAGAAAAATAATAGATAATTAAAAAAAAAGAACAATTTCAAATTATTATACATTATACAAACACGGTACGGAGCCGGGAGAGCCCCCAACATCCGCCGGGAGATGAGCCGGCAAACGGAGTGGGTTCGTGCCCCATAGGGGATGCGGAGATGGATGGATGGATGGATGGATGCAGGGATGGAGAGATGGATGAAGGGATGGGGAGAAAGCTGCTGGAAGATGAGAGCAGAGCTGAAGATCCGCATGCTTAACCTGGAAAGTGCAGTCTTCCTTATTCCCTTTCAAGGCTTTGAATTGCGCTGGCTCTACTTTGCGTTTGCTCCGGGATTTGCTTGTGGAATGGGCTGGGGGTTGAATAGCACCTTTAGAAAACTCACCAGTGGAGCTGAACAGCAAAGAAACGGGGAAAGAATCAAACAGAGGGAAAGGAAGATAACTCAAGGTGAGTCTTCGGAGGCGGTAGCACCAGGCGGCCCCAGGCTCGGGTGTTTCGGGACCGGAATGAAAGAGAATTAACCGAAAACCAGGCTAAAAACCCTGGGGGTGAGAAACCTCAATGACTCCTGAGAGACCTTGAATGGAGGAAAATGAACATCAAAGAGCAACAGAGCAACAAAACGAGGGGGAAAGGGGGAATATTAGACGGAAAAATTAGCACCTTTGCTCTGAATCTGGCAGGAAAGTCCCGGCACAGCTGAAAGAAAACCCAAAACGAAGCTAAAACGACATGAAAGTGAAACAAAAATACCCCCAAAATGCGACAAATCTTTAACCCCGGTGAGGTAGCCTTCCGGAAAAGGAGAGTGCGGAGCGAGGGCTCGGGTCTGCGGCGCCGGGGCAGAGGCTGCTCCCCTGGAGCGCTCGGGAATGGGCTGCTGTGGCTGCCTGAATGGGAAGAAAAGAAAGCAAAAAGGAAGAAAAGGACCCAAAACCAAAAGAGCCAAACCAAAGGGAAGGGGGAGAAGGGCAACCCCCAAACCCAAGCAGAGAATCAGAACCAAGGGCTGAGCATCTTCCTTGCAGCGAGAACATGAGCAGGCTGATGAGATGCGAGAAGCAAAGAGGGCTGGGGGGGGAATGAAGGGTTTGGGGGTCCCGGTGCTCTGGATGAGGCTCGGCTGGGTGAGTTGAACCCAACGCCGGGGGGGGGGGGGGCAAGCAAAGCGAACCCACGTCCTGGTGATTTGGTTTGAAAAGTCATTTATTTTTTATTCTTTTTTTGGGGGGTTTAATGCTTTTTGGGGTTTTTTTTAGGTTTTTCTGGTATAGTTTTAGAGACGCTGGATAGAAACCGACACAAATTCGAGTCCATGTGAAATTTTATCCTCTTTTTTTTGGCTGTTTTTTTTTTTTTTGTCTGTTTTTATTATTATTATCATTATTATTACTCTCTCCTGTCACGTGTGGGGCGTCCGGTTTACAAGAAGCAGACAGGGCCAATGTCGATGCCGAATTCCTGGTCTGGAGTGCCAATGTCCATGGGAGCCAAATCGATGATGGGCAGGCGAGAGGTCTTTGTTGTCTTGTACTCGATGACTGTCTTGCCCCAGGTGCCGGTGTGACTCTGTGGGGAGCTCAGGATCAGCCCCGTCCCCACCGCACGTCCCCCCCACCAGCACCAGGACCATTCCCGGCCCCACTCACCGTGCAGCCATCCTCGGTGACGCCGTAAGTGAAGCGGCTGTTGCCTTCAGCCCTAATCTCAATCTCGTTGGCACCTTGGAGGAGAAGGGCCTTCTTCAGGTTGCCAGTGTCCTGGTCCATGTAGGCAACGCTGTTCTTGCAGTGGTAGGTGATGTTCTGGGAGGCCTCGGTGGACATCAGGCGGAGGAAGGTCAGCTGGATGTTGACGTCGGCGGGGTTGGAGCCCTCACCACCATACTCGAACTGCAGGAGAAGGGGTATTAGGCACCACGGAGCTGGTTGTCCATCCCGGTTGTCCCCCCCTCATCATCCCCATGCTCACCTGGAAGCCGTCGCTCATTGTCTCGCCAAACCAGATGTGCTTCTTCTCCTTGGGGTTCTTGCTGAGGTACCAGTTCTTCTGGGCAATGGTGGCCTGGGTTGGGTAGACGCACGTCTCGCCTGTCTCCATGTTACAGTAGACCTTGATGGCATCCAGGTTGCAGCCTTGGTTGGGGTCAATCCAATATTCACCTGTGGGGTAGAGGGAGAAGGGTGAGGGAGCGGGAAGAGATGCAGGTGGCCACAATGGATAGAGGATGGAGGTGAAGAGCAGCCATAAGGGATGGAGGATGGAGGTGAGGAGTAGCCATGGAGGACGGAGGTGAGGAGCAGGGGGAGGGTCAGAGGATGGAGGGATAGGTGAGGAGTAGCTGTGAGAGATGGAGGATGAAGGGATGGCAGGTGGAGGTGAGGAGCAGCCATGAGAGATGGAGGAGGGAGGTGAGGAGCAGGTAGGAGGGATCTGGGGGTGGAGCATGAGGTTGAGCAACAGCCATTGAGGAACAGAGGAAGGAGGTGAGGAGCAGCCACAAGCAATGGAGAGTGAAGGGATGGAGGATGGAGGTGAGAGCAGCCATGAGAGACAGGATAGAGGAATGAAGGTGGGGCTCAAGCAGAGGCGATGGAAGGAGGATGGAAGTGAGGAGTAGGCAGACAGGACAGAGGGGTAGCGGTGTGAGCAGCTCAGAGGGCACCAGCAGAGACACTGACCGCTCTTCCAGTCGCCGTGGCACATCTTGAGGTCGCGGCAGGTACGGGCAGGGTTCTTGCGGGTGCCCTCAGGGCTGCGGATGTTCTCGATCTGTTGGCTCAGGCTCTTGAGGGTGGTGTCGACCTCCAGGTCCCGGTCGCGCATCACGTTGGCATCATCTGCTCTGTAGTAGCGCCCACCATCATGAGCCTTTTCCTGGGGTGGCTGGGGCAGGAAGCTGAAGTCGAAGCCACCGCTGGGGGGGCCGGGAGGACCAGGGGGGCCAGGAGGGCCAGGAGGACCCTACAGGAGGAGGATAATGGTGAGCAGGAGATGAAGGCTGGCGGCTCTGGGCAGGCAGCAGCACAGGGGCCAATACGTACTACAGGGCCGACATCGCCAGTGCGACCACGGGGGCCAGGGGGACCGATGGGACCGGGCAGCCCGTTGAGACCATCTTTGCCAGCAGCGCCAGCAGAGCCAGGAGGACCCTGTGGGAGAGGAGAAGGGGTGAGCGTGGCCATCATCCCCGTGAGGAACCTGGTGGCAGTGGGGACCTTCTCCCTGGGACGCTCCAGGAGACTGGAGACTGACTCAGCTGAGGACTTACTCTTGGACCAGCTGGACCAGAAGCACCAGAAGGACCTTGTTCACCAGGAGAGCCCTGTGCAAAGCAAGGAACAAGAAGAGGTGTCATGAAAATCTTGCTTTGGTTCCAGGCCGTGCGGCAGCACCCAGGGCCGCCATCACCCTACCCATGGCACTTACAGGAGGACCAGGTGGGCCCTGGAGACCAGAGAAGCCTCTATGACCCTTCATGCCTCTGTCACCCTGTTCGCCGGTTTCACCTTTGTCACCACGGGGACCTTGTGGACCCTGGAGGCGGAGGAGGATGTGTTGAGCAGGGTCCCGGACACCGACTGCCCCCATGCACACAGGGACACAGAACCACCAAGGAGGATGGAGGCAAACACCAACTTACAGCAGGACCACGAGCACCAGCAGGACCAGGGGGACCAGCAGGACCTTGAGGACCCTGGGACAGGAGAGAAGGGGGCAGGTTAGAGCACCCTCCACCTTCTGCTGGCAGCACCACCCCGAGCAGGGGGGTGGCACACTGCATTCCCAGGAAGCTCCCTCCAGCACCGGGAGCAGATCCCAGGGCCAGACCTGAGCCCGCAGTGGGTCTGCAGGGTCAGCCCTCGCTCCAGAGCCCGAGCCTGGGGTGACCCCTGGGCTGGGAGGGGGCGAGGGGGGTTCAGGGCAGAGCATCACTTACGGTCTCACCGCGATCTCCGCTCTTGCCAGCAGGGCCGACGGGGCCAGGGGCACCGGGGGCACCGGGAGCACCAGGGGGGCCGGCGGGGCCAGTCTCACCACGGTCACCCTGTTAGGAGGAGGATGAGGAGGAAGAGGAGGAAGAAGAGGAGAGGTCAGCGTGAGCCAGCACATCCCCATCACCCATTCCCGTGGCTGCCCACTCACCTTGGGACCAGCAGCACCATCACGACCAGGGGCACCTTCAGCACCGGGAGCACCCTACAGAGGAGCAGAGACCCCTCATGAGGGCAGGACAGGGCTAACAGGGGCCTGAGTGTCACCATGTTCACGAGTGCCACCAGTAGGCAAGTCCTCAGTGAGCGCAGCAAGCCCAATGCTGACGGGGGGCTGCCCATGCCCCCCAGCACCGATGGTTAACCACAGCCACTCACCTCACGTCCAGCTTCACCGGGGGGCCCAGCCAGGCCAGGGGGGCCCATGGGGCCGGGAGGACCGCGCTCACCGGGAGAACCGGAGGGACCTTGTTTGCCAGGTTCACCCTGCGAAGGGGAGAGGACGGGAGTGGGGTCAGGCACTGGGAAGCACCTTCCAGGGGTTGGTAGGATCCTGGGGCAGTTCCAGCATCAGGGACCCCCGACACTCACCGAGGGGCCGGGCAGCCCGGGGAAGCCTCTCTCGCCTCTCTGTCCAGGGAGACCAACGACACCGCGCTGACCAGCGATACCTTGGGGTCCGGGGGTGCCAGGAGCGCCCTGGGGGGGACAAACAGCGCCTCAGGGTGCTGCAGCGGTGGGGGGTACTCTCCCGAAGGAGGGCATTGCCGAGGGGTTGGTGCCCCCGTGGGATGGGTGATGCCCGCATCCCTGGCTCAGTGTCAGGGGTGACTTACGATGGGTCCATCAGCGCCGGGGGAGCCCTTCTCACCAGGGGGGCCGGGGGGTCCGGCAGGGCCAGGCTCACCGGGGCGGCCGGCGGGGCCAGTTTCACCACGGGGTCCTTTGCCACCTTCCTTCCCGCTGGGGCCGGGGGGGCCGGGGAGGCCGATGTTCCCCTGGGCAGAGCGGGGGACACGGAGGCGATGCCGTCAGACCCGGCTGAGGCACGGCCAGGGGTGTCTCAGCACCAAGTGGGACATGGCAGGGGTGGGTGCCCAGCACCAGCACTCTCCCGGCGCCCACTTCTCACCCCACCGGGGTACTCACAGAGGGGCCGGGGGGACCAACTCTTCCAGCAGCACCAGGAAAACCAGTAGCACCCTGGAAGGGGGAAAAGACGGAGTTAGGAGGGTCCTGGTCCAGGCATCGCCTGACCCAGCAGGAGAGCAGTGCCAGGGGACACCACAGGGAGCCCTGGGGCTGGTGGGCAGGAGGGCAGTGTCCATCCAGGGGGGCCTGGGGCTGATTTGGGGAGGGGGGGATAAAGGGGCACTCCAGTCTTCCCCTCTGCTCCATTGCTCTGGGGATGAAGCCACCCCAGGTCAATATTGTCCACCATAAGGGTTTGGGGTGCAGGGAAGTGCTGAAGTTCCCCTCTGCCCCACGTGTTGGGGGGTGGAGCGAGGCACAGGGGGGTGTTAAACCACCTCAGGGGTGTTTGTGCCTGGGGGAGGTCCCCAAAAGAGCCCCCCACCCTCCAGACTGGTACTTACAGGGGGTCCAGCGCTACCACGAGCACCTTTGGGACCAGGAGCACCAACAGCACCCTGTGGAGGAGGAGGAAGGGGAGGAGAGGGGTGAGCTGTGCTGTGGGGCTGCACCCCGAGGGGGTTTGGGGTGGGGGGAGTTACTCACGGCAGGGCCAGGAGCACCAGTGGGGCCAGCAGGGCCGGGGGGACCGGCATCACCCTTGGCTCCAGCATCACCAGTTTCACCTTTAGCACCAGGCTGGCCATCGGCACCCTGTGGGGAGCAGAGAGGGGTGAGACAGGGGGGCTCAGCATCGCCCAGGTGGGGCAGGATCAGGCCCCGGGGAAGGGGGGAATGAGGACGCCACTTACAGGGGGGCCAGCAAATCCAGCAGGACCAGGAGGGCCGGGCTCTCCGCGGTCACCCTGCGAGGGACAGCGAGACAGAGGCGTGACACCGAGAAGGAGACAGGCACCCACGGGCACCAAGGGGCGGGCACCACGGCCGGGGCAGGGGAGCACTTACGGGAGCACCACGGGCACCAGTGGGCCCAGCAGGACCCGGGGGACCGGCTTCACCCTGGAAAGGGGGAGAAAAACCAACGAGGAGGTCAGGGCTGCGTCAAGGAGGTGGCTGCAGGGACCAGGACGTATCCATCGCCCTACAGTGGCCCTACCTTGTCACCGGGAGCACCGGCGGGGCCGGGGGGGCCAATGGGACCGGTCAGACCTCGGAGACCGTCTTTACCAGGGGCGCCATCAGCACCTTTGGGACCGGGGTCACCCTGGGAGAGGAAGATGATGGCAGGTTAAGCTCAGCAGCGCTGGGGCACCCTGGACCTTTATCCTCCCTGCAGGAGGCTGGGAGCATCCTCCTGCTGCCAGGGAAGAGCCGGGCTCAGCGAGGGGCTGTCCCCAAGGACCACACTCTGGTGGGGACACCGGTAGCACTGAGCATCCCCTCCGCAGGGCGCTAATCCCACGAGCCCTGGCTCTGGGGAATGTATCCAGCCCCGATGAGGGGGAGGCAGAGAGGGTCGGGAGCAGGGCATGGAAGCAGGGAACAGCAGGATTTGTGGGCAAAACGTACTCTGTCACCCTTGGCGCCTGGCAGGCCGGCAGCACCACGCTCTCCGGGCATACCCTGCAGACCGGGGGGGCCTTGGCTCCCGGGGGCACCGGGAGCACCAGCATCACCCTGGGATGGAGAGACAGGAAATGGGTGTTAGCGAGATCCCGGCCTCAACACCAGCCCCAGCAAAAGGGGCAAAGCCAAACCCACCCCCCACCCCCTTTTACGTCTGCACCCTGAGAGCCAGGACCTCACTCTTACCTTAGCACCATCGTTACCGGGAGCACCGTTAGCACCACGAGGACCTTGGGGACCGGGGGGGCCTTGGACACCGCGTTCTCCAGGGAATCCTCTCTCGCCCTGGAGGAGGGAGGCAGGAGAGGGGCCAAGGCCGTCAGGGGCACGGTGGGTGCTGGAGGGTGCCATGACCTGGCTGGGCAGCGAGTGGGGTTCAACCTACCCTGGCACCAGCGGGACCGGGGGCACCAACGTCTCCGGGGACACCCTGTGAGGGAGGAGAGGGTGAGGGTCAGGATGGGAAGAGGGGACCCCAGGATGTCCCCAGGCATGGGGGGGGTCCGCAGCCCTGAGGGCACAGCGCGGGGATGGGGTCCCCGCTGCTCCCAGGGACCTCCAGAGGCTGCATGGAGCACACGGCCCCAGGGCGCACTGCGGGCACCCATCCGCAGCCCCCAGCCCTGTGGTGGGGAGGGCACAGGGGCAGCCCCCGGCCATGGCCGCGCTCAGCCGCACTCACCTGCTCACCAGGCTTGCCAGCCTCACCGGGGGGGCCAGCGGGGCCCGGCAGACCCTGGGGGAGGAGGAGGAGCGATGAGGAGGTGGTGACCGCAGGGGACAAGGGAAGGGGCAGCATCGCCCCCACCGTGGATGGCTGATGCCTGCACAGGGGATCGGGACGCCCCTCACCTGGAAGCCAGGAGCACCAGCGGGACCTTGTTCACCTCTTTCTCCAGCGGGACCCTGGCGGGGACAGGGCAATCATAAGGGGGGTGCTCAGTCAGCTCCAGTGGCCAAGGGTGGCCGAGGGCTCACTGGTACTCACAGTAGGGCCAGGAGGACCTTGGGCACCAGCTTCACCGTCTTTGCCAGCAGCACCCTGTGGAAGAGGAAGAGGAGGGAGATCAGAGCATGGTCCCACGGGACTCTGCACCCCCAGGAGTGGGGCATGGGGCCGGATGTGGCCATCGCATCCCCCGAGGGCTGGGAACAGCCCTGCTGAGCCACATCACCTCCCACCAGACCCACACCGCCCTCATCCCTGGAGCCTTCCCAGACCTGTCCGGGCCCCCCCACACCAGGGGAAAGCTCCCAGGCAAGCTCTCACTGGGCTGAGCTCTGGTGCATACGTACCACAGCGCCGGGGGGGCCGGGAGCACCCCTCTCACCGGGTTTGCCTGGCTCACCCTGGAAGGGAAAGAGCAGGATGAGATCCATGATGGAGCCGCCACAGCGAGGGGCAGGAGCCTGCAGGCTCAGGCAGGATGGAGGCCGTCCCCGAGCGGGACACATCCCCAGAGCCACCCCACCACCAGGTGGTGGCAGTGGGATCCCTCATGGACCACAGCTCCTGTATCCATGGGGATGCATCACCTCCAGCATCTCCCATTCACTCACCGCAGCACCTTTAGGACCAGGGAAACCCATCACACCAGCTTGACCTCTGGCTCCGGGGGGGCCGGGGGGACCGGGGCGTCCGTCTTGACCAGCGGGACCCTGTTATGGGGGGGTGAGAGAGCTCGTTGTTAGCAGAAGCTAGGGTGAGCCAAGGCAGGAGCGGGGCACAGGGGGACAACTTACGGGGGGGCCAGTCTTGCCATCGGGACCGGGGCTACCGGGGCTTCCAGTCAGACCCTGCAGGAGAGCGCGAGGTTCATGAGGAGATCAGGAATCCCAAGGGATGCTCCAGCGGATGTGAGCACCCTGGAAAGCGCTTCTGCACCAGCACGGAGAGCGCAGACCCCCCTGCCCACCCGGCAGCACTCACCTTGGCACCGGGCAGGCCGGGCTCCCCAGGGCGTCCAGCTTCACCGGGAGATCCTTTGGGGCCAACGGGGCCAGGGGAGCCCCGCTCGCCGGGGGGACCCTGGGGACAGGTGGGAGAGGGGACAGAGTTACCCCCGCAGGGGTGGCAGTGGCATTAGGCCACTGCATGGGACGGGTGGCAGAGGCCCCGTGTCCCCACTGAGGCCGTTCTCACCCAGACAGGAGGAGATGTGGGCACCTACCTTGGGACCAGCGATGCCATCACCACCAGGGAAACCACGGCTGCCGGGAGCACCCTGCGAGGGACACAGAGGGGTCAGTGCGGGGATGGGGGGTGACCTGGGGGGTGCAGGGCAGGGATGCAAGGATGTGGGATCTGGTGTCCTGTGTTGGAAGAGGCTGGGGATGTCCCCACGTGTGTGTCTGTCCCCAGGCACTGACAAGGCTCAGCTGCTGGACACCAGGAGATGGGAGGAGGATGGGGACAGGACTTGGTGGGCATGGGACAGGGCTGCTGCTACTCACACGTTCACCGGCGGGGCCAGGAAGCCCAGCGGGGCCGGGCTCACCACGAGCTCCTCTCTTGCCTTCCTCGCCGGCTGGGCCAGGGGGACCTTGGACACCGGCAGGGCCCTGGGGAAGAAGGGGAAGGGATGAGCACCCAGTGCAGGGAGCCAGGAGGGGCTGAAACCCCCGGGGGATGGGGGGGGTCACTTACGGGTTCGCCTTTGGCACCAGCGTCTCCTTTGCTGCCTGGAGCACCAGGTTCACCCTGGAGGAGGAGAAGAGGGAAAAGCCATTGAACACCAGATTGAAGAGCAAAGGGACCCCTGAGCCACATCCTACACCGCATCTGTCCGCCCCAGCACCATCCTGCACCAGCAGGGCTGGGGATGCCGGAGCAGACACCCCTGGGTCGGGCAGCAGCTCTCTGGAGCAGGGATCAGCCCACGGCAGGAGGCGGATGGAGGCATCCGGGGATACTCACGCTGTTACCCTTGGGGCCGGGGGCACCGCTGGGACCCTGGGGTCCAGAG
Organism: Amazona ochrocephala; assembly: GCA_039720435.1. Lineage (NCBI taxonomy): Eukaryota > Metazoa > Chordata > Aves > Psittaciformes > Psittacidae > Amazona > Amazona ochrocephala. Next base: position 387,066 of record CM077897.1, read on the forward strand.
GGACCGCGCGCACCGGGGAAGCCAGGAGCACCCGCGATGCCCGGAGCACCCTGGAAGAGGCAGATGGTGGTGAGGGAGCAGCTCAGCCCCGCAGCCCAGAGCTGGGTCAGGGGCGATGGGTACTCACGGTTGCGCCCTTGGCACCAGGTTGACCATCAGCACCGGGGTTGCCCTGTGGAGAGGAAGAGGAGGAGAAGGGTTACACTGGGGCTGGCAAGACATGAGGCAAAGGACATTGAGCTGTTGGATGTGACTCACAGCAGGACCAGCAGCGCCAGCAGGGCCGGGGGGACCGGGCTCGCCACGGACACCTTGGGGACCTTCACTGCCACGAGCACCCTGAGGACCCGTTTCACCCTGGGGGGGAAGAGGAGGGAGGAAGAAGCATGAGCACAAGGGCTGCCATGAGGCTCTCACACGGCTGAGTTCCCCCTCATCATCTGCTTTCTAATGGAGGCAAAGCCAGGAGAGGTGCCCATGGGGACATCCCCATCCAGTGCCCCAGGCAGCCCACAGCACTTTAGGCTTTCTTGGTTTTGGGCCACATGAGGATCTCATGTGGTGCTTGGTCCTTCTCCCCATCCCTTCGCTCCCAGTTTCCACCAGTTCTTCCCAGCCCAGGAGATGTCACTTGGGAGGGGATGCTCAGGCAGGTCCTACCTTAGCACCAGCAGCACCGGGGAAGCCAGGGGGACCAGCGGGGCCGGTTGGACCCTACACACGAGAGAGGGCAGGAGTCAGAGCAGGGATCCCACCTCCACATCTGGTTTTCCAGGCAGGAGAGGTCTGGCTCTGGCCGCAGCAGAGCTGGAATGGGATCTTCCTCTGGAGCAGCCAGAGCCCCTGCCGCTGCTGGGCTTGGGGGTTACTTACGGGAGGACCGGCAGCGCCGGGAGCACCATCGTTACCACGAGCACCCTGTGGCAGAGGAGGCCCCGTTAGTGATGCCCAGTGGCAGAAGCAGTGCCCACAGCCCCCCTGTGCATGGGGGGCTCAGTGCTGTCCCAGGATACTCACAGCAGGGCCAGAGGGACCGGGACGGCCTCTCTCACCGGGAAGACCGCGAGGACCCTGTGAAGGGGAGAGGATACGTTTGGTCACCAGGGGAGATGCTTTCCCCTTCCCAGGCCTCCTCCCATCCCTGCATCCCCTGGTCCTGCCCACAGGGTTAAACCCCCTCCCACCCCATTCTCTGGGTACCCCTGGGGAAGCATCCCTGAGGATGTGCTGGATCCCCATCACGTCTTGCCCCAATCCCCTCCCCGCCGTGGTCCCCATGGTCCCCAGTACTCACCATCTGCCCAGGAGCTCCGTTCTCCCCTGGGCTGCCAGGCTCACCCTAGGAGAAAGGACAACGTTGAAGGACCTGCTCCTGAGGTAGAGCAGCAACGGCTTTGTACCGGGATGAAAGGGGTGATGCTGCCACCGCTCCTCACCTTGGGGCCAGCAGGGCCAGGCTCACCCTTAGCACCATCCAGACCACTGAAGCCCTGAGGAGCAGGAGATAGAAGAGTGGGGGGGTCAGGAGGAGCACCCCAGTGAGGTCTGGCTCCCCCTCCCCTGAACCCTGCAGACATGGCAGGGAGGAAGGACTCACTCTGTGACCCTTCATGCCCGGCAGACCGGCAGTTCCTGGGAGACCACGTGCGCCCTAGAGGAAAGGGGACATAGTGATGGAGGACCCTAATGTGGGGTGTCCCGCACCCCATTACCCGTGTTCCCAACGGGAGCAGGCAGCTGGTGTCACGTCCTTGCACCTTGCCATGGTGGGGTGCCCCCATGGGGAGGGCATCTCACCTGGGGGCCGGGGGGGCCGCGCTCTCCGGGGCGGCCGGGCTTCCCAGCTTCACCCTAAGGACAAGGACACCGGGTTGGTGGCACGTCCCCTGCCTGCCTGAGGGGCCCTGGCAGGGCCACCAGGCCCAAACGAGGGAGGGGACACCATTCACAGGCCACTTACATCATCTCCGTTCTTGCCAGGGGGGCCAGCAGGACCACGGGGACCCATGGGACCCTAGGAGAGACGCGGGGCAGGGGTGAGGGTTCTGCGTTTGGTGGCTGGTCCCTGTCGCCCTGCCCCATTCCCAAGGCTGCAATGCCCTGGAGCAGGGACAGCACGGCCATGGCCAGGGCTGGGAATAGGAAGCCTCATCCCCATCCCTGCAGGATGAGGCTGGAGGAGGAGGTGGGAGGACTCACAGAAGCGCCGGGCTCTCCAGGTTCACCAGGGGGACCTTGGAAACCTTGAGGACCCTGAGGGCAGTGGGAGAAAATGGAGGGGAAAAGGAAAAATGGGTTAGAAAATAAGAAGATTGGTCCTGAAGACCCCAGTGGCAATGGCACTGTGTGTGTGTGTGTGTGTTTGTCCCTGCAGCGTGTCCCCACATGTTCCATAGCCATTGGGGATGGTCGGATGCCCTGTCCCTCCCTTGTCCCATCCCATCTCACTCAAAGGGACCCCTGGGGCTGCTCATCCCCAAAACAAGAGGGGAGGATGAGGTGGAAGAAGAGGAAGAGGAAGATACTCACAGGAGCACCAGGAGGGCCGGGGAGACCGCGGGGGCCAGCGGGACCCTGGGAAGGAGAATGGGAAGTGGTGCTAAGTGGCTGCATGTCACCTTGGCCCCATCCCTGCCCCCATTGCGATGCTATTGCTGTCCCCATTGAACCTCATCACCACCCCACCACCATCACATCCCCGTCCCCATCACCACCCCCATCCCTTTTCCCATTGCCATCCCATCCCTATCCTCATTGCCACCCCATCACCACCCCACCCCTGTCCCCATCACCACCTCCATCCCTGTTCCCATTGCCACTGTACTGCTGTCCCCATTGACCCCCATCACCACCCCACCACCATCCCTTCCCTGCCCCCATCACCTCCCCCATCCCTGTTCCCATCGCCATCCCATCCCTATCCTCATTGCCACCCCATCCCTGTTCCCATCACCACTCATTCCTTGTCCCCTTCACCATCCATTCTGTATCTCCATTGCTATCCCATTCCTGTCCCCATTGTCACACGCTCCATTACCACCCATCCCTTTTCCCAGGCCTGTACCCATCATCAACCATTCCCAGTCCCCATCACTACCCCACTGCTGTCCCCAGTGAACCCCATCCCTGTCCCCATCCTCACCCCATTCCTGTCCCCATTACCACACAATTCCTGTTCCTATTGCCATCCCATCCCTATCCCATCCCTATTGTCAACCCATCACCATCCCATCCCTGTCCCCATCACCAACCATATCCTGTACCCACTGCCACCCATCCCTGTCCCCATCCCTCTCCCCATCCCTGTCCCCATCACCTCCAGGACCAACACCCCTCCCCATGCCTCCCACTTCCCACCACTCAGTATCCTCAGCAGCACCAGCACAAGCAGTGCTCTGGGTACCTCACCCTTTTCACGCACCCCCTATGCCCCCCTGTGCCCCCCAGGCACCTCCCCAGTGCTCACCATGGGGCCGGGCACAGCCATGCCTCCGGCTTTCTCGTCGTAGCCATAAGACATTTGAGGAGCGAAGTTCTGCGGGTGGGAGGGGGGGGTGTGAGTAGGGCACAGGCACCCCTTCGGGGGGCTTCACCCCAGAGGGACCCCCCCATACTCACTCCGCCGAGGCCTGGAGGGCCGGGGGGGCCGGGGGGCCCCGGGAGGCCGGGCTGTCCGGGGATGCCATCTCTGCCAGGGGGGCCGGGGAGTCCCTGTTGGGGGGGGAAGAGAAGAGGAGGGTGAGCCCAGCGGGACCGGGATCCCGGCTGCGCGGGGGGGCTGTGGGCTGATACCCACCCTGTCTCCTTTGGGGCCGGTGTCTCCCTTAGGACCCTGATGAGGAGAGATGAAGCCTTGGTTAGCAAAGGGGTTCACAAACAACCGGGGGTGTCGCGGGGTTTGGGGGGGGGACAAAGAGCCCTTACCTCTACTCCAGCGCTTTCTGGGTAGACAGGGGAGGCTGTGGGAGAAAGGAGGGGGGTTTGGAGGAGCCCGCTGTGACCCCCCCGCGGCCCAGACACCACGGGGATGGGCGCTGAGCCATGGGGACCAAGCTGCCGGGGGCCGGGGGGGGGGACGGGGCGGTACCGTCGGTGTCGGGACAGATGGGGCAGCATTCTCCGAAGGGGATCTCAGCGTTGGGGCAGTCGGAGGTGTCCTCGCAGATCACCTCGTCGCAGAGGATGTTGCCGCTGTCGCAGACGCAGATCTGGCAGGGTTCTGGTTTCCACACATCCTTGTCGTTGTACGTTAGACCATCCTGTATGCAGCTTCCAGTTTGGACTGCGGAGAGCGGGGGGAGATGTGAGGGAGGGGGGCACGGCCCCATGCACGGCTCTGCTCTTCCTCTCCCTCCCCTCCGTCCCCCTTGCCTCACTCCTGCAGCTTCTCTCCCTTCATCTGGTTCTCATCATCCCATCCCAGTGACACAGGAAAAGCACCACAATAAACTCTTCCCACATATGCTGGAATTTAAACAAACCCTTCCAGCCAGCTCCAGCTTCCTCACCCCGCCAAGGCAAATACCCCCACAGCGGGCAGGGGGTCAGCGCTGGGGTCCCCTTGTCCACGGGGGCCGGGGATGGGATGGGAATGGGACGGGATGAGTGGGATCGAGTGGGTTGGCCCCAGTGTCTGGGCTGAAATTAGATCCAGGCGGCTGCGGGATAGGGCTGGATCAGGCCGGATGGGTTGGGGAAGGAAAGTGCAGAGACTGGAAGCAGACGTGGGACAGAGAGGCAGAGCCATAGGGCTGCCCCACGGCTGAGATGAGGCCTGGAGATGGGGTGTGGAGGTGGCCCTGCCAGCGGCCCCCTCTTGGTGAGAGCAGAAGGAGGCGAAAATCAAACTGGGAACTGCAAAACACCCATTGCAAAAGGCAAAGGGAAAAACGGCTTTTGCAAAGAGGCAAAAGGGAAAAGGCCGAACCCCTGCTGCAAGGGCCAAAGGCAGGAGGGGAACTGCAGAACGGCCACTGCAAAGAGCAGAACGGCCACTGGAAACTGTGAATGGTAACTGCAAACTGCAGAATGACCGCTACAAACTGCAGAATGGCCATCGAAAACTGCAGAATGGTAACTGCAAACTGCAAAAGGACCACTGGAAACTGCAGAATGGCCATCGAAAACTGCAGAATGGCCACTGGAAACTGTGAATGGTAACTGCAAACTGCAGAATGACTGCTACAGACTGCAGAATGGCCATCGAAAACTGCAGAATGGCCACTGGAAACTGCAGAGTGGCCACTGGAAACTGCAGAACGGCCATCAGAAACTACAGAATGACCACTACAAACTGCAAATGACCACTGGAAATTGCAAATGGCCATGGGAAGCTACAGAACAGCAACTGCAAACTGCAGAGCGGCCGCTGCCAACTGCAGACCGCAGATGCTCAAGTGAAAAATGCCCCCGAAAAGTGAAATAAATCGAAAGAGGCACAAAACCTCTCCCCGGTCCCGAACTGGGTCGGACCCGCGGGCGCCCCCAGCCCGGCTCCGTCGCGGTGCCCCATGCCCATGATGAAGGGGGCAGCCGCGGTGGGGCGCAGCAGGGCAGCCCGGTCCCGCCGGGCCAGCCCGGGACGTTTGGCGGATGAATCATCCAGGACTTGTCTAATTCTTTCCTGATGGGTTTTGCAGCTCCTGGGGCCGGGCCCAACCCCCGCTCCCCCCGCTCCCCCCCGCTCCTCTTCCCCCTCGCTCCCGCGCTCTTTCCCCCCTTTCCCTCCCTGCTCCTCCTCCTCCCCTTCTTCCCCAGCTCCCTCCTTCCCTCCGGCTCCTCTCCACCCTTCCCTCCCGCCCTGCTCTTGGCAGGGCGCCCTGGCTCTCGGCTCCGGCTCAGGCACCCCCCGAACCCCTTCACCCCCGAGACCCCCGATCCTTCTTCTCCTCTCTTCTTTCCCCCCCGGGTTTGGGGCGGGTTTTCTGCTCCGGACGCAAACACCCCCTGACCCGTCCCCAGGCCACGGCAGCCGGACCAAGCGTCGACGATGCTGCCCAACCCCATCCCACCACCGCCCTGCAGCCCGGTGCCGCTGAGGACCATCGCGGATGCCGAACTACTTACTGTCTTCTTCTCCTTGCCCGCGGGTGAGTAGTACAGTCGCTGCTATCAACAGCAGTAACCGAGAATCCACAAAGCTGAACATGTCTAAATATTAGACATGTAGACTCTTTGGGGTCTCTTTTGTTCTTAGGTTGGGGTCATACGGGGCCGATCCAACTCTGGAGCTCCAAATCCAGACCCCAGCAGAAACTTCCTACTGCCCTTGCCCACTCCTTCACCTCCCCTTATATACGATACGCCGGCAGGGAGAGGTGGGACCCATCGCAACCAGGGAATTTTGGACAGCCCCTTGGCCAATCAGCGGCACCCAGCGAGTCAGGGGGCACCCCTCAGCCCCCCCCCCCCCCCCCCAGTCTGTCTGTCCATCCATCCATCCTTGCACACGCATGCACAGCCATGCACACGCAGGGCTGGGAGTGGTGGTTGTGGGGTGGGTGGGAAGGGGGTTCTGGGATGGGTTTGTGGGGGGTTCCCCATCCCAAGGTGTTGGGGGATTGGATGTGACTGTGCAGAGTGGGGACAGGCAATGTGACATGTGGCACCTGGGGGACCCCAGTGCCACGTGACACTGGGGGGCCAGGGCACTGCAAACACCTCCCCTCCATCACCCACTCCCCCCCCCCAGGGCTCCCCATCATCCATGAGCACCCTCACGCCCCAGTGCAGTGCAGAGGCCAAGGACATGGGCACCAGGCACCTGAAGTACCTCTTGGGCCACAGTCCCCATGTGGGCCCCCCCAACCTTCAGACACCCCAAAACACCCCCGAAGGAACACTTTTTCAGTCTCTTTTCTCTTTCTGTCCATCTTTTCCCCTTTCTCATTCGCAGCCCTCTCCCCCCTCGCCATCCCTCTCCCCTCTCCCCCCTCCTGGCACACTTCCACGGCCGTTTCCACATTTGAAGGAGCCACGTTGGTTGGAAAAAGCAAAAGCTCCTTGACAATAATCCACAATCGACCATGCAATTTGAGAGGCTGTAATTACACGCCAAAAAATATACGTATTTACCAGGGCTGGGGCATGGGGGGGGAAGGAGCCCTGCAAGGGAGATGTGGCACCTGGGCAAGCGGGGACCCCTATATAGGGGGTGATTTTGGGGGGAAAAAGGTGGGAGATGGGGCTGGGGTCTTGCTGAGGGAGGGAGCAGAGAGCTGCGTCTGACCCTTGCACCTCTGCTTGCCCCCCAGCACTGGGGTGCACAGGGCACTGGGAGCACTGGGCTCAACACAGAGGGGAAACCCCCTCCAAGCAGGGTTTTTCATTAATACATTTATTATTTATCATCATTAATAGTCATAAATCACTGCAATTGAACAAAGAAATAACGGGGGGGGGGGGGGGGAGGAAGTGCATTGAAATAGCAAAAATCCGCCCAAAACTTGCTCCAAATCCCCCCAGTGTCCACCCCGGCTCTTTCCTTCCAGCTGCGATTCAATGCGGAGAGGAGAAGCAGCAAACCCACCCAAGGGGGGGTTCTGTGTGCACACACAGACACGCATGCACACGCATGCAGACGGGGACACGCGTGCGCGCGCCGGGAGCAGCTGGCCCTGTATCCCTGCATCCAAGACACGTTGCAGGGAGAAGCCTCCTCCAATCCTGCCTTGGCGACTCCAGGCCCTTGGCCGGGCTCCAGCCTGAAGATGTGTCTTTAATTTTTGCAGCATGACAGAAAAGAAAAGAATGTCATCGGGGTTTTTATAATGTTTTTTAAGTTTTTATATGCATGGAGAGGGAGGGAGGGAGGGGAAAAGGGGGGGAGACGGGATGGGACGAAATGGGATGGGACGGGACGATGCCACCTCATCAGCCCCCTGGCCACCCGCCCCAGGAATGCAGGAGGGTTCTGTGCAGGGTTTGGGGGCTGGGAGGGAAAAGGGAAGAAATCCCGCTCAAAACAAAAAAAAAGGAAAATAAAATAATGAGGGTAATAATAAATGCAAAGAGCCTGGAAAAGCCATTAGGATGCAAGGAAGCGGAATGGGAGACGCCAAGCATAGGCCTGCGCCGGCTCCTGTGTGTCAGGGGTGCAGCATGGGGATGCCCTGAGGTGCTGGGTCCTGCACCCACCTTCTGGGGCCATCCTGGTACCTGGGGGATGCTGGGACAAGGGGCTGTCACCCGCAGCTACCCGCAGCCTTTGGAGCGAGCTGAGACCATTTCCTGCGCACCCCAGACTGGTTTTACTGGTGCAAACTGGACCTGCGCTGGTGGGGTTGGACGCCTCAAAATCCGGTGGTCACCCCAAAAAGTCCATTCCCACGGCAAAAATTCAGTGCTCACATCAGAACTGCTTTGGATGCTCTAAAAAGCCGGTGAGCGCACGCAGGGCTGCGGTTGCCCCATGGATGTGGGGTGAAGGTGGGGTGGAAGGGTCCTGCCCATCCCCTTTGGTAGGGTACCGACACCCAGCGCCGATGGGGCCGGGGCTGGGGGGGGTCTGGGGTTGGTTTGCCTGGAGCAGACACCGGCATCTGGTGTGAGTTAACGCAGACACATGGATCCCATTAACTTCCTCTTTTCTCCCCCCTCCTTTCCCTGTTCCCCACTCGGCAGCCCCGGGAGCTGGCCCCGCACCGTGTCCATCTCCCCCATCCCATCATCCCGCCCCTTGTCCTGCACCCATCCCATCGGTCCCCACCGTGTCCCACCCGATGGCGGTGGGTGACAGCGAGGCAGTGACACGCAGGTGCTTGATCCCATCAGGGAGGTTTGACCCCATTGAGGTCCCCACTTGAGGAACCCACACACATTCCCAAAGGACCCACAGCATCAGCCCTATGAAGCGCTTTGGGGGGGGGTATTTCACCCCACACCACATCGATCCCCGCCTCACTCCCCATGGGGACATGGTGGGGGACTCGGTGCCTCAGTTTCCCCATCCCAGCCCTCCCACAGCCCACAGCCCGGCTCCTCCCGGGCTATTCCTGCCCTCGGCACCCTCAATTGTGGCGGGCAGGGCAAACGCCGGTAATCACGGGCCGCGACTCCCGGCTATTTCCAGCCGCTCCAACCGGGACGGGCAAACGGCTCTAATTGGGCTGCCAGCGCCACGCAGCTGCCCAGCACGGGAACCGCTGCCGGGGGGGCCGCAAGAGGGTGACCCTACCCCCACCGGGGTGGCGGGGACCCCAGCTTGAACGGGGGACATGAGCTGACGGCCGCAGCACTGGGGTCCCTTTGCTGGGATGGGACCAGCAAGGAGGGGGTTTGGGCTTTGCCCCCTTTGCAGGGCTGGGAACCTCATCCCACCCCTCTGCACCCCACATCCCGGGACTGGGTCCCTCCTGGGGGGCTCATCCCACCCATCGGCACCCCACAAAGCAGGGAAGCTGGGGGTCACAACGGGGGTCATCACAGGGGTCTGGGGAGGGGGGGGCAGGAGCCCCAGCCCAGCCAGGGCCCCCCTGCCTGGGCGCAGGGAGATGGGATGGAAACTCTGAGGGCTGAGTCCACGCCGAACATTTTCCGTTGCAGTTCCTGACTTGCTCCCATTTTCCCTCCTCCTCACCCCCCCCTTCCCTTTTTTCCTTCTTTTCAGTTTCATTGAAGAATTTGCTGCTCCCCCCCTGCACCCTCCACTGGGGCATCCCAGGGATGGGCAATGCTACAGCTCCATCCCAGCTGGACCATGGGATGGGGATGGATGTGGGGGTCTCCTTAATCTCTCCACAGCCCCCAACAGTTTCGGACGGGGTCCCCCTCAGCCGCACCATTCCACCCCCAAGAAAAGCATCTCCGACGGATGGGGATGGGATACGGATGGGGATGAGGGTGGGGATGAGGATACAATGGGGATGCGGATAGGGATGGGGATGGGATGGGATTGGAATGGGGATGGGAATGAGGCAGGGGATGGGGATGGGATGGGGATGGGGACATGGGGGCTCCCGGGCTGCTGCCGGCACTGCAGCCTGCCTGGGATTGCTCCCAGCAAAGCGCCGGGTGACCTCATCCACCACGGGCTGGCCGGGAGCCCGGGGCCTGGCGGGGACCACGGCTCCAGTGCCACGTGGCCGGGGATGGGGCTCCCAGCACAGCCTCGCACCCTCCACTGCCCCGGCAAGCGGGACCCCGGCTGGGGGGGGCACCCTGGGGATCCAGGTCTCCCCTGCCAGCAAAAGGCCCCTGCTTCCCAAAGGACATTGGGCACATCCAGCACCAACCTCCCCAGTGCTGGCTCTGGGGGGTGCTTCACTCCCAGAGGGGAGCTGGGTGCTGGATGGGGTGGTCGGGCTGAGGTTGTTGGGTGCTGGATGGGGTGGTGAGGTTGGGGTTGTTGGGTGATGTTTGGGGTTGTTGGTTTGGTGGTTGGGGCTGCTGGGAGCAGTTGGGGTTGTTGGGGGTGGCTGGGGTTGTTGTGTTGTTGGGGGTGGTTGGGATTGTTGGGTGGTGGTTGCGGTTGTTGGGTTGTTGGGGGCGGTTGGGATTGTTGGGTTGCTGGGTGGTGGTTGGGGCTGTTGGGTAGTGGTAGTTGGGATTGTTGGGTTGTTGGGGGTGGTTGGGATTGTTGGGTTGTTCGGTGGTGGTTGGGGTTGTTGTGATGTTGGGGGTGGTTGGGATTGTTGGGTTTTTGGGTGGTGGTTGGGGTTGTTGTGATGTTGGGGGTGGTTGGGATTGTTGGGTTGTTGGGTGGTGGTTGGGGCTGTTGGGTAGGGGTGGTTGGGGTTGTGGGGTTGTTGGGGATGGTTGGCATCTCTGTGTTGTCAGATTGAGGCTGGTGGTTTGCTGATGTTGGGTTGGGGTATTTGGGTTTTTGGGCTGGGGCTACTGGTTGGGTAGTTGGGGTGTTTGGGTTGTTGGTGGTTGTGTTGGGGTTGACATTGCTGGATGGTTGGGTTGGGGGGGTCTTGGGCCGTGGTTTATCACATTGGGAATGATTTGGTTCAGATTTGGGGGCTGGGGTCCTCCAGACACAGGCAGGAGGGGGTTGTGGATGGTGCAGGATGGACAGACAGATGGACAGACGAGGTGTGGATGAGGTGGATGCCCCCTGGGAGGTGCAGGGTCACCAGTGCTCCAAAGTCTCACATCCATGGGGTCCCCCAACCTCCACACCTACCCGGCCCCACCTCTTGCTCCAGAGAGTTGCTGGGTCCATGGGGAAGGAGATCCCCCAAGCTGGGGGCCCAGGGGCTGTGGTGCTGGGAGGCCTGGCTCAGTTGTGGGGCAGGATCTGTCCACCCCAAGGAAGGCAGAGCTGGGTGGGGCCGGGCAGGGGAGCTGGGTCTGTGCCCCCCCAGCCTGGCCCCCAAAGCCCATCCCCTCCATCTCCACCACCCCCGACGAGGGTTCCCTCCAGCTGGAGCCGGGCCCAAGCAGCAGCAATGCTCCAGCCCAGCCTCAGCCCTTCCTCCTCCTCCTCCTCCCCAGCCACTTCCCAGCCCCACGTCAGCACCTTCCTCCCGGCTCCCCCCACCTCAGTTCATCCCAGTTCCCTGCCCAGGGGACCAGCCTGCACAGAGGGGGTTAATTCTTCCCTCGCAGCCTGCTGATCCACACCAGTACCCCCCATCCTTTCTGTGTCCCCGAACCCCATGGGGACCCCTCACCCCTTCCATGTCCCCCATTCCCACAACGTTCCCCCACCACCCCCATGGTCTCCCCCATCCCCATGGAGTTCCCTCCATCCCCTCCATGTCCCACATACCCCTGGGGTTTCTCCGTCCTCACAGGATGTCCCCCCCATCCCTATGGTGTACCTGCATTACCATAGGGTCACCCATCCCCACCATGTCCCCGCACAGCCATGGTGTCCCCCATTCCCATGGGGGTCTCCCCGATCCCTTCCATGTCCCCCATCTCCATGGCATCCCCCATCCATCCATCCCTGCCACGTCCCGTCCCAGCTGCTTTGGCAGCAGGATCCGGCCATCGTGGAAATATAGAGGGGGGGGTTGGGAAAGAATGGGGGGGGATGGAAGAGGGGAAGGGCGGGACGTGCGCGGAGGGGGCGGGGCCCTTCAACAAAAGGATTTCAAAGGGATGAAATTGGGGCAAAGCCAAAAAATGTCATTTTCCCCCCAAAACAGACCCATTCCGGTCCCTGCCCGAGCACAGCGCGCGCCTGGGGGAAACTGAAGCACGCACGGGGTCCCCATGGGCACCCCCTTGGTGCGCACTGAGCCCCCTCCGAGGGGCAGCACCGGGGTCCCCCCGGCCCCGGCCGTGCGCCCCGGCCGGGAGCAGCCGCCTCCCTGCGGGCCTGGGACCGGTGAGGCCGCGGGCGGCGCCTCCCATCGGCGGGGAGGGCGCGGCCCCCCCGGCCCGGGCCAGGCGATGCCCTTGGCTCCCGCCGCCGCGGACACGTCCCAGAGCAGCCTCCACGTCGGCAGCGGCGCCGCGCCAGGGCCGGGGCGGGAGCGGAGGATGCGGGAGGGACCCCCTCGATGTGCGGGGTCATCCCCAGCCCGGGCGGGCTGCGGGAGCTGCGCGGCGCCGGGGGGGGCATGCGAAAGGGTGGGATATCCCCTCGGTGTCGTGAGCAGCAATGGGGACACGCCATGGCCACCCGGGGGTTGGTGCTGCACTGCAGGATGGAGAGGGCCTGAGGCGAGGAGGGAATAAGAGGTGACACCAAGGGGGGCTTTTGGCTCTCAGGGTGTGATGACACCACACTAAGTGTCCCTCTTGGACATGACACAGCTGCCCCTTGCTGCAGCCTCTGTCTGTCTCCCACCATCCATCCATCCATCCATCCATCCATCCATCCATCCATCCATCCACTCATCCATCCACCCATCCACTCTGCTGCTTTACATTCCTTTATTGCCTCCACCCCTTCCTCCCTCCCTCCTTTTCCATGCCCCCAAATCCTCCCTCCCTCTCCCAGCTCCATCCATCCCCTCTCCTCCATCGGCTCCATCCATCCCCCTCTCCCCCCATTCAGATCCCCCACACTCACAGGTCCCCCAGGACCCCATCACCCTGCCCACAGCAGCACCCTGGGATGCTTCCCACTGGAGCAGCTCCAGGCTCCCAGCCCTGGGGAGCTGCCAGGAGCTGGCTGGTCTGAGCTCCCGGAGCGTTCCTACTCTGGCTGCGCAGCCAGGCCTTTGGGGATTCTCTGATGTCTAATATAGGCTTGAGCACCCGCCAGCCGCCAGCCCTATGACCCTAAACCTGGTCTCCTGTGGGCCACAGAGCATGTCAGACTGGGAATCTCAGTGTTCCCTCTCCCAGGCAGAGGCCACGAGCAGCTGGAGCCACCCCCCAGGGGAAGGGGACGGAGATGGGCTGTGGGGCTGCATGTACAAGCCCTGCACACACGCATCTGTGTGCGCAACACATGCACCTATAACCCATGTGTGTGCAACATGTGTGCAACCGTGTGTGCAAGCCCTGCACATGTGCATCTGTGCCAGCAATGCAGGCACCCATAACCCATGGGTGCGTAACACGTGTGCAACCCCTGCTCACGCTCCTGTGTGTGCTGGGCAGCACCAGCTGGGTTCACGTGCCTGTGCCATGCCTGTGCCATGCGTTGCCTGATCAAGGCTGCGCACACACAAGCCGCACATGGGCCACCATTTGCCACCTCCCCCCGCGTTCCCACGTCCCCGCAGCCGGGCCGGTTCCCGACGGAACCGAGGCGCCGACGGTGCCGCTGCTGCCGCTGCCGGTGCCGCTGCCGGTGCCGCTGCCGGTGCCGCTGCCGGTGCTGTCTGTGCCGCTGCCGGTGCCGCTGCCGGGGCTGTGCGCGCTGCGCCGAGCCCGGCTCCAGCCCCTCCGGACGGGGCCAAATTCCTGCCGCCCACAGGGAGCCGGCGGCGCTCTCTGCGCTCGCTCTGACCGCGGCCAGGCCGTGCCGGAGGGGAGCCGGAGCGGGGAAGGGCTGGAGGAGAGAAACCAGGTCAGGTCCGAGCCGCCAGCGTCACCCTGGCACGCAGCGGCGGCTCCTTCGAGGAAGCGGGCGAGGATCCGGCCCCGGTGACGTCCCCTCCGGCCGAGCCCTCTCCTGGCCCCCGCTCCTGCGCTCGAGGAACCGGCCCGGGCCCACAGCCCCGGCGGGGATTGCACTGCCCCGGGCCCGCAGCCTGAGGATGAGCAGGGATCTGCGAGCATCAAGCCTGTGACAAAGGGGAGCAGAAGGGTTCGGCTCATCCACCTCCTGCGCCGGCTGTGTGCTGCTCCTGCCATGGGCACTGCACCAGCCATTGGCACCACTCCATCCCCGGGTGCTGCTCTATCCATGGGTACTGCTCTGCCTACGGGCACCACTCCCTCCATGGGCAATGCGCCATCCATGGGTGCTGCTCCATCCCCGAAGGCTGCTCCATCAATGGGCTCTGCTCCATCCCTGGGTACTGCTCCATCCATGGGTGCTGCTCCATCCATGGGTGCTGCACCATCCATGGGTGCTGCACCATCCCTGGGTGCTGCTCCATCCACAGGTGCTGATCCATGCATGGGTGCTGCTCCATCCATGGGTACTGCACCTTCCCTAGGTGCTGCTCCATCCATGGGTGCTGCTTCCACACCCAAACTTCCCTCCCACCCCCAGGCTATGCTCCCATCATGGGTCATGACTCCATTCTTGGGTACCATCTCCAGGTGATGCTCCCGCCTGGAGCCACTCTCCCATCCCAGGTACTGTTCCCATCGTTGCTACCGATCCCATTCCTTCATCCCACTCCCACCTCCAGTTGCTGCTGGACAACGCTCCTGCTCCCATTGCTGCCATTCCGCTTTCCATGGTGTGAACCCGAATCCCAGGGGGTCTCTGCCCTTCTCCCGCGCTCCCTCCTCTCCCCTCCTCCCGGCTGCTTTCAGACACAAACAGGCTCAGTGGAAAATGTGACTGGCTCCGGAGCTGCAGATAACTGAGGCCAACTGGAGGAGCTCGGGCTTGGCTGCGGCCCCAGCTGAGCCACGGCGGCCGGGGGGGACGCGGCAGGGGGACAGCTCGGGACTCCCTCACACCTCCTGTGCCTCGCCCTGGCCCTGGCCGTGGCCATGTCCCTGCCGGGACACACAGAGCGGAGGAGGCTGCTGAGGGGAATGGGGGGACCCTGCCCTGGCCCTGCTCTGTGGTGGGATGGAGGTGCCCTGGGTGGTGCATGAGGAGAAGGGAGATGCCCAGTGGAGATGCCCATGGGCAGGGTGGAGATGCCTGGATGAGCCCATTCGTTTGTTTCTCAATAGCAGTGGTGCATGGGCAGCATGGAGATGTGGGGATGGTGCTGGACTGGCAGGATGGAAATGGCCAGGGTTGGTGCTGGATAAGCTGGATGGAGATGTCTTGGAATGGTGCTGGATGGGAAGGATGCAGATGACCCAGGATGAGCAGGATGAAGGTGACCTGGGATGGTGGCACAAAGACAGCATGGAACTTCCTGGGATGGTGGCTAGATCGGCAGGACAGGGATTCCCAGGGATGATGGCTAGATGGACAGGATGGAGATGCCTGGGGACTGTGGCATGTGGAAAGGATGGAGGTGCCAGGGGCACCAGTGCATAAGCAGGATGGGGATGCCCGGGATGGTGCTGGATGGGCAGGATGGGGATGCCCAGGATGGTGCTGGATAAGCAGGATGGGGATGCCCAGGATTAGTGCTGGATGGGCAGGACAGGGATGGTCGGGATGGTGCTGGGTGGGCAGAATGGGAATGCATGGGAATGCCTGGGAATAGTGCAGGATGGACAGCATGGGGATGCCTGGGGATGGTGCTGGATGGGCAGGATTCGAATGTCCAGGATTAGTGCTGTATGGGCAGGATGGGGATGCACAGGATTAGTGCTGGGTGGGCAGAATGGGGATGCCTGGGGATGGTGCAGGATGGGCAGGATAGGGATGCTTGGGGATGGTGCTGGATAGGCAGGATGGGGATGCTTGTGGATGGTGCAGGATGGGCAGGATGGGAATGCCTGGGAATGGTGCAGGATGGGCAGGATGGCTAGGATGGTGATGCACAGGAGCAGTTCTGGATGGGCAGGATGGGGATGCCCTGGATGGTCCAGGATGGGCAGGATGGGGATGCCCGGGAATGCAGCCTGCGGTGTGTGGGCCGCAACAGCAGCGGCCGAACGATCCCATTCGTTTCTCATTAGTGGCTCTTGGAAGGAGCTATGGAAAAACTGGCTCCGAGCAGAGGAGCCGGAGCCGGATCGGCAGGGCCGAGGGAGGGGAGAGAGGGGGAGGCGGGGCAGGGTTCGTGGGGCAGGAGCGGGGATGGGGATGGGGATGGAAGCACACACAGTGCCCTCTGCGGCGCCCCTGTCCCCAGGGAGCAGCGGCCGGGAGGGGACAGGGACCCCCGGCAGTGCACCCCCGGCAGTGCACCCCCGTCTGCACAGGAGCATCTCCGCCCGCAGCCCCGCACCCTGAGGGGAAACCGGAGCAAGAAGTGGGTGCCCCGCTTGCGCCACCACCGGGGTTCGGTGGGGACAGCAGCGGGTCCCCCCCCGTGTGGCCGCGCTGGGGTGGCACCAGTGCCCGGCTGCCCCATGTGCCATCCTGGGCTGGGAACCGGGCGGCGATGGGATGGGGTCACTTGGGGACAGTGCCCGATGGAGCTGGTGGCGCTGCGGCAGCCCTGTCCGTAAGAGCACACAGAGACATCCATGGGGCTGGGGAGGCTCCATGTGCTGGGGCATGCATGTGCATGTGTGTACATGTGTGTACATGTGTGTACACGTGTGTACATGTGTGTGTACGCGTGTGCAGCATGTGCCCCCCGCGGTTGGGTGCCCACGTGTCCGGCCGGGTCTGGCTGCCGGCACCCACCTGCCTTCGGGGCTATTTCTGCCTCCAGCCCGGATTTAATCCCGCCCTGTAATTAGGAGCCAAAATAACCCCCGGCACCGTCCTGCCCCATG
The DNA here is from genome assembly GCA_039720435.1 of Amazona ochrocephala. Lineage (NCBI taxonomy): Eukaryota > Metazoa > Chordata > Aves > Psittaciformes > Psittacidae > Amazona > Amazona ochrocephala. Next base: position 403,950 of record CM077897.1, read on the forward strand.
GCCACGGCTCTGTGCCCACAGCCGCGCCTGGGACCTGGCACGCTCAGTGCGCCGGGAGGGACAGGATGCATGGGGGGGCCATGGGGGACCTGCCGGGGGCACAGGAGGTCGTGTGGAGGCAAATCCCTCCTTAAGCCCTTGAGCCAATTACGCCACTGGAGCCTCTCGTGGCCCGTGCCCGGGCAGCGGGAGCCCCTCGGGGGATGACCCGGGGTACAGCACCCGCAGCCCCCTGCGCCCAAACCGCCCCTTTGTGCGCCCCGCACAGGGCCCCCTCTGCTACCGCCGCCCGCCCCTGCGCAGCTCCTGCGCTCACCGCGGTGCGGGGGGCACGGCGCGGGCACCCCCCGCACAGGGCTCAGGGCGCTGATCGGCTTTGGGGAGCTTACGGCCCTGAGCCGGCTCCTCCTCGCACCTCGGGAATGATCGGGATGAGCCGGATCCTCCCGGCTCGGCTCTGGCACGACCTGTGCGAGGATGGGCGTCCCCTGCGCACCCCCTCTGCACCCCCTGTGCATCCCCTGCGTGCCCCATTCGCACCCCCTGCTCGCCCCATGCGCAGCACTGGGCAGCCCCTGTGCCACCTTGTACACTCTGGGAGCCACCCGAGCACCCCATAAACCCCATGGGCTCCTTGTGTCAATCTGGACACCCCAGGTACCAGCCTCTGCACCCCATAAACATCCCCAGGCACCCCTTGTTATGCTGGCTCCCCGTACACTGAGCGCGCACTGCACATGCGTGTGCACACACACATGGACACTGTACACGCACAGACATGGGGGATGTGGGGACGGGGGGACACAGGGACGCGGGGACACGGGGACACGAGCCGTGCTGGCCGCCACATCAGCAGCATGGGGAAGGGCCCCATCCCACAGCTGGGAGCCAGATGTGGTGGGGAAGGACAGAGGTGGGGTCCAGCCCTAAGGTGTCCTCAGGTGGGGGGGGGCACGCAGGAACACGGAGCTGAGCGGGGCCCCCCTGAGCTTCCCGGGATGGGGAAGGGGGAGGAAGGGATGAGGGACACCCGAGGAGGGCAATGGGTGCAGAAGGGCTGGGGGCAGATGCCAGGTCTCTGTCCCCAGGGGGGAACATCAGGAGCACCCCCTCAGTGTGGGACACCCCCCTTTGCTGCACCAGAGGACAGAGCCCCCCTCCCACCACGGGGTGCCAGCCCTATGGCCCTAGGGCGCCCCAGCACGGGGTCCCCCCGAGCCCCCACCCAGGGCAAAGTGCGCAGTGGGGCAGGGAGGGTGCAAAGGGCTCTGGGCGCTGGGCGCAGGGAGTGGGGTGCCCCTGGGCACCCGGGTCCGGAGTCCTGCTCTGGCAATGAGGGTGCCCGGAAGCCCGGGTTGGTTTGGGGGGGGCCAGGGGCACCCCATAGAGGTGCCTGGGGAGGGGGGACCCTCCCTTCCCCAGCACATGCTTTGCGGCATCCCCAGGACCATGATCTTCATCGTCATCATCATCAGCCTCATGGCCATCATCTTCCTCATCGTGCTCTTCTACGTCTGCCGCAAGCTGTGCAGCGACCCCACGTCCCCCCCGCCCCAAGGGGGTGGCCGCGGCCCCGAGCCCCCCCCGCTGGCGCCGCTGCCCGCGCTGCCGGCGCTGCCCGCGGGGATCGAGCCCCCCCCATACAGCGAGGTGGGTCCCGCAGGCAGCGGGTACTGAGGGCTATGGGGCGACGGGGATATGGGGTGGTGGGTGCTGATGGTACAGCGTGATGAATGCTGGGGGCTATGGGGTGAGGGGGACTAGGGGGTGAGGGGTGCTGGGGGCTATGGAGTGATGGGTGCTGTGGGTGTGGGGTGAGGGGTGCTGGGGGCTATGGAGTGATGGGTGCTGTGGGTGTGGGGTGAGGGGTGCTGGGGGCTATGGAGTGATGGGTGCTGTGGGTGTGGGGTGAGGGGTGCTGGGGGCTATGAGGTGATGGGTGCTGTGGGTGTGGGGTGAGGGGTGCTGGGGGCTATGGGGTGATGGGTGCTGCGGGTGTGGGGTGATGGTGCTGGGCTATGGGGATCATCAGGGCATGAGGGGCTATGGGTGCTTTATGCCTCCCCCCGACCCCCGCAGGTGACGGCGAAGCCCTTCCTGTACCCCCCACTGCAGGGGCCATGCCCCCACTGTGACCACAGCCCGGGGGCTCAGCCCGCCCAGAGCAGCTTCTAGGGGTCACCCCCCTGAGGACAGCGCTGCCCTTCCTGGGGGGGGCACAGACCCTGGCTCCTGGTCACCCGGATGCCCCCCTCGATGGCCAGGTCAGTGCCCCCCCAGACACCCGGGCCCACACCGCCACCCCCCCTCCATGAGGGCCTGAGGGCCGGGGGGGACGTGGGGCCATGGGGGTCTCTATTTATTGTGTTTAAAGCGCCAAAACTCTCTGCTGTGCTGGTTCCTGGGATGGGGGGGGCGTCAGAGGGAACTGGGGGACAAGGGAGAAGGTTCTGGGGGGGGGTGTTTGTAGGTGCAGCCTGGACTTTGCTGGGTGGGGCCCTGACACCCTGCCCCGTCCTTATCTCTGTTCCCATCCCTGTCCCCTTCTTCATCCCCATCCCCATTCCATCTATTGCGTTCCCATCCCCACCCCTATCCCTATGTCCCTATCCATTCCTATCCCCACTCCTTTCCATCTCCATCCCATCTCATCCCCATTCTATTTCACCCCCACCCCTATTCCTATGTCCATATCTATTCCCATTCCCACCTCCACCCCAGCTCATCCCAACCCCTATCTCCACCTCCATCCCACCTCATCCCTGTCCCCATCCCATCCCCACGTCAGGAGCCATGCCCAGCCCAGCAGGACCCAGGGCACTGTCCCTGTCCCGCCGCTCGCCGGCCCTGGCGCCTCTTGATCCTCCTCTTGAGGAGCAGCAGGTCCACGTAGAGCAGGCGGCCCAGGACGGCGGAGGCGCAGATGAGCCCCCCATGCAGGGCCCCCGCCAGCCCACAGCTGAACACGTCCTGCCCTGGGGACAGCGCCGTGGGACACGGCCGCCCCCGCGGAGGGGCACGTGGGGACAGGGGACATGGGGGGCGCAGGTCCCTTACCCGTCAGGTAGAGGTTCTTCACGGGGGTCTCGGCTCTCATGGCAGCCACCACAGCCGGGCTGAAGCGGGCAACGTCATGCTCGGCCCCATACATCTCCCCACGGGGAGCTGCCAGGTAGTGCTGGTTGGTGAGTGGGGACGCTGCATCCAGGAACTCCACCTGCACGGGCACAATGGGGGGCTCAGGGCACAGTGGGGGCTCAGGGCACAGTGGGGGGCTCAGGGCACAGTGGGGGGCTCAGGGCACAGGGGACACTGGGGCACCCTTCCCAGCAGACAGCAGGTCCCATCACAACAGCTCCGAGCCTGCCTGGTGGGTGCCAAGGTGCTGGGGGCTGGGCTGCCCCATGGCTCTGTGGGGTCCCCACTGCACACCGGATCTGTTGGGCAGATCCGCATTGGGTACCCCAAGCCCAAAGGGTACCCCAAACCCACCAAGCACATTCCATAGCACACCCCATCCCATGGGGCACACAATCCCCAAGCTACACTCATGCCCATGGGGCACCCAAACCCGTTGGGGCATCCCATCCCACAAGGAACCCCAGCCCCACAGGACGCCCCATCCCTGCAGCCCCCCTTGGTCCCCGCGGGGACCATCACCTTGTCGCGGAGGTGAGGGAAGCGCTGCAGCGCCCGCTCCAGCAGCCGCTGGGCGATGCTCATCTTGTACTGCTGGTACTGAGCACCGCGGTGCTTGGCGCGGGTCCCGGCCCACTCCTCGAACCACTCGTACCGTGCCATGGTCAGGATGGTCATGCAGGACCGGCCTCGGGGGGGACACCAGTGACAACCCCACCAGTGCCGGTGCCAGCCCGGGATGTGGCACCGGTGGTGGTGCCCGCCCCATAGTCCCGGCTGGGGTACCCCCCCTCCATACCTGGGTGCCGCTGCTCATAGGTGGGGTCCTTGGCGGCAGGGAAGGTGATGAACATCATGGCCAGGTTCTCAGGGACGTCGTCACGGCTCAGGGCAGCGTATTGGGTCATCCTGCCGGCAGAGCGGGCAGCGCCGGGCGCCCACCGCCCCTCATGCACCCAGCGTGCACCCACTGCCATACACCCGACCCACCCACCCAAACACCACTGCACACCCAACCTGTCCGCCCTGCACCCACCAATGTACAACCACTCACCATGCCCCCAACACACCATGTACCCAACCCAACCGCCCCGCACCCACCAATGTACAACCAAACCATCCACATGCACCCAACGCATCATGTACCCAACCCAACCACCCTGCACCCACCAATGCACAACCATCCACCCACCATGCCCCCAACACACCATATACCCAACCCAACCGCCCCGCACCCACCAATGCACAACCGAACCATCCACATGCACCCAATGCATCATGTACCCAACCCAACCGCCCCGCACCCACCAATGTACAACCGAACCATCCACATGCACCCAACCCAACCACCCTGCACCCACTATGTACCCAACACAACCACCATACACCCAATGACCATGCACGCAATCCACTACTGCACACCCAGCACGCACCCAACCACTGCACCTCCAAACCGGCCGCCATGCTCCCAACCACGGCACAACCCATCCACCCACTGCATACCCAACCCCTCGGTGCCCAACCACTGTACATCCCACCCACCCCTTGCCTGCCCCCCTCCCCATGCCCACCCCGGGGGCCCGTACATGGCATCCAGGTCGTTGTGGGGGTAGATCCAGAAGTTGGTGGGGGGCAGGCGCAGCTCGGCTGCACTACCCCGCAGCCCCACGAACACCAGGAAGGAGCCCATGCCGTGGCGCACCATGGCCAGGCGGGAGCTCACCTCTGCAGGGACACAGAGGTGGCACCGTGGCTGCAAGGGGACACTGGGAGTGCTGGGGACAGGGGGTGTGATGAGAGGGGACATGGGGTGTGATGATGAGCGGGGACATGGGGTGTGATGAGCGGGGACATGGGGTGTGATGAGCGGGGACATGGGGTGTGATGAGAGGGGACATGGGGTGTGATGATGAGCGGGGACATGGGGTGTGATGATGAGCGGGGACATGGGGTGTGATGATGAGCGGGGACATGGGGTGTGATGAGAGGGGACATGGGGTGTGATGATGAGCGGGGACATGGGGTGTGATGATGAGCGGGGACATGGGGTGTGATGAGAGGGGACATGGGGTGTGATGAGAGGGGACATGGGGTGTGATGAGAGGGGACATGGGGTGTGATGATGAGCGGGGACATGGGGTGTGATGAGCGGGGACATGGGGTGTGATGAGCGGGGACATGGGGTGTGATGATGAGCGGGGACATGGGGTGTGATGATGAGCGGGGACATGGGGTGTGATGATGAGCGGGGACATGGGGTGTGATGAGAGGGGACATGGGGTGTGGTGAGCAGGGAGGTGGGGATGCTGCGGACATGGGATGCTGCGGACGCGGTACCTGGGTGGCTGCGGAGCGGGGGGGGCAGCAGCTTGCCGAAGGTGTTGAAGACACCAGCGTTGGAGATGACGATGGGGGCGAAGATCTCCACCTCCCCCTCCTCGCTGGGCCCCTTCTGCACCGCCACCCCTGGGGGCGGGAGGGGTCAGGGGGGCTCAGGATCCATCGTGCCTGCACGGCGGGGGTGGGGGTCGGGGCTCACCCACGGCAGCGCCATCGGGGGACACGAGGATGCGGGTGACGGGGGCGCGCACGAGCACGGCCCCCCCCGCGCGCTCGATGAGGGGCACGATGTGAAAAGCGACTTCGCTGGCCCCCCCCCGCGGGTACCAGGCTCCGCGCTGGTAGTGGTGAACCATGAGCACGTTCACCAGGAAGCTGGAGTCCTGCGGAGCCGTGCCTGCGGACATCACGATACAGACCCCCATCACAGTACAGCCCCCGCTATAGTGATACAGCCCCCCCCAACGTGATACACCCTCCCCATCGTAATACAGCCCCCCCATTGTGATATAGCCCCCGCTATAGTGATATAGCCCCCGCTATAGTGATACAGCCCCCGCTATAGTGATACAGCCCCCCGTATTGTGACATAGCCCCTGCTATAGTGATACAGCCTCCCTATCGTGATACAGACTCTGCTATAGTGATACAGCCCCCCCATTGTAATACAGCCCTCCCCTATTGTGATACAGTCCCGCCTATTGTGATACAGCCCTCCCCTATCATGACATGGCCTCCCCTACAGTGATACAGCCCTGCCTATTGTGACACAGCCCTCCCCCACTGTGATACAGCCCCCCCTATTGTGATACAGCCCTCCCCTACTGTGACATGGCCTCTCCTACCGTGACAGCTTCCCCCACCATGCTGCGGCCGTGCCCTGTCGTGAGGCTGCCCTCCCCTATCACAACTCATCCTTGTGCTGTCATGAAAAACCTATCATGACACAGCTCTCCCTACTGCAACACGGCCCTCCCCACATCATGACACAGCCCTCCCCATTGCAATAGAGCCCTCCCCATTGCAACAGAGCCCTTCCCTATCATGCTGGGGCCATCCCCTGGCATGACATGGGCCTCCCTTATGGCTCGGCCCTCCTCTATCACGGTGCAACGCCCCCTGTTGCAATCCGCCCCTCCTCCATCACCACGGTGCCCTCCCCATCTCAACGACCTCCTCCCTATCACGAGGCCTCCTCTCTATTGCAACAGCCCCTCCCTCTCCCAACGGCCCCTCCCTATCGTGACAGTGCCCTCCCTATCGTGATGGCCGCTGACCATAGAAGAGGTAGCAGAGCAGGGCGCGCAGGTCGCGGTTGTCCGTCAGCCGCGCCACGGCCTCACTGTGGCTGGTGGCCGCCATGCGGAACACGGGTGAGATCCGGTAGATGAGGCCGGTGCGGACCAGGAGCGCGGCCAAGCACCGCGGCACCATCTTCAGCACCGCCAGCAGCGCCACGTGCCGCGAGGCCACCTGCGCCAGGACAGCGCCCAGCGCCACCCGTGTCACCACCGCGCCATCACCACGGCCCCAGCACTCCCAATGCCCCTCCCGCACCGCGACCATCACCAGTTCCCGCACCGTTGCCGATGCCCCTTCACCACCACGACCACCCCTTTGTCCCCAGTATGACTATCACCTGTGTCCCCACTGCTCCCATCACTTCTGTCCCATACCGTGACCATCACCCATGTCTCCACCACCCCATCACTTTGTCCCCTCCATGCCCATCACCTTTGTCCCCAACACCCTCACTGCCCCTTCCCACCATGCCCACCCATCACCCTCCTCCCTGCTACACCCTCCCCATCACCATCCGCACACCCCTATCCCAAGCTGACCATTCCCAGCCCCGCACCCCAGGGACAACGCCACCAGCACGGGACGGCGTTCCCAGGTCCCCCCACCTTGGAGAGCCTCATGAACTCCCTGATGGCCGCCTTCTCCTCTGGGAACTGCTCCTCCAGCGCGGCGACAAAGGCGGTTTTGCCAGCACGGAGCCGGTAACACCGCGGGCCCAGGGTCACCTCATCATAGGGGTCGGGCAGGCGCTGCCAGCAGAGCTGCCCATCCGTGAGCTGGTCCAGCGCCACGCGCAGCATGCTGCCCGCGTGCATCTGCCCCACGTAGTGGATGCCTGTGGGGACACGGGGACATCAGGGACATGGGGATGGGGGGACACGCAGCCAGAGCCCCCGCGCTGCATGCATGTGTGCACACATGTTGCATGCAGACACATTGCACACACGGACACGCTGCCTGCACACATCAGCCAGGCTGGAAAAGACCTTTAAGATCATCAAGGCCAACCTTTACCCCGGTAAAGTGCCAAAGCCACCAATAAGCCATGGGCGCGCGCTGCCTGCTCACCGGTGCACGCTATCTACACACACAGACACACGCTGCCTGCGCACAGACACGCGCTGCCTGCACACGCTGCATCTACCTGCGTACACCGACACACAGTGCACAGATGGGCACGCACAGGCGGTGAGTGCGGACGGCGGCAGATGGGGGTCAGGGGTACCGCGGTTGGTGATAACGGGGTTTGGGGCTACCGAGGTTTCGGGGTACCGGGGGGATCCTCACCTACATCAAACTCGCAGCCCTGCTCCTGGAAGCTGTGGCAGCACCCGCCGGCCTGGTCGTGCTGCTCCAGCACCAGCACCCGCTTGCCCACCTTGGCCAAGGTGCCCGCAGCCGCCAGGCCCCCAATGCCACTGCCAATGACCACAGCATCCAGCACCGGTGGCACCCGCCGGGTGCTGAACCCTGCACACACGGACACATGGAAAAACACATGGACACATGGACACACACATGGACACACGGACACACACATGGACACACGGACACACACATGGACACACGGATACACGGACAGACACATGGACACACACATGGACACACGGACGCACACACGGACGCACACATGGACGCACACATGGACGCACACATGGACGCACACATGGACACACGGATGGACACATGGACACACGGATGCACACATGGACACACACATGGACACACGGACGCACACATGGACACACGGATGCACACATGGACACACGGATGCACACATGGACACACACATGGACACACGGATGCACACATGGACACACGGATGCACACATGGACACACACATGGACACACGGATGCACACATGGACACACGGATGCACAGGCAATGTGTGCCCAGCACTCACCCTGCTTCAGCACCTTGTCCCGGGCGCCCGGGTCCGTCACCAGTGGCCGGGGGGGCCCCAGGGGGGGCTGTGCGAAGGGGTTGCCGGAGGGGGCCAGCAGCCGATGGGCCGCCAGGGCCAGCGCCAGCGCGCCCAGCGCCAGCAGCAGCAGCAGCGTGAGCCACATCCTGCACCCGCAGCGGCACCAGCCCCGAGGCGACACCGAGTCACCGGCAGCGCACGCGGGGGCACGGCGGTTTATAGACACGATTACGACACACGACCTCGGAGCACCGCGGCTTAAAGCCACAGGAGCTTACGGGTACAGCGCCCTATGGCCAGGGCAACCGATGGCCGTGGGACCCGGGGCCACAGCATCCTAGGGCCAGCGCAATCTCTGGCCACGGCACCCATGGTCACAGTACCTACGGCTTGTGGTACCCCACGGGCGCAGCGCCCTATCACCATGGTAGCCTATGGCTATGGCACTTCTCGTGCACAGGTCAGGGTCCCACAGACACGTGCCCCCCATTAACATCGTGGCGCTGGCGCCAGGCCCCAAGGGGGCACGGTGTGGGCACATGTATGTATATGCACATACATGTACGTATGCACACACGTGGGTGTGCGGTGCTGCTGCACACACGTGTGTGAGGTGGAGGGGTGGGGGGTGGGGGTGGGCAAGAACGTGCACAGCCACACTTGTGCAAGGGAGCACGAGCACACGGACACTTGTGCAAGCAAACAGCATGCACACCCATAGACATACACACCTCTGTGCACACACCCCCGTGGACACCCATTGTGCACACACCCCCACAGACCCCCATTGTGCACACACCCCCATAGACACCCATTGTGCACACACCCCCATAGACACCCATTGTGCACACACCCCCATAGACACCCATTGTGCACACACCCCCATAGACACCCATTGTGCACACACCCCCATAGACATCCATTGTGCACACACCCCCATAGACACCCATTGTGCACACACCCCCACGGACACCCCTGAGCACACACCCCCACAGACACCCATTGTGCACACACCCCCATAGACACCCATTGTGCACACACACTCACAGACACCCATTGTGCACACACCCCCATAGACACCCATTGTGCACACACACCCACTGTGCACACACCTTTGCACACCCATAGACACTTCCCCCCCCCCCGCTGGTGTCTGAGCTCTGCTGACCTCTCCCGGCAGCACCAAGGAAGAGCTCACACATGCAGTGACACACATGCACACTCACGTGTACACGTTCACACGTACACACATGTACACACATGGCAGAGGGTGAGGGTGGGCAGAGGTGACGCCTGTGACACGCGTGACGCTGTGTGCGCTCCCCGTGCTGCCCAAGCCCCACATGGACCCAGCCGGATGGGAACAACCGCAGCTTCTCCCTCCTTTAATAAGTCACATCAAATCCCAAAAGGAGCCCCCGGGAATGGGACAGGGATGGGGACATGGAGGGGGGTGGCCCTGGTGGGGGGAGGCACACGTGTGTGCACACACCTGCATGTGTGAGTCCTGCGCTCCCCATGGACCCCCATGGCAGCTCCAGGGTTAATCCAGGGTTAACGGGGGTCTGGGGGGGGTTATTGCTACCTGGGAGGGGCGATGGGGGGCACCAGGTACAGAGGAGGACCCCCACCCTGGTAAGGGTGAAATGGGGTCCTAAGGAGGGGGAGCTGGGATGCCTGGGCCCATGGCAGCTTATGGGGCTGCAGTGGGGTGCGATGCCCCTCATCCCCCAAGCCTGGGCTTCCCCATGGACAGGGGGTGATGCTGGGGGGGGGCAGGTTTGGCAGTGAATCAGCTGTGGGGTGCTGGGCACGGCGGGGGGAGCTGCCTCCTGTAATGGGACCCTACCGGCTTCTCCCCTCACTCCCCCATCTGGGGCCGGGAGCAGGGAGGGAAAGAGGGGCCCAGAGGCTTGGGCAAGGGTCCCCCTCACTCCCCCTGTGCTGGTGCGAGCCCCTAACACCAATGGGTGACACGGGGGGCACGAGCGCCCCGTGGGGCTGGGGGGACCCGGGGGGGCTCTAATAGACCCAACTGACGGGCACCCACTGGGGCTGCACCCGCAGGCGCTCCATGGCCTCGCGCAGCCGCCCGAAGGTGAGCTCCAGGTCATCGTTGGTGAGGCTGAGGTCAAAGTAGTGCCCGTACCCGCGCTGGATGCGGCCGCTCTCCTCCACCGTGCGCCTGGCGTCGGCCTCCTGCCCGCAGGGACCGGCTTCAGCCTCCCCATCGCCCCCCTTTGTGCCCCCCATACGCACACATAACCCCGGGAGGGAACCCACCGTGAGCTGCTTCGTGGCCACCCCGCTCTCCAGGGCCGCCCGGTTCATTGCCCGCAGCATCTCGGGGCTGGGGGCTTCGATGAACACCACGTATGGCACGAACTCGGCTGTTCTCAGCACCTTCACTGCCTGGGGAGGACGGGACGGAGCTGAACCCCACGGTGCAGGCAGCCCCATCGCCCCCCTGGCGGGCTGGGGGGGCCGTACCTGGGGGTTGACATCCAGGATGCACATCTTGCCTGCCTCCACCACAGCACGGATGGAGTCGATCTTGGTGCCGTAGAGGTTGCCCTCGTACTCGCCGTGCTCCAGGTACCGCCCGGCCTTGATGTCGGCCTCCATCTCCCCCCGCGACACGAAGCGGTACCCGAGCCCGTCCCGCTCGCTGTCCTTGGGCTTCCGTGACGTGTCTGTGCGGCATGGACCACTCACCCCCACAGCACCCGGGCACGGGCGGCACTCACACAGGTGGGGATGGTGGCACTGGGGGGGACAGGGATGCTCACAGCGGACAGAGATGCTCTTGGGGATGATGAGGCCAGAAGGGGTCAGGGATGCTCAGTGGGGACAGGGATGCTCACAGCGGACAGGGATGCTCTTGGGGATGATGAGGCCAGAAGGGGTCAGGGATGCTCAGAGGGGACAGGGATGCTCTTGGGGATGATGAAGCTGGCAGGGGGCACAGGTGCTCAGTGGGGACAGGGATGCTCACAGGGGACAGGGATGCTCTTGGGGATGATGAAGCTAGCAGGGGACACGGATGTTCAGAAGGGACAGGGATGTCTGTGGGAGTAACAATGGTGGCAGGGGACAGGGATGCTCATGGGGATGATGAAGCTGGCAGGGGACACGGGTGCTCAGTGGGGACAGGGATGCTCAGAGGGGGCAGGGATGCTCTTGGGGATGAAGCTGGCAGGGGATGGGGATGCTCAGAGGGGGCAGGGATGCTCTTGGGGATGATGAAGCTGGCAGGGGATGGGGATGCTCAGAGGGGACAGGGATGCTCTTGGGGATGAAGCTGGCAGGGGATGGGGATGCTGAGGGGGCCGGGGACACTCACAGGGGATGGTGGTGCCGTAGCGCGCCTGGTCGGACATGATGAGCTTGTTCTTGAGGCTGCGGCGCCCGACGCCCTGCGCCCCGATGAGCACCAGCGTTTTCCTGCGGAACGGCGGCATTCGCGCCACCTCCTCGTAGATGAGCAGCTCGTGACGGTCGAACTCTGGTGCGGGACGGGGCTGTCACCCACAGGGGACCCCGGGGTGCCCCGGCCCATGGGTGCCACCCCCCCACCGCCGCCCACCAGCGTTCTTGGTGGTCAGGTACATCATCCTCTTCTTCCTCTTCCCGCTGAGGCTGCCACACAGGGACCCTGCTGAGGGCAAGCGGGGCTGAGCTGGAGACAGGGACAGGGATGGGGCTACACCGGACAGAGCCGTGGGACTGGGACCAGGGGCAGGGTCATGGGGACACGATCCTGGGAACTGGGGACCTGCAGCAGCCATGGGGACATCACCATGGGGACATCACTGCGGGACACGGGGACCCTGCCATGGGGCGATGCGGACCTGCCGTGCCCCCCCCCCGGCTCCGTACCGGCAGTGGGGGCCGCGTCCCCGTCCCTCCGCACGAAGGCTTTGCGCTTCTCCTCCAGCAGCTGACTGGGCACCAGCCCCGCGCTGCCCCCCGCCACGTGGCACGCCTGGGGACAGGGCGCTGGTACCGGACGTGGGACACCCCAACCCATGGGGACGCTGCGCGGGCAGCAGCCCCACGGGCACCCAACCATGGGGACACCCCACATATGGGGACACCCCAACCCACAGGGACCCCGCAGATGCCAAAGAAACCCCAATTCCAGCCCCCCCCCCCGCCCAGTTTCCAGGAACCCCCAAACCCCACATTGACCCCCCAGTTTCCAGAGACCCCTTGAGCTCCCAGGTACCCCCCATCCCCAAGACACCCCCAACCCTCCGTGCACCCAGCTGCCAGCAATCCGGCCCCATGCCCCCCCTTATCCGCCCTGACCTGCCACCAGTTGGGGTCATCCTGGTTGACGATCTGCAGCAGGTCCCCGGCCATGAACTTGAGCCCGGCCTCGCGGCACGGGATGAGCGTGTCCGTGGCTGGGTCATAGTCAAAGTGACACCTGACATAGACCTGGGGGCCGGGGGGGCACCGCGATGCTGCTGGGATCGGTGCCACGCACACGCACGCACACGCATGCACACGCATGTATGCACGCACACACGTGTGTCCCCACTAGGTGCCCCCCCCCGCCCGCCGCAGCCAGGCACGCACGGCCCCCGCGCACACACAGGCGGCTGCGGCGGCCACCGCTGCGCCCCACAGCACCCCCAGAGCAGCCCCCACGCAGAGCCCCGCGGCCACGCACAGGCACACGCATGCACCCAGCGCCGCCAGCAGCGAGCCGGCGATGGGGCACATGTGTGCGGAGCGCGCGGAGGCCGCTGCACGCGCGTGTGCGAGCACAGACCCTGCGCGGCGCCGGCACCGGGGATGCGCGGTGCCAGGGGACGCGGGGACAAGAGCGGCTTTGTCCCCGCAGAGCCTGCGCCGGGCTGGCACTGGGGACATGGGGCACCCTCGGACACCCGCATCCAGCTGCGGGCATGGGGACAAGGCCAGACCCACTGCAGCCCTCAGCAGTGCACGGGGGACACCAGGGTCCCACCGGCCACGGGGCACATCGGGGACAGGGGGTCGTGTGGCTCAAGGGACACATGGGGAGGTGAGGCACATGAGGAGACAGGAGCCATGGGGCACACGGGCATGGGTGCCCATGTGGGCATGGGGACAATGTGGACGTGGGGACACAGACATGGGGTAGCCATGGGTAGGGTGCTGGGTGTGGGACACAGATGCAGGTGCAAAGGTGGATGCAGGGCAGGATGCAGGGTGGGATGCAGATGAGGATGCACATGTAGATTCAGGGCAGGGTGCAGGGTGGAATGCAGACGTGAGTTCAGATGAGGATGCAGATGTGGATGCAGGGCAGGATGCAGGGTGGGACACTGGGTGGGATACAGATGCAGGTGCAGATGTGGATGCAGGGCAGGCTGCAGATGTGGATGCAGAGGCAGATGCAGATGTTGATGCAGAGGTGGATGCGGGCAGGATGCAGATGCAGATGCGGATGCAGAGGTGGATGCAGAGCAGGATGCAGATGCAAGTGTGGATGCAGGGCAGGATGCAGAGGTGGATGCAGATACGGATGTAGGGCAGGATGCAGATGCAGATGTAGATGCAGGGCAGGATGCAGAGGTGGATGCAGACACAGGTGTGGATGCAGGGCAGGATGCAGATGCAGGTGTGGATGCAGGGCAGGATGCAGATGCAGATGCGGATGCAGGGCAGGATGCAGATGTGGATGCAGATGTGGATGCAGATGTGGATGCAGATGTGGATGCAGATGTGGATGCAGGGCAGGATGCAGATGCACATGTGGACGCAGGGCAGGATGCAGAGGTGGATGCAGATGTGGATGCAGATGTGGATGCAGATGCAGACGCGCGCAGCTGCGGGCGCTGGCGGTGCGGTACCTGCCGGGGCGGGTGCGGCTCCTGGTAGCTGGGCAGCACCTTGAGCACGACGCTGCCGCTGGCCTGGCGCAGCGACTCCTGCAGCGCCCGCGGGTCGCTGCCCACCTCGCGCCCGTTCACCTCGCGGATGACGTCCCCCACGTGCAGCAGCCCCTGCTGCGCCACCATCCCCCCGTGCAGGATGCGGGCGACCACCAGCTCCCCCCGCTCCACCCGGAACGTCACCCCCTGCACGCACAGCCCCGGTCAGCACCGGCGCCAGTGCCGACGGTCACATCCAGTCACCCCCAGCACCACCCATTGCCCTCCAGACACATCAGCAACGCTCCAGCACCCAGCAATGCCCCAGTGCCACGAGCACCCGCAATAACACCCCCCCAGCACTCTGTAGTGTCAACAGCAACACCCCCATGTCCACAGCATCCTGCACCATCGCCATCACCCCCCAGCACCCTGCAATGCCCTCAATGATCCCAGCACCCTGCAGTGTCCCCCAGCACCCCACAGCACTCCAACGCTCACAGCACCTGCACCATCACCGTCACCCACAGCACCCTGCAATGCCCGCAATACTCCCAGCACCCTGCAATGCCCTCTAGCACCCCACAGCACTTGCGCCAGCACCCAACATCACCCCAGCACCCTGCAATGCTCCCAATGCTCCCAGCGATGTCCCCCAGCACTTCATAGCATCCTCAGTGTCCACAGCACCACCGCCACCACCATCACCCCCAGCACCCAGTGATGCCCCCCAGCACCCCAATGCCCGCAGCACCCACGGCCCCGCTGGCGCTCACCAGGCTCTGGCCGGGGGCACGGCGGATGCCCACCATGCGCACGGCGTCAGGGGGCAGCGGGTGGTGGCTGCCGGGGGCCGGGACTGGGCTCCCCGGGGGGGTCTCATAGCTCTTGGTGGCCACAGAGTCGTGGGTCTCCAGCAGCGACTGCGAGGACACGGCACAGGCTGACAGGCGCTTCACACACGCGCCCTCGCACACGTGCCCTCGCACATGCTCCCTTGCACACGCGCTTCACACATGCGCCCTTGCACACATGGCCTCGCACATGCTCCCTTGCACACGCGCCCTCGCACACGTGCCCTTGCACACGTGCCCTCGCACATGCTCCCTTGCACACGCGCCCTTGCACACGTGCCCTCACACATGCTCCCTTGCACACGCGCCCTCGCACATGCTCCCTTGCACACGCGCCCTTGCACACGTGCCCTCGCACATGCTCCCTTGCACACGTGCCCTCGCACATGCTCCCTTGCACACGCGCCCTTGCATGCACGCACCCTCGCACCTGGAAGTGGGGCTGGCGCAGGATGCGGCTCAGCTCCGCGGCCGCGCTGTCCCGCGGCGCCAGGGGCCCGATGTCCCGCAGGATCTCCTGCACCAGCGCCACGTTGTTGTCCTGCACTGCCTCCAAACGCCGCTCCTCCAGCCGCTCGTGCGCCTGCGGCACACGCGCGTGAGCACGGACACACGAGCACACGCTGGCCTGTGCACACACACAGCACCCCACGTGCACACACACAAACCTGCCCTTCTGCATGCGCGCACGTGCGCAGCATCAAATACAGGTGTACGTGTGCGCAGACCCATCGCCACACGAATGTGTGCACACGCATGTGCCATTGCACAACCGTGTGCTCATGTAAATACCCACACACGTGTAATGGTGAACACACAGGATGTGGGGCAGCCACGTGCACCCCAGCAACACGGGCAGAGAGTGATGCACACACACATACAAAGGCGCACGCTCACTTGCATGGATGCACACACGCACATGGGCAAGCACGTGCACACACCTCCCTGCATGCACACACACGTGCAGGTGCACATCCATGCATCCATGTACACATAGATGCATACATGCATGTATATGCACGCAGAGGTACATGCAAACACGAGCAGACACCTCCCCGCACGCACATGAGCGTATATCCACACATGCACATACACACAGATGCACGTGTACATGCACAGATACACGTGTGTACGCACAGATATGCGCAAACATGCACAGGCGCCTCCTGCATGTGCACACATGAGCACACATCCATGCACACGCACACACATCCATATGCATGCACATCTCCCTGCACACCACAGGGACACACACGTGTGCACAAACACGTGTGTGCTCTCAACACGCGTGCCCCATGCGCTGCCCTGTGCCCGGGGGGGGTCACGGTGTCCCTATGGCGTCCCCTCACCTTGGCCAGGGACCGCACGATGGGGCTCTCCATGATGCCGCGCAGGAAGATGAGGTCGAGGTCCGCGGCTCCGGGGGGGCCTGGGACCCCCATCAGGTTGTCCAGGACCTGCTGCATGGCTGGGGGGCGATGGGGGGAACACGGAGACATTGGGACACGAGGAGGGAGCAGCAATGGGGCGGCTGTCGCCTGCAGCCGGGTGTCAATGCGCCGCTTCCCCCTCCCTTATGCTGCCCCTCCACCGGGGACCACAAGGAGCCCCCCCAAAGCAGCACTTGGAGGTGCGCTGAGTGATAAGGGCTGAAATGCAGCTGGGGGGGTTCTATGTAATTGGGGTGGGTGCAATGCAATTGGAGGGGGCTGATGGGGGGGCGCAATACAATTGGGGGAGTTCAGTGCAATCAATGTGGTATGATGCAATGGGGGGGTGCGATGGAATGGGGGGGGTGCGAGAGGCAGCACTGCAATGGCGGGGGATGCTCGGGATGCGGGGGGGGTTAATCCAGACACCCCCATATCAGGGGGGGTCACAGCATCACTCAAGAGCCCCCCCAAACACCACCCACCCACCCCCTTCCCTGTTGCCATCTCCTTCCATCCCCTCATCCCCCCCAGAGCCATCCCCCCCATCAGCCCCCCGACCCCCTATTCGCACCCCCCATACCTGGGGGGTGGCGGGGGGGGCTCTTAGGGGCCGGGAACCCTCGGCCGGGGCCGCTCATGGCTGCGGGCGGCAGCGCCGAGGACCCCCCCCATCATCCGGGTACCGCGGCCCCCCCCGGGTCCACATCCCCCCCCCCGCCTTGCACACGCGGGCACGCTCGTGTGTTCACCCCCCCACCGCGCTTGCACTTACCCGCGCTTGCACGCGCACACACCCCGGGACCCCCCCGTCAGCGTGGGGAGGGGGAACGGGGGTGTTCGGGCCCTTTAAGGGAGGGGGGGGGGGCGCTGTTGCTATGGCAGTGGAGGGGCGGATTTAAAGGGACCTCGCCCCGCTCCTTCGCACACGTATGCACAAGCACGCACAAGCATGTGCCCCCCCCCCATCGCCCGCCCGCGCAGGAACGGCCCCCCCCAGGGCTGGGGCTGCCCCTTGCACACGCGTGTGCAAGGCCCCGGTGCGCGCTCACCCGCGACGGAGCCGGGGGCAGCCGCGGGCATCGCTGCGGGGCGCGGGGCCACGGGGCCTGGCACGGCCGGGACGGGGCCACGGCGCAGGCGTGCGGGGACCGGGCGGCCCCGGGCACGCGGGCTCGTGCTTGCACACGCGGGTGCGAGAGCCCCACGGGCGCTCGCGGGGCGCGCGAGGCCCCGGTGACCTCCGAGACACGGAACGGGGGGACCCCAGCGCTGGCACCGCACCCGCACAGTGGGGCCCCCCCCACGTGTCCCAGCACCGGTGACTGCGGTGCTCGACACGGCCACCATCGGGGTCCCCATGGACGCAGCGCCCCCACTGCGCTCAGCATCCCCGGTTCCTGTCTTCCCAAGCAGGCAGAGGCAGGAGGCAGCTGGAGGGGGTTTATTGCTGGGGGGGGGGCAGGATGGTCCAGGGGTGATGGATGCAGCGTGGTGGGTGCTGTAGGTGGGTGCTGTTGGTGGGTGCAGTGGGTGCTGTTGGTGGTTGCAGTGGGTGCCGTTGGTGGGTGCTGTAGGCGGGTGCAGTGGGTGCTGTTGGTGGGTGCCATTGGTGGGTGCCATTGGTGGGTGCTGTAGGTGGGTGCAGTGGGTGCCATTGGTGGGTGCTGTAGGTGGGTGCTGTAGGTGGGTGCAGTGGGTGCCGATGGTGGGTGCTGTAGTTGGGTGCAGTGGGTGCCGTTGGTGGGTGCCATTGGTGGGTGCTGTAGGTGGGTGCAGTGGGTGCCGATGGTGGGTGCTGTAGTTGGGTGCAGTGGGTGCCATTGGTGGGTGCTGTAGTTGGGTGCAGTGGGTGCCATTGGTGGGTGCTGTAGGTGGGTGCAGTGGGTGCCGATGGTGGGTGCTGTAGTTGGGTGCAGTGGGTGCCATTGGTGGGTGCCATTGGTGGGTGCTGTAGGTGGGTGCAGTGGGTGCCGATGGTGGGTGCTGTAGGTGGGTGCAGTGGGTGCCATTGGTGGGTGCTGTAGGTGGGTGCAGTGGGTGCCGATGGTGGGTGCTGTAGGTGGGTGCAGTGGGTGCTGTTGGTGGGTGCCATTGGTGGGTGCTGTTGGTGGGTGCAGTGGGTGCCATTGGTGGGTGCTGTTGGTGGTTGCAGTGGGTGCCATTGGTGGGTGCCATTGGTGGGTGCTGTTGGTGGGTGCAGTGGGTGCCATTGGTGGGTGCCATTGGTGGGTGCTGTAGGTGGGTGCAGTGGGTGCCGTTGGTGGGTGCTGTAGGTGGGTGCAGTGGGTGCCGTTGGTGGGTGCTGTTGGTGGGTGCAGTGGGTGCCGTTGGTGGGTGCTGTAGGTGGGGGGGGTGCTCTCGGGAGGATCCTCTTCACCCGCCGCCCCGCAGCGTCCCTGCAAGCAGAGGGGTTCAGCACCCAGCGCCCACAGCACCCCCGGCACTCGCGGGTGGTGCCCGGGATGACCCAGCCCAGGCCTCAACTCACCGGGGGCTCAGCACCCCGCGGGGCCGAAGGGCTCCGTGTACAGCGCCCGCCCGCCGGAGCGCTTCCCGTACCTGCAGGGAGCGCGGAAACGGGCAGCAGTTACGGGAGCAGCGGACAATGGGGAGCAGTGAGCAAAGGGAGCAGCGTGCAATGGGGAGCAGCGTGCAATGGGGAGCAGTGTGTAACGGGGAGCAGTGAGCAATGGGGAGCAGTGAGCAATGGGGAGCAGTGTGTAATGGGGAGCAGTGTGTAACGGGGAGCAGTGTGTAACGGGGAGCAGCGTGCAATGGGGAGCAGTGAGCAAAGGGAGCAGTGTGTAACAGGGAGCAGTGTGTAACGGGGAGCAGCGTGCAATGGGGAGCAGCGTGCAATGGGGAGCAGTGTGTAACGGGGAGCAGCGTGCAACGGGGAGCAGCGTGCAAAGGGAGCAGGTCACGGAGAACACATCACAACGGGAACATGTCATGAGGGGGAGCAGGCCATGATGGGGAGCAGATGACAGCGGGGGGCAGGTCACAACGGGGCACAGCACGATGGGGGGCACACTGCAATGGGGAGCAGGTCACAGCGGGAACACGCGGTGATGGGGAACGGGTCACAGCGGGAGCAGGTCACTGTGGGGACACATCTCAGTGGGGCTGTGTCTCATAGGGATCGAGTCACGATGGGGCCGTGTCGCGATGGGGCCATACATCGATGGGGATCACGTCACAATGGGGATCGTGTCGTGATGAGGATTGCGTCACAATGAGGATTCTGCCACAATGGGGATCGTGTCACGATGGGGGTAGCGATGGGGACGGTGCCGCGCTGGGGACGGTGCCGCGCTGGGGCTGCGCGGCCGCCCCGCCCTCACCGGTGCCGCGTCACCACGTTCAGGTACTGCTGCAGGTCCTGGTAGAAGCGCTCGAGCTCCTCGAGGGTCGCGCTGTCCCCGGGGTACCTCGGTTGTGCGGGGCCGGCGGTGCCGGGACCCCCCCCCAGCAGCACCAGCGCCCACACCAGCAGCAGCACGCGGCAGCGGGGAGCCATGGCTGTGCCTGGCACATGCGTGTGCACACGTGTGAGCACAGACCCATACGTGTGAGCACAGACCCATACGTGTGAGCACAGACCCGTACGTGTGAGCACAGACCCATAGGTGTGAGCACAGACCCATACGTGTGAGCACAGACCCATACACGTGTGAGCACAGACCCATACGTGTGAGCACAGACCCATACACGTGTGAGCACAGACCCATACGTGTGAGCACAGACCCGTACGTGTGAGCACAGACCCATAGGTGTGAGCACAGACCCATACGTGTGAGCACAGACCCATACACGTGTGAGCACAGACCCATAGGTGTGAGCACAGACCCATACGTGTGAGCACAGACCCATACGTGTGAGCACAGACCCATACGTGTGAGCACAGACCCGTACACGTGTGAGCACAGACCCATAGGTGTGAGCACAGACCCATACGTGTGAGCACAGACCCATACGTGTGAGCACAGACCCATACGTGTGAGCACAGACCCATACACGTGTGAGCACAGACCCATACGTGTGAGCACAGACCCATACACGTGTGAGCACAGACCCATACGTGTGAGCACAGACCCATACACGTGTGAGCACAGACCCATAGGTGTGAGCACAGACCCATACGTGTGAGCACAGACCCATACGTGTGAGCACAGACCCATACGTGTGAGCACAGACCCATACGTGTGAGCACAGACCCATACACGTGTGAGCACAGACCCATACGTGTGAGCACAGACCCATACGTGTGAGCACAGACCCATACGTGTGAGCACAGACCCATACGTGTGAGCACAGACCCATACGTGTGAGCACAGACCCATACGTGTGAGCACAGACCCATACGTGTGAGCACAGACCCATACGTGTGAGCACAGACCCATACGTGTGAGCACAGACCCATACACGTGTGAGCACAGACCCATACGTGTGAGCACAGACCCATACGTGTGAGCACAGACCCATACGTGTGAGCACAGACCCATACACGTGTGAGCACAGACCCATACGTGTGAGCACAGACCCATACACGTGTGAGCACAGACCCATACGTGTGAGCACAGACCCATACGTGTGAGCACAGACCCATACACGTGTGAGCACAGACCCATACGTGTGAGCACAGACCCATACACGTGTGAGCACAGACCCATACGTGTGAGCACAGACCCGTACACGTGTGAGCACAGACCCGTACACATGTGAGCACAGACCCGTACACGTGTGAGCACAGACCCACACACGTGTGAGCACAGACCCACACACGTGTGAGCACAGACCCATACGTGTGAGCACAGACCCACACACGTGTGAGCACAGACCCATACGTGTGAGCACAGACCCGCACACGCATGTGCACACCCCCAGTCCCCACCACCCCCAGGATGAGGCCCGGCCCCACTCACCTGCTTGCACAAGCGGTGCACAAGGATGCACTGACACGAGGGCCGTGGCCGCGGGCTCCCCGGTGCCGCTGCGGCGCTGTCCCTTATATCGCATGTGCCCCCCCCCAGTGTCACCCGGGCGCATGGCACCAGAGGCCACTTGGCTGGGGGGGGCCACGGGGCCCCCGGCACTGCCCTGGTTAATGTGTGACCTGGGCTGGGGGGGTCCCGGGCTGAGGACGTGGACGGGGGGAGCCAACGTCTGCCCAGAGCGTCTGAGCCCCACGGGTGGATGGAGTGGGGCTGGGGGGGGGGATGTGGGGGGAGGGTGGGACGGAGGCAGGGGGGCGCAGGGGGACATGGGGCTGCAGCCACAGCCCCCACTGCAGCCATGACCATGGGCCGGGCGGGGGGGTCGGGGTTGGGGACCCCCAGCCCTGACACAGCCCCTGAGGGCTGCAGCCCACACAGGGACCCCGCAGGGGGGGGCAGCACCCACTGCCCAGGCACCCCCAACAAGTGCACCCAGTGACCTGTGCACCCCCCCGTACACCCCCTGCATCCCTCCCTCGATCCCTCCATCATCCCCTCCATCCCTCCTGCATCCTCCCTTCCATCCCTCCCTCCTCTGCACCTCTTCACCCCCCATCATCCCTCCCTCTCTCCTGTACCCCTTCACACACCCCCCCCCATTCTCTCCTGCATCCCTCCATCCCCCTGCATCCCTTCCTCCATCCCTGGATTCCCCCGTGCATCCCTTCCTCCATCCCTGGATTCCCCCCGCATCCCTTCCTCCATCCCTGGATTCCCCCCCGCATCCCTTCCTCCATCCCTGGATTCCCCCCTGCATCCCTTCCTCCATCCCTGGATTCCCCCCGCATCCCTTCCTCTATCCCTGCATTCCCCCCTGCATCCCTTCCTCCATCCCTGGATTCCCCCCTGCATCCCTTCCTCTATCCCTGGATCCCCCCTGCATCCCTTCCTCCATCCCTGGATTCCCCCCGCATCCCTTCCTCCATCCCTGGATTCCCCCCGCATCCCTTCCTCTATCCCTGCATTCCCCCCGCATCCCTTCCTCTATCCCTGCATTCCCCCCTGCATCCCTTCCTCTATCCCTGGATTCCCCCCTGCATCCCTTCCTCCATCCCTGGATTCCCCCCTGCATCCCTTCCTCCATCCCTGGATTCCCCCCGCATCCCTTCCTCTATCCCTGGATTCCCCCCTGCATCCCTTCCTCCATCCCTGGATTCCCCCCTGCATCCCTTCCTCCATCCCTGGATTCCCCCCGCATCCCTTCCTCCATCCCTGGATTCCCCCCTGCATCCCTTCCTCCATCCCTGGATTCCCCCCGCATCCCTTCCTCCATCCCTGGATTCCCCCCGCATCCCTTCCTCCATCCCTGGATTCCCCCCTGCATCCCTTCCTCCATCCCTGGATTCCCCCCGCATCCCTTCCTCCATCCCTGCATTCCCCCCTGCATCCCTTCCTCTATCCCTGGATTCCCCCCTGCATCCCTTCCTCCATCCCTGGATTCCCCCCTGCATCCCTTCCTCCATCCCTGGATTCCCCCCTGCATCCCTTCCTCCATCCCTGGATTCCCCCCTGCATCCCTTCCTCCATCCCTGGATTCCCCCCTGCATCCCTTCCTCCATCCCTGGATTCCCCCCTGCATCCCTTCCTCCATCCCTGGATTCCCCCCTGCATCCCTTCCTCCATCCCTGGATTCCCCCCTGCATCCCTTCCTCCATCCCTGGATTCCCCCCGCATCCCTTCCTCCATCCCTGGATTCCCCCCTGCATCCCTTCCTCCATCCCTGGATTCCCCCCTGCATCCCCTCCTCCATCCCTGGATTCCCCCCGCATCCCTTCCTCCATCCTTTCCCACATCCCCGCACTCACACCTCAGCCGCTGCTCACGATCGTCTCTTTATTGCCATTGCGGGGCCGTGCAGGATCCCCCCACAACGGGATGGGGAGAACGGGGTCAGGGCAGGGCCCCCCCACAGCGGGACCCCCCGGTTCAGCATCTGGGGGTCTCCAGGCCCCCCCCCCCATACGGCAGAGCCCCAGGGGAGACACGGGGAGGATTTGGGGGGCCCGGGGGGGGTCACCAGGAAGAGTCATCCTCGTACCTGCGGGAAGCGCTGATGTGAGGGGGGGCCGGGACCCCAAAGGAGCCGCCGGGCCCCAGTGCAGGGGGGGGGACATGGGGGCACTCACCACGATCTGTCACTGCCGGTGCCCCGGAGCAGCCCCAGCACCGGGGCCTCGGAGCGCTTCCCGTACCTACGGGCACGGGGGTCCTCGTGAGCACACGCGTCCTCGTGCAGAGCACGCGCGTCCTCGTGCAGAGCACACGCGTGTTCACGCGTGCCCACGTGTGCCGGCGCTCACCTCTGCCGCGTCACCAGGTTGATGTAGTGCCGGAGGGCAGAGAAGTACCGGGCCACCTCCTCGGGGGACGCATCGTCCCCCGGGCTCGGGGGCTTGGGGGGGTACGCGCCCGCCAGCGGGGCCAGGCCAAGCAGCACACAGAGCGCCACGGCCCCCAGGCAGTGCCACCACCACGGGGACATCGCCATCTGAGAGGGACCGGGCACCGGTACCCACATCGTCACCGCATTGCCCCATCACCTCCATGTACCCACATCGTCACCGCATTGCCCCCATCACCTCCATGTGCCCACATCGTCACCCCATTGCCCCCGTCACCTCCATGTGCCCACATCGTCATCGCCCCCGTCACCTCCATGTACCCACATCGTCACCGCATTGCCCCATCACCTCCATGTACCCACATCGTCACCGCATTGCCCCCGTCACCTCCATGTGCCCACATCGTCATCGCCCCCATCACCTCCATGTGCCCACATCATCACCGCATCGCCCCCATCACCTCCATGTGCCCACATCGTCATCGCCCCCATCACCTCCATGTGCCCACATCGTCACCCCATCGCCCCCATCACCTCCATGTGCCCACATCGTCACCCCATCGCCCCCATCACCTCCATGTGCCCACATCGTCACCCCATCGCCCCCATCACCTCCATGTGCCCACATCGTCACCCCATCGCCCCCATCACCTCCATGTGCCCACATGACCCCCATCATCCCCATGTACCCAATTCACCCCCGTGGACCCCCATCACCCATCACCCCCCAAGCCCATCACCACTTCCAGCCCCCATTCTACATCCACACCCCATGGACCCCAAGTGACATCCCCCCCGCCATGTCCCACCGAACATCTCCCCCCCCAAGCCCCCCCCCGTGTCCCCAATGGGGATCTCCCGCCCCATAGGACCCTCCCAAGGACCCCACATGCCACAGACCCCACCGAGCCCCATCCCCACGCTCACGGTGGCGGGAGGTGACAGCACCGGGACACGGCGGCTTCTGCCCCGGCCCCGTTTTATGGCCTCGAGGGGGGGGGCACCGCCTCCTCCCCCCCCCCCCCCGACACCGACCCAGGGGCACGGAAGGACCCCCCCCCCACCCCCCTGCACACGTCACAGCCCCGTGTC
This sequence comes from Amazona ochrocephala, assembly GCA_039720435.1. Taxonomy (NCBI): domain Eukaryota; kingdom Metazoa; phylum Chordata; class Aves; order Psittaciformes; family Psittacidae; genus Amazona; species Amazona ochrocephala. The sequence goes on from CM077897.1 coordinate 429,239, forward strand.
CCCGCTGAGCCCCACAGCGGGAGCCCCGGGGGCTGGGGACAGGCGCGGGGCACAGGGGCACAGCAGGGACACGGGCACCGCATGCGGCACACGGGGCACGGGCAGGGATGGGACAGCGGAACAGCGGGACACGGGCACGGGTGTGACACAGCCAGGGCACAGGGATAGGGGACACAGCCAGGGCACAGGGACACAGCCACGGCACAGGGATACGGGTCGCAGCCAGGGCACAGGGATAGGGGACGCAGCCATGGCACAGGGACACGGGACGCAGCCATGGCACAGGGATACGGGACGCAGCCATGGCACAGGGACACAGCCATGGCACAGGGACACGGGACGCAGCCATGGCACAGGGACACAGCCATGGCACAGGGACACGGGACGCAGCCACGGCACAGGGACACGGGACGCAGCCATGGCACAGGGACACGGGACGCAGCCACGGCACAGGGACACGGGACGCAGCCATGGCACAGGGACACAGCCATGGCACAGGGATACGGGACGCAGCCCTGGCATGCGGCACGCGCACGCTGATGGATGAGCCCGCACGGCACACGGGATGCAGCAGCGCACATCCATGGCACGGGCACACGACACGCGGACACTGGTCCCTGCGCTGTGACCCGGGGGGGCACACACCACCCCCATGTCCCATCACTGTCACCCGGTACCAACCCCGCGGTGCCACCGCAGATGGCCTCGATTCCGGGGGGGGGGTGGATCGGGCTGCAGTGCCCCCCCCCCAGCTGAGTGCTTCCTGCCCCATTCCCGCCGGGAAGAGCAAACAGCCGCTTCCAAAGGTCACCGGATGGCTCAGCCCGGGGGGGGCGATGCGGGGGGGGACTGGATGTCCCCCCCATAGGGAACACAAGGGGCCTGCCCCCCCCATCGCACCCTAAAGCGGGGCTGGAGCTGGAGGGGGCTGTTGGAGAGGTTGGGGGGGTGGAGCCCCCGTGCCCCCCCCCGGCCCACAGAGCAAACAGGATCCTGCTGCTTCCCTGCACTTTATGGCCCCGGATCCGGAGGCGCTTTTGACACCCCCCCCCCCCCCCCCGGAGGAAGGTTCTTATCGGCCCTGTTTGATTTTCCACCGCCTCAGGGGGGGGAGCATGGGGAAAGGGACGACCCAAGACCAACCCCCCCGTTCCAGACTGTTCTCTGCCATACAGCCCTGCGGCAGGCAGGGAGCAGGCAGCAAACCCCAGCCCAGGGCCCCCCCACGCTACCCCTGCCTCAGTTTCCCCTCTGCGGGAAGGGGACCCCCCCCACTGCCTGCACCCCACGGCACATGGGCTGCCCACAGACAGCCCCCAGACCCCCAAACCACAGCCCCGGACCCCAAATGGGCCCCCAACAACCGCGGGCGACAAAAAAAGCGTCTTGTTCATCAGTAAAACCCCCCCCCGGGGGGGGGGGGGGGGCAGCCACACAGTGGCCAACGCCCCCCCAGCGCCCCCCCTCGCCCCCAGGGCAGCTCCTGCCCCATCCATGGGCAGGAATCAAGTATTTACAAACAGGATAAACCCCAGAGGGGGGTGATGGGGTTAAACCCCCCCGGGCCCCCCCCCCCCGTCAGCCATCGGTGGCCAGGATGACGGCGGCGCCGAAGATGCCGATGTTCTGGCCGATGAGCTTCATCTGGTTCCAGAACTCGACGCGGCGCGAGCGGTGCCAGTAGCCGAGGTTGCCGTCGATGAGGAGGATGGCGGGAGGCAGCAGCACCGCCAGGACCTGCGCCGCCACCCGCACGTAGCATCCCGACAGGAAGGCCAGCGCCAGCATTCCGTAGAGGACGAAGAGGAGCTGGAGCGCCAGCTCCCCCCCCAGCAGGTGGTTCAGGTAAGCCAGGCGGTCCTCCTTGCTGTGCTGCAGGGAATACGCCTGGCGACGGGACAACACGGGCGGGAGCTGGGATGGGGGCGGCGACCCTAAAGCTCATCCAGTGCCAACCCCCCGCCACCGGCTCCATAGGGAGGGATGCTCCAACCGGGCCCTCAGCACTGCCAGGGATGGGATCGGTTCAGCCTGGACAAGAGGAGCTGCGCAGGGACCTCAGAGCAGCTTCTAAAGGGGCTACAGGGATGCGGGAGAGGGACCTCCATCAGCAACAGGAAAGGACGGATGGGTTCTAACTGAAACGGGGGATTTAGGCTGGATCCAGCGGGAGGAGGAGCTGCTGCTGCTGGGGACCTGGAGATTGCTCATCCCGGGTGGCTGCAAGCCTACGGTTGGGATGGGATGAGCTCCCCCAGGAATGGGGCTGCCCCATCCCCGGCAGTGCTCAAGGGCAGTTGGACACCGGTGCTGGGAGCAGACCCCTGAAGGACTCAAACCACTGCGCTGTGGGTCGGACCGGGGCTGCGACCCCCCCGCCACGCCTTGCGCCCCCCCGTACCTGGCAGATGAGGTAGATGCCGAGGAAAACCTGCCCCGTGGACTGCAGCGAGCGGCTGCGCGGCCGCTGCCGGTAGAGCTCCCCCGCGCCGCTGGCCAGGATGAGGAACCCGCCGATGATGGCGATGGTGCGGGAGTACATCCGGACCTGCACGGGGACACCATCACCGCGGGGCCGGGGCACGGGGGGGCCGCAGGGGTACGATGGGGGGGTTACCTTTAACCAGTCCCCGTAGTGGCCGTGGCCGCCGACGTGCGCCGCGTACGTGGCCACCGCGAGCTGCAGCGCGGCGCCGAGCGCGAACCAGCGGCGCTTCACCCCGAAGGACATGAAACTGGCGCAGAGCACGGCCGCCCCCATGTCCACGTACAGGTACGGCACCGGGATGTCCGGCTTCCTGCGGGCACGGCGGGGACAGGCATCGCCCCAGCGCAACACGGGCATCGCCCCAGCGCAACACGGGCATCGCCCCCAGCGCAACACGGGCATCACCCACAGTGCCCCACAGGCATCACCCACAGTGCCCCACAGGCATCACCCACAGTGCCCCACAGGCATCGCCCCCAGCGCCCCACAGACATCACCCCCAGTGCCCCACAGACATCACCCACAGTACAACACAGACATCACCCACAGTGCCCCACAGACATCACCCCCAGTGCAACACAGACATCACCCCCAGTGCCCCACAGACATCACCCACAGTGCAACACAGACATCACCCCCAGTGCCCCACAGGCATCACCCACAGTACAACACAGACATCGCCCCCTAGAGCACCCCCTCACCCCATTGACGGTCTCCATCCCCCCGACTGCCCCTCGGCCCTTCCCCAATGGGCCCCTTTCCCTGCCCCACACCCAGCACAGGCCCCACGTGGCTGACTCTGTCCCGGCCATTCCCCCAGCCCGCACAGGCCCCGCACTCCCACCAGGCCCCCAGAGCCCCGCGCCCCGCACCGCCGCCCGTCGGCGCGCTCGGCGCACAGCAGGAGCCCGCTGAGGCAGTGCCAGAACGGGAACCGCGTCAGCAGCACCGCGCCCGCCGCCGTCAGCAGCCGCAGCGCGCGCCGCCGCCACCCGCGCACCGGCGCCATGGCCCGCGCCGGGACCGGAAACCCCGCGCCGGGACCCGGAACCAGCGCGCGCCGAGCCGCGGGCACGCCCCCTCCGGGACCCCGCGCCAATCAGCGAGAAGCCCCGCCCCCGCCGAACCCCGCCGTAGCCACGCCCCCCTCCCGCAGGCCCCGCCCCTCGCCCCGCACACGGTGATGGTTAAAAAACGTTCGGGTTTATTTTGTCCGTTTTGGTCGTTTTTTCCTTCTAAACAACACTAAAAAATTTTCCTTTTTTTTTGTTTGTTTTTCTCCTTTTTTCTTTTTTTTTCTTTGTTTTTTCTTTTTTTTTTTTTTCCTTTTTTTTTTTTTTTTACCCTTTTTTGTTCATTTGTCACTCGTCCCCAGACAGGGCTTGAACTGGGGGGGAGGGGAGGAGGGGGCATTGAACCAAAACACCCCAAAATCAACCCAAAACAGGGGCGGGAATCATGGCAAAACCCAAAAAACTGGGAAAATTCAGGAAAATAAAGAGACCCCCCCCAAGGGGGAGGGAGGGGGGGATTTTCTGCCATGATCCTGAGGGAGAAGAGATTTCGGGATCAGTTTAATATATCTTCATATATAGCTTTAAAGGGAAGAATTCCCTCCGGGAATTCAAGCCCTGCCCTGTGCAAACTGGATTCCAACCAGACAGCGCTGGCCTGGGGGGGCCGGGGTGTCACTTTCGGGGGGGGATGGGGAAAAGGGGGACCCCCCTTTAGAAAAGCAAAGGGGGGATTGGGAATCTTGGGAGGAAAAGCAATGGGAGAAGGAGCTGTTAGTGGGGGGGCTGGAGGCTGCTCTGGTCTCGGGTGGCTTCAAGGCTACGGCTGGGAATGGGATGAGCTCCCCTGGGAAACAAAATGGGAAATCAAAGTGGGATCGACCCCCCCCCAGCCCCCCACCCCCCCCTTGGCACCGCGGCCACCGGAGCTGAGCGGTGCTCCCGGGGGTCTCAGGAGGACAAAGGGGTCTCCTTCTGTGGCTGCTGTGCTTGGGAACGCTGCATCACCTTCTGGCTCTCCACGTCTCGGAAGTGCTTCTCCACCTGCAGCGGGAACAACAGGATGGAGAGGGGGGGTTAGGGGTGGATGGGACGGGAAGGGGGGGTTAGGGGTGGAGGGAACGGGAAGGGGGGGTTAGGGATGGGGGGGACGGGAAGAGGGGGTTAGGGGTGGGGGGGAAGAGCGGGTTAGGGGTGGAGGGGAAGAGCGGGTTAGCGATGGACGGGACGGGAAGAGGGGGTTAGCGATGGATGGGACGGGAAGAGGGGGTTAGCGATGGACGGGACGGGAAGAGGGGGTTAGCGATGGACGGGACGGGAAGAGGGGGTTAGCGATGGACGGGACGGGAAGAGGGGGTTAGCGATGGATGGGACGGGAAGAGGGGGTTAGCGATGGATGGGACGGGAAGAGGGGGTTAGCGATGGATGGGACGGGAAGAGGGGGTTAGCGATGGACGGGATGGGAAGAGGGGGTTAGCGATGGATGGGATGGGAAGAGGGGGTTAGCGATGGACGGGAAGAGGGGGTTAGCGATGGATGGGATGGGAAGAGGGGGTTAGCGATGGACGGGACGGGAAGAGGGGGTTAGCGATGGACGGGACGGGAAGAGGGGGTTAGCGATGGACGGGATGGGAAGAGGGGGTTAGCGATGGATGGGACGGGAAGAGGGGGTTAGCGATGGATGGGACGGGAAGAGGGGGTTAGCGATGGACGGGACGGGAAGAGGGGGTTAGCGATGGATGGGATGGGAAGAGGGGGTTAGCGATGGATGGGACGGGAAGAGGGGGTTAGCGATGGATGGGATGGGAAGAGGGGGTTAGCGATGGATGGGACGGGAAGAGGGGGTTAGCGATGGACGGGACGGGAAGAGGGGGTTAGCGATGGATGGGATGGGAAGAGGGGGTTAGCGATGGATGGGACGGGAAGAGGGGGTTAGCGATGGACGGGACGGGAAGAGGGGGTTAGCGATGGATGGGATGGGAAGAGGGGGTTAGCGATGGATGGGATGGGAAGAGGGGGTTAGCGATGGACGGGACGGGAAGAGGGGGTTAGCGATGCAAGGGAAGACAGCGTTAGGGGTGGAGCGGATGGGGGGGTCTCCCCCATACTCACGATCTTGCGCACGTGGCTCAGGGCGCTGCCCTCTTTGCCTTTGCAGTTCTCCACCTGGTAGGGGGGGGCGATGACGACTTCCTCCATCACCACGATGTTCTTCTCCTGCCATTTACAGTCCTTAATGCTGCGGGAAGGGAACAGGGATCAGGGACACATCCCCAGGGAGCTCCAAGCTCCGTGGGCGCCCCGCAGCCCAAGGGCCGTGCTCTGGGATACAGGGAATCCCGCGGCTCCGTGCAGGGACTCACGTCTTGTGGATGGTCTGGAAGAGCTGCTGCCCCTCCAGGGAGACGCCAGCGCTGATGGCGTAGGCCTGGCTCAGCTTCTCCTCCTTCTCCGTCCGCGCTTTGGTGGCGAGCTGGGGGGGGACAGAGCAGGAGAGGGGCATCGGCATCACCGTGGGCATGGGATTCCCATGGGAAACTCCACCCCCTCCATCCACACCCTCAGGCCCCCCCCTTGCATCCCCTCCAGCAGCGGTGGGGACAGCCCTGGGAAGAGCGGGATAAGGAGCAGCCCCTCCATGTGCTGCCTCCATCCAGTGCTCCTGGATCCCAGTACCAGGTCGGTCAATGGGATGTGCTCTCCCGATCCACCACCAACAGCTCCACAGCAGACACACCAAGCCTCCAACTTCCAGCATTCCCCATTCAAGGATCCCCCTGCAGTGAGCACCCAAAGGCATCAGTGCCAGTGAGGAGCCTTTGTCTGCCAGGAGCAGGGATTAGATCCCCATCCATGGAATGACGGGAAAGGCATCATCCCCATGTGGCGAATGGCACTCAGCATCCTTCCTGCAGCAGCAGCATTCCTGCCCCTTCCACAGATCCCTGTAGATGGATCCTGTTGTGTCCCAGCTCAGCACATCCAGAGGACCAGGCAGGGCTGAGCATTCCCGTAGGCCAACAGCTCCATTCCCAGCTCCAGGCCTGGGTCACGGCCTGTATCCCAGGGCTGCAGCACCAGCAATCCCAGCCTGGCTCCGCACCCACCAGAGGAGACCCCAGAGCCAGGCCTCGCACCTTCCCTGTCCCCAACACTGCCACTGGGAATGGGAAGAGATCCCCTTCCAGAGGGAGCAGGGGACGCAGCTCCTCAATACCCAAGTGACTGGCCGCAGAGCTCAGCACCAGCTCCTGAGGGTGCTGGATCCCACTGTCCATGTCACTGATCAATCCCAACACCGATCCCTGAGGAACACCGCCTGCCACTGATCTCCATTTGGGATATGGAGCCATTGCCCACAGCTCCGGATACGCCCATTCCCTATACACGGAGCGCTCCCTCCTTTGAGCATCCCAGTGCTGCTCCCTGCTCCAGCTCCATCCTCCCTCCTCTCTGCTGAAGCAGAGGATCCAGGCCACCATCCTGAGCAGGCCCAGGGAATTCCCGGCCTGGGGAATGCAGCTCTTACCTTGCTGACATTGAGGGAAGCCAAGGGAGGGGGGGTTTCTGTGCGGTCGTTGATTATCTCCACTTCTGACACGTACTGGAGGTTGACGAGCAGGATGTCCGCGTGGTTGGGCTTCCCGCTGGATGAGGGGCATTCTGGGCGGGATGTTAAGGAACACGGATCCGCACGGACACAGCTGCAGGCCTGAGGGGCGGAGTGGTGCAGGAGCGAACCCCATCACCCGAAACATGGGAGACCCCAACCCCTGCGGGGCGCCTCTGGGATCCATTCAGCTGCTGGTGCAGTGCTCCCGGCTACACCAGGATGATCCCGGCCTGGAATGCCGGAACAGCATCCCAAAAAGTCACTCAGCTCCAAGGGAGCCCAACCCGCACACCTCAACCGGCGCCTTCTGGTCCAGGGATGGGGGAGCCGAGAGCACGGAAAACCCCACGGCAGGGTTTAGGGATGGAAAGGACCCGAAAGGCCCTTCCCTGGAGCGGGTCCCTCCCGTCCCATCCCTCGGGAGCAGAGTCCAGCCCCTGCAGTGAATCCCGGAGCGGAACCCGAGGGGCAGCCCCACCCCACTGCCCCCCCACAACCCCACATGGGGGTCCCCCCAATCCGGCCTACAGGGGACCCCTCCCCTCCATTAAGGCCATCACAGGCACCACAGCATCCCCATGGGATGCCCCCCCCAGCCCCAGCCTCACCACAGGGCTCCTCCTTCCCTCCCTATAAGGCACCCCAGAGTTCCCCCATGGCCCCACACAGGGCTCCCCACTGCCCCCCAAACCTGCCCATACAGTGCCCCACTGCCCCCCCATAGCCTCACACAGGGCTCCCACTGCCCCCCAAACCTGCCCATACAGTGCCCCACTGCCCCCCAAACCTGCCCATACAGTGTCCCATTGCACCCCCAAACCTGCCTATACAGCGCCCCACTGCCCCCCATAGCCCCACACAGGGAACCCCACTGCTCCCCAAACCTGCCTATACAGCACCCCACTGCCTTCCCATAGTCCCACACAGGGGTCCCCATTGCCCCCCCAAACCTGCCCAAACAGTGCCCCACTGCCCCCCCAACCCCACACAGGGCTCCCACTGCCCCCCCAAACCTGCCTATACAGCGCCCCACTGCCCCCTATAGCCCCACGCAGGGCTCATCACTGCCCCCACAAACCCCCTTTATAGACTCTCTATACCCCATAACCCCGGTCCAGCCCCCACTGAGCCCCCCAAACCTGTCTATACAGCGCCCCATTGCCCCCCATAACCCCACACGGGGCTCCCCACTGCCCCCCCCCCCAAACTGCCTATACAGTGCCCCATTGCCCCCCATAACCCCACACGGGGCTCCCCACTGCCCCCCCCAAACCTGCCTATACAGCGCCCCATTGCCCCCCCATAACCCCACACAGGGGTCCCCACTGCCCCCCCCAAACCTGCCTATACGGCACCCCATTGCCCCCCTATAGCCCCACACAGGGCACCCCACTGCCCCCCAAACCTGCCTATACAGCTCCCCACTGCCCCCCCATAGCCCCACACAGGGCTCATCACTGCCCCCACAAACCTGCCCATACAGTGCCCCACTGCCCGCCATAGCCCCACACAGGGCACCCCACTGCCCCCCAAACCTGCCTATACAGCGCCCCACTGCCCCCCATCACCCCAAATCCGGGCTCATCACCCCCCCTCCAGTGCTATGGCTCCCCCCTCATCCCTCGGGGCTCCCCTGGGCCCGTCACCCCCACAGGCCCCACTGCCGCCCCCCGCTGCCTGTGCCGGTGCCGGGGGTGCCGGGGGTGCCGGATACTGAGCGCCAGCATCTTGCTGGGGTAGTCGAAGGCCACGACCTCGCCCTGCAGGCGCTGCTCCTGGCAGGTCCGGCACGACACCAGGCTGCCCACGCTGAAGTACTCGCCCGGCGCCGCCATCTTGTCTCGGCCCGCACCGGGCTCCCCTCGGCCAGGCGCGGCGGGGCGGGGCCGCCTGACGTCACCGCGCACGCCGCGGGGCGGGGCTTGGCCCTCGCCGCACGCCGTAGTCGGCGCGGGGGGTGATGGGGGATGTAGGCGGAAGGAGGTAACGGGCGTTGCCGCGGTAACGACGGGGAAATGGGAGGGGGGAACCGCGGGAGGGACCGGAGGGGGCGGCGGGGGGCGGCCCCGGGGAGCGGCCCCGGGGGAAGGCGGGGGGCGGCCCCTAGGAGCGGCCCCGGGGAGCCCCGGGAAGCCCCGGGAGCACGGAGGGCCCGGAGCGGCGCCGGGCCCGGCCTGAGGGGCCGCGGGTGGGCTCCGGCCTGCGCCATCCTGTGAGGCCCGGCCCGGCCCCGTCTGGGCTAAGGAGCCACAGGGAGGAGGTCCCGTAGGGACCTATAGAGACCCATAGAGACCTCTAGAGACCCATAGGGATCTATAGATACCCGTGGGGACCTATAGAGACCCACAGAGACCTCTAGAGACCCATAGGGATCTATAGATACCCATAGAGACCTAGAGAGACCTGTAGGGACCTATAGATACCCGTAGGGACCTATAGAGACCCATAGAGACCTATAGATACCCGTAGGGACCTATAGATACCCGTAGGGACCTATAGAGACCCATAGAGACCTCTAGAGACCCATAGGGATCTATAGATACCCGTAGGGACCTACAGAGACCCATAGAGACCTCTAGAGACCCATAGGGATCTATAGATACCCGTAGGGACCTATAGAGACCCACAGAGACCTCTAGAGACCCATAGGGATCTATAGATACCCGTAGGGACCTATAGAGACCCATAGAGACCTCTAGAGACCCATAGGGATCTATAGATACCCGTAGGGACCTATAGAGACCCATAGAGACCTCTAGAGACCCATAGGGATCTATAGATACCCGTAGGGACCTCTAGAGACCCACAGAGACCTCTAGAGACCCATAGGGACCTATAGATACCCGTAGGGACCTATAGAGACCCATAGAGACCTCTAGAGACCCATAGGGACCTATAGATACCCATAGAGACCTAGAGAGACCTGTAGGGACCTATAGATTCCCGTAGGGACCTATAGGGACCTACAGAGACCCATAGAGACCTACGGAGACCGATAGGGACCTATAGAGACCCACAGAGACCCATAGAGAGCTACGGAGACCGATAGGCACCTGTAGAGACCCGTAGGGACCCATAGAGACCCCAGGGCTGGCCTGGGGCACCCACAGAGCCCCATTCCCAGCCCGGCATTCCCGGTGTCCGCAGCCATGGAAGCGCTGCACGAGGCCGGGATCCGCTTTGCGGCGCTGCTGCAGGCGGGGCCGCCCTGGCTGGAGCGGGTGCTGCTCCCGCTGACCGCCATGGCCGACCCCAAGCACCTCTTCACCGTCTGCTTCCCGCTGGGCTATTCCCTGGATCCGGCCGTGGGCACGGCGCTGCTGTGGGCCGCGCTGCTGGCCGAGTGGCTCAACACGGTGCTCAAGTGGTGAGGAGGGGACGGGATTCCCGGCGTTGCCGGCATTCCCGGCGGGAAGCAGCCCGCATCCATCGGGATGTGCTGCCTCTCCCCACCAGGCTCCTCTTCGGAGAGCGGCCGTTCTGGTGGGTCCATGAGTCGGGAATGGCGGCGCGGGAGCTGCTGGTGCTGCGGCAATTCCCTGTGTCCTGCGAGAGCGGACCTGGTGAGCGGGACCCAGAGCCCTGGATCCATAGGGATGTGCCAAGTGGGAAACCCGTCATCCATCAGCACTGGGCTCCATCCTCATCCTCATCCCGGCAGCCTCCTGCATCCCTATGGATCATTCCCTGTGCTCCCTTTGCAGGGAGCCCCTCAGGGCACTGCATGATCACGGGGGCAGCGCTGTGGCCGCTCGTGGCTGCGCTGAGCGCCCGCTGCAGGAGGTGAGTCCTTGGGAATGGCCCCTGGGCTGCGGGAGGCCGGGAATTCCCACCTGGAACACTGCCGCTGCCGCCAGCCCCGCGCTGAGGACCCTGCCCTTCGCTGCCTACATCCTGCTGCTGGCGGCCGTGGGGCTCTCGAGGGTCTTCGTCCTGGCCCACTTCCCCCATCAGGTGGTGACCGGCACCATGGCAGGTCAGTGGGGCTGACCCCCATCTGTGGGGCGGGTCAGTGGGGCTGACCCCCATCTGTGGGGTACGTCAGTGGGGCTGACCCCCATCTGTGGGGCAGCTCCTCCCTGACCCGCGGGTGCTGCAGGGGTGGCGCTGGGCTGGGGGCTGCAGGGCCGCACCCCGAGGTCCCCCCGCGCCTTCGCCTGCGCCGCGCTGGTGCTGCCGCTCAGCGCCCTCATCCTGCGCTGGGTGCTGAGCGCCGCCGGGCTCGACACTGACTGGTAAGTGACGTGGGGTGAGCCCCCCCCCGCCCCACATCCCCCCCCCCCCAGCGCTTGGGGTCCCCCCATGCGGTGCCCCTGAAGGGCGGCTTCCACCGCTGTGAGGGACCCACAGATGTGGGTCCCCGCCCCACAGCAGTGCCCCCACGGTCCATCCCCTGTCCGAGCCGTGATGCTGCAGCCCCATAGCAGGGTCCCCCCGGTCCATCCCCCATCCGTGCTGTGGTGCTGCAGCCCCACAGATGTGGGTCCCCCTCCACAGCACTGTCCCAGCCCTACAGCAGTGCCCCCACGGTCCATCCCCCCATCCGTGCTGTGGTGCTGCAGCCCCACAGATGTGGGTCCCGCCCCACAGCAGTGTCCCCCCGGTCCATCCCCTGTCCGAGCCGTGATGCTGCAGCCCCATAGCAGTGTCCCCACGGTCCATCCCCCATCCGTGCTGTGGTGCTGCAGCCCCACAGATGTGGGTCCCCCTCCACAGCACTGTCCCCGCCCCACAGCAGTGTCCCCCCGGTCCATCCCCCGTCCGAGCCGTGGTGCTGCAGCCCCACAGCACTGTCCCCGCCCCACAGCAGCGCCCCTCCGGTCCATCCCCCATCCGTGCTGTGGTGCTGCAGCCCCACAGATGTGGGTCCCCCTCCACAGCAGTGCCCCTCCGGTCCATCCCCTGTCCGAGCCGTGGTGCTGCAGCCCCACAGCACTGTCCCCGCCCCACAGCAGCGCCCCCCCGGTCCCTCCCCGGTCCGAGCCGCGCCGCTGCAGCCCCCCCGCCCCCCCGTGTCCCCCCAGGTCCCTCCGCTTGGCCGCTCGGCGCTGCTCCCGCCCCGCCTGGCTGCGCCGGGACACGCGGCCGCTGGCGGCGCTGTGGCGCGACGCGGGCTCCGCGCTGGGCTTGGCGCTGGCGGCGGCGGCCCCCGCCCCGCGCCTGGGCCCCTGGCAGCGCGCGGCCGCGGCGGGCGCGGCGGTGGCGGCGCTGCGGGGGCTGCAGCGGCTGCGGGAGCCGCGGGACCCCGCGCTGTGGCTCGCCGGGAGCGCGCTCCGCGCCGCCGCGGGGCCCTGGGTCGTGGGCGCGGCGCTGCCGCGGCTCCTGGCGGGGCTCGGCCGCGCGCGGGGCGCCCCCCACCGCGAGTAGCGACCCCCCGGAGGGGGGGGGGGGGGGACGTGGGGCAGAGCCCCCCCCCCGCAGCTCCATTGCCGGAAGCGGGTTCATTCCTCCAAGGACGAGCACGCGGATGCGGTGCAAAACGGACCCGGACCCCCCCCCCCCCCGCAGCTGTGGGGCGCTGGGAGCCCCCCATTGAACGGGGACAGCCCCAGGGCCCCTCCCAAGCGGTGGGGATGGGGGGGGGCACCGTGACCCCCATCCCCACCCCCCCCCCAACGTGGGCCCCCCCGATAAAAAAATACTATTAAATAATACATCTGTAATAAAATTATATCCTTTGATGGGGGGGGCAGGAAGTGATGGGAAAAGGAACGGAATAATCCTCGTCCGGGGGGGTCCCTTCTTTTCTCCATGAACAAAGGTTACCCAAGGAAGGTGCCGGGATCCATCCCCCATCCCCATGGATCCATCCCCCATCCCCATGGATCCATCCCCCACTCCCCCCAGGATCCTTTGCCCATCCCTATGGATCCATCATCTCCAGGGGTGACTGAGGAGCATGGACAAGGGTGGGAAAGGAAAACTAAAGGGAATAGATGGAGACCCCCCCAAATCCCGGGAAATTTAAGGCATGAAACCAAAACCCACCGGAGCGAATGAAAGGCACAGAATTCCCATCGGCTCCTCCCGGGATGCGGGAGAAGGAGGGAGAAAAGAAGGGAAAGACCCTCAGAGTGGGACAGGAGCCACAGGGGGATGGGACCCGACGGACACAATGGGATCCAAAGGGACACAACGAGGGGGAGATCTGAACGCGGGGGGGGGGGGGGGAGGGATTTTTTTGTCTTTTTCGGCCTTTTTTAATAGAAAAAGAAAATATTTTCCTCTTTTTCCCCACTTCTCCGCCCAATTCCCATTTTTTTTGTCTTTTTCGGGGGTTTCCCGGTGGTTTTGGGCATTCCCGGGGTTTGCTCCGGCTCTGTCACACCGCGGGCTCCGCCTCCATCGGCTCCTCCGCTGGCCTGGGGGGGGGATGTTGGGGTCCAGCACCGGGAGCCACTGCTCCCCCTCGGCCCCCCCGTGGGACACAGCAGGGGGAGGGCCCCAGGCGTGGATCCAGGAGGATGCACTCTATGGACCCCCTGCACCCCCAGGACCACGCGTGCCACCAAGGACACGGGTGGCTCCGTGCGCATCCGGCACACGCGTGTCCATGCACACACCGTCACATGCTATCGCACACGTGTCCCTGCACACGCTATAACACGTGTGTCCATGCACACACCGTCACATGCTATCGCACACGTGTGTCCATGCACACACCATCACATGCTATCGCACACGTGGCCATGCACACGCTACCACACGCATGTCCCTGCACACGCTACAACACGTGTGTCTATGCACACACCATCACATGCTATTGCAAACGTGCCCATGCACATGCTAAAGCACGCGTGTCCCTGCACACGCCATCGCATGTGTGTCTGTGCAAATGCTATCTCGTGTCTATGCACACACACGCATGTCCGTGCACACGCTATCACATGCATATCAATGCACAATCACACACACGACCACACATGCTATCACATATGTGACCATGCACAGGCTATCACACGTGTCCCTACACATGCTATCACACACATGACCACACACACTATCAGACGTGACCATGCACAGGCTATCACACGTGTGTCCCTACACACGCGATTACACACATGACCACACACGCTATCACACACATGACCACACACGCTATCAGACATGTGACCATGCACAGGCTATCACCTATATCCAGACACAGGCTATCACCTGTATCCATGCACACGCTATCACACGTGTCCCTACACACGCTATCACACATGTGACCCCATGCTATCACACATGACTATGCACAGGCTATCACCTGTATCCATGCACACACTATCACACGTGTCCCTACACATGCTATCACACACGTGACCACACATGCTATCACACATATGACCATGCACAGGCTATCACCTGTATCCCTGCACACGCTATCGCACACGTGTAGCTGCACACGCTATTGCACGTGTGTCCCTGCACACACTATCACACACGTGTCCCTGCACATGCTATCACACATATGACCATGCACACGCTATCACAATGACCATGCACACGCGATCGCACGCGTGTCCCTGCACACGCTACCGCACGCGTGACCCTGCACACGCTATCGCACGCGTGACCCTGCACACGCTATCGCACGCGTGACCCTGCACACGCTATCGCACACGTGACCGTGCACACGCTATCGCACACGTGACCGTGCACACGCTATCGCACACGTGACCGTGCACACGCTATCGCACACGTGACCGTGCACACGCTATCGCACACGTGACCGTGCACACGCTATCGCACGCGTGACCGTGCACACGCTATCGCACGCGTGACCCTGCACACGCTATCGCACGCGTGACCCTGCACACGCTATCGCACACGTGACCCTGCACACGCTATCGCACACGTGACCGTGCACACGCTATCGCACACGTGACCGTGCACACGCTATCGCACACGTGACCGTGCACACGCTATCGCACACGTGACCGTGCACACGCTATCGCACGTGTGACCCTGCACACGCTATCGCACACGTGACCCTGCACACGCTATCGCACACGTGACCCTGCACACGCTATCGCACACGTGACCGTGCACACGCTATCGCACACGTGACCGTGCACACGCTATCGCACACGTGACCATGCACACGCTATCGCACACGTGACCGTGCACACGCTATCGCACACGTGACCATGCACATGCTATCGCACACGTGACCGTGCACACGCTATCGCACACGTGACCGTGCACACGGTATCGCACACATGACCATGCACACGCTATCACACACGTGACCATGCACACGCTATCGCACACGTGACCATGCGCACGCTGTCGCACACGTGACCGTGCACACGGTATCGCACACATGACCATGCACACGCTATCACACACGTGACCATGCACACGCTATCGCACACGTGACCATGCGCACGCTGTCGCACACGTGACCATGCGCACGCTATCGCACGCGTGTCGGGGCCGTACCTGGGTTGGGCCTCGCTGCTCCCCTGCTCTGCCCCCACCGAGAGCTGGGCCATGGCCGAGAGCGCCTCTGCCTCCGCGTCCCCCCCAGCGCTGAGCCACGGGGCCCCCCCGCGCTTCAGAGAGCCCCAGTGCCGACCTGCGCAGAGGCAGCGCCGTGGGCACCCCCGGGCCCCTCCTGTGGGGCACCGCGGCAGCGAAGGCCCCGGGGCCCCCCCGCGCCCCCCCCCGCGCCCCCCCCGCGCTCACTCTGGATCTCGATGACTTTCTCCAGCGCGGCCGCCGCGTTCACGTTTGGCTTCTGCTGCAGCAGGGACGGGTCCAGCGGCTCCAGCTGGGGGGGGGCACGTGAGGGCCCCAAAGCGGGGGTCCCATGGGGGGGGTCCCGTGGGGGGGGGTCCCATGTGGGGGGTCCCATGGGGGGGTATCCCATGGGTGTTGCGGGGTGTCATGGGGGGGGCCCAGAGGTGGTGGGGGGGGGTCCCATGGCGGGTTGCCCGATGGGTGTGGGATGTCCCACGGGAGATGGGGGGTGTCCAATGGGGGGTGTCCAATGGGGGGTGTCCAATGGGGGGTGTCCCGGGGGGGTTGTTCCATGGATGCGGGGGTGCCCCAGGGGAGAACGCTCCATAGGAGATGTTGGGGTGCCCCTGGGGGGGGCCCCGGGGGGGCCGCGGTACCTCCAAGCCCAGCAGGGCGCTCACGCACGCCTCGGAGGCGTCACAGATGGCGGTGAGGTCGTGCCCCCCCTCCAGCGCCAGCACCACGCGCCCCCCCGCCAGCATCATCAGCTGCTTCGTGAGGTGCCCGAAGCCTGGGGGGGGGGGGGACACAGGGGGGTGACACAGAGCCCCGGGACCCCCCCGTGGCCCCCCCCGTGCCCCCCCCGCCCCGCTCACACTTGGCGCTCACGGAGTAACCCCCCAGGGGTGAGAGGTGCCCCTCGACGGCGTCGAACCCGGCCGAGACCAGCACCAGCTCCGGGCAGAACTCGCTGGCCACCGGCATCACCACGGTCCTGGGGGCACAGCGGGGTGCAGGGCCCCCCGACATGGGGACCCCCCTCACACACAACGACACCCCAGGGTGCAGGGCCCCCCCGGACATGGGGACCCCCCCAGGGTGCAGGGACCCCCCCCCACACAATGACACCCCAGGGTGCAGGGTCCCCCCAAGGGCATAGGGAACCCCCAGTGGTGCAGGGACCCCTCCTAGGCCATTGGGATCTGCTGTGGATATGGAGACCCCCTTAAGGGTGTGAGGACCCCCCCAGGACATGGAAAGGACCCCCAAGGGTGCAGAGATCCCTGCTAGGACACAAGGATGTGCCCCGGACATGGGGACACCCCCGAGGGCACAGGGACCCCCCAAGGGCCCGGCCCCCCCCCCCCCGGCACGGCCCCCCCCGCTCACCTGAAGGCAGTCAGGTACTCCACGTCCCCAATGGGGGGGTCCACCCCCCCGGTCCAGGCGATGTTGATGTTGAAGCCCACCCCCATTCCGCTGCCCACCTGAGCACAGCGCGGGTCACCCCCTGCCGCCGGGGGGGGGGGGGGATAACACAGGGAGCCCCCCCCATCCGTAGGGACCCCGCTCCACCCCGGTACCTCCTCGGGGGCGCCGCTGCCAGGGAAGAAGTTGCCGTCGTCGTAGCGGTGCAGGGAGATGTAGAGCACGGCGGGGTCGCTGTAGAACGCCTGCTGGGTGCCGTTGCCGTGGTGGATGTCCTGGGGGGGGACGGACGTCAGCGACCCCCCCGGCACCCCCGGGCCCCCCTCGCCACGGCGGGGCCTTACCCAGTCCACAATGAGGATCCGGCTCACGCTGAGCTTCTGCTGCAGCAGCTTGGCCGAGATGGCCACCGAGTTGAAGAAGCAGAAGCCCCTGGGGGGGGGCCATGGTCAGTGCGGGGGGGGATCCCCGATGCCTCCACCCCCCCCCCCCGTGTCCCTGCACTTACATGGCCGCGGACTCCTCGGCGTGGTGCCCCGGCGGGCGGATGACAGCGAAGCCGTTCTGTGGGGACACAGGGACACGCGTGTGACACGTGTGGGGTGTGACACGTGTGGGGTGTGACACGAGTGGTGCGTGACACGAGTGGTGCGTGACACACGTGTGGTGCGTGACACTGGTGTGTGGTGCGTGACACGTGTGTGGTGTGACACACGTGTGTGGTGTGACACGTGTGGTGTGTGACACGTGTGGTGTGTGACACGTGTGTGGTGTGACACACGTGTGTGGTGTGTGACACGTGTGGTGTGTGACACGTGTGGTGTGTGACACACGTGGGGCACGTGACACGTGTGGGGTGCGTGACACGTGTGTGGCGCGTGACACGTGTGTGGCGCATGACACGTGCATGTGAGGGCATGCATGCGGGCTGCTGTGAGTGTGCACGTGTGAGGCACGGATGTGCTGTTACATGTGCACGCATGTGATGTATGGATGTGCTGTCACGTGTGCACACGTGTGATGTATGGACATGCTGTCATGTACCCACATGTGAGGTATGGATGTGCTGTCACGTGTGCACACGTGTGATGTATGGACATGCTGTCATGTACCCACATGTGATGTATGGATGAGCTGTCATGCACGCACACGTGATGTACGCATGTGGTGCCATGTGCCCACATGATGTACGGATGTGCTGTCATGTGTGCACACACGTGATGTACGGATGTGGTGTTGTGCCCACATGTGATGTATGGCTGTGCTGTCACACGTGCACACGTGATGTATGTATGTGGTGCCATGTGCCCACATGATGTACGCATGTGCTGTCATGCACACACGTGATGTACGGATGTGGTGTTGTGCCCACATGTGATGTATGGATGTGCTGTCACACGTGCACACACGTGATGTACGCATGTGGTGCCATGTGCCCACATGATGTACGGATGTGCTGTCATGCACACACGTGATGTACGGATGTGGTGTCGTGCCCACATGTGATGTATGGATGTGCTGTCACACATGCACACACGTGATGTACGGATGTGGTGTCGTGCCCACATTTGATGCATGGCTGTGCTGTCACACATGCACACACGTGATGTACGGATGTGGTGTCGTGCCCACATGTGATGTATGGATGTGCTGTCACACATGCACACACGTGATGTACGGATGTGCTGTCATGTGTGCACACATGTGATGTACGGATGTGCTGTCATGTGTGCACACATGTGATGTACGGATGTGCTGTCATGCACACACACGCTTGCTGCCACACACACGTGCCTGAGACCCACCGCAGACGCAGTGAGTGTGAGCTTGCACGGGGCTGGGGCACCCCCAGGCAGGCGCGCACAGGAGCAGTGCAAGGGCACACGAGGACCATCACGTGCAGGTCAGCGCACAAGCGCGCTCCATGCACACGGGAGTGTGCACAAGGCCCATTGCACAAGCACAGTGCACACCCATGGTGCACACATGGATGGTGCATACAACACACATGAATGATGCACACATGCATGGTGCACACGATGCACACACACACTCGCACATGGATGATACACAATGCACACACATGGACAATGCATACACACAGATGATGCACACGACACACAAGGATGATGAACACACACGACACACACTCATGCACGGATGATGCACGATGCACACAGACACATGGATGATGCACGAGACACACACACATGCACACACATGGATGATGAACATGATGCACACACACACACACAGGGATGATGCACTCACACACACACATGGATGATTCACACAATGCACACACACACACATGGATGAGGCACACGATGTACACACACACACGGATGATGCACGATGCACACACATGCACACACATGGATGATGCACATGATGCACACACACACGCTCATGCACACACACTCACACACACACACAGATGATGCACATGATGCACACACACACGATGCACACGATGCACTCACACACACACGGATGATTCACACAATGCACACACACACACATGGATGAGGCACACGATGTACACACACACACGGATGATGCACGATGCACACGTGCTCACGCGCACACACATGGATGATGCACATGATGCACGCACACATGATGCACACGATGCACACACGCACACACAGGGATGATGCACTCACACACACACACTCACACGCGCACACACGGATGATGCACACACACACACACACACACGTGCTCACACGCGCTCACGTGCACACGCGGTCCCGCTCCCGCTCTCTCCCCACGCTCACCCGGACCTCCCCGGCCGCCACCTTGAAGCTCAGCTCCAGCAGGCAGCCCACGGCCGTGCGCGCGGCGCTGGGCGAGTGCAGCTCGTTCCACACCGTGTCGCTGTCCACCTGCGGGGCGCGGGGGGGTCGCACCGGGACACGGGGGGCGCCCGGGCCCCCCCCCCCCCCCGCAGCAGGGACTCACCCCGATGCCGCCGCACGGCAGCACCGCGTACGTCTTCTGGGTGACGGGACCTGCGGGACGGAGCGGGGCCGTGGGGCGATGGGGACGGCGCAGGCGGCCCCGGCGCCCCCCCCCCCACCCAGACCCCCCCCCTACCCAGCAGCTTCTTGCTGTCGAGCTTCTGGCGGTTGAGGGGGCTGGTGCCGTAGAGCAGCGCGTGGTGCTCCGAGTGCACCGCCTGGATCTCCTCCAGCGTCGCCTTCCGGCCCCGGATGCGCTGCGGGGGACGCGGCAGAGGGGTGACCCCCCCCGCGTAAAGGGGGTGATGAGGGAGGGGAGGGCCCCCCCGCGCCGCCCTCACCTCGCACTTGCCCAGCAGCCCCGTCTCCTGCAGCCGGGACCAGATGCTCTGGATGCGGCCGGCGTGCTCCGGGTGGATGTGGGTGTTCCCACACGTGCACTGGTGCTTCAGCATGAAGGTGTCGTACACCAGCCCTGCGGGACAGCGCGGGCCAATGGGACAGCGGGATCCAACGGGACAGGGGGATCCAATGGGACAGCGGGAACCAATGGGATATGGGGAACCCCACAGAACACAGGGATCCAATGGGACAGGGGGATCCAATGGGACAGGGGGATCCAATGGGATATGGGGAACCCCACAGAACACAGGGATCCAATGGGACAGGGGGATCCAATGGGACAGGGGGATCCAATGGGATATGGGGAACCCCACAGAACACAGGGATCCAATGGGACAGCGGGATCCAATGGGATATGGGGAACCCCACAGAACACAGGGATCCAATGGGACAGGGGGATGCAATGGGACAGAGGGATCCAATGGGATATGGGGAACCCCACAGAACACAGGGATCCAATGGGACAGAGGGATCCAATGGGATATGGGGAACCCCACAGAACACAGGGATCCAATGGGACAGGGGGATGCAATGGGACAGAGGGATCCAATGGGACAGAGGGATCCAATGGGATATGGGGAACCCCACAGAACACAGAGATCCAATGGGACAGGGGGATCCAATGGGATATGGGGAATCCTGGGCACCCAAAGGGATGGGGAACCCCATAGAACACAGGGATCCAATACAATATGGGGATCCAATGGGACATGAGGAACCCAGGACACCGCAAGGGATGGAAAACCCTATATAACCCAGATCCAATGGACATGGGGATCCAATGGGACACAGGGAATCCTGGGCACCCCAAGGGATGGAAAGCTCCACATGATACAGGGATCCCATGGGACACAGGGAATCCACGCATGGGGATCCAACGGGACACGGGGAACCCGGGCACCTCAAGGGATGGGGAAAGGTACGACACAAGAGGAGCCAGTGGGACGCGGGCACCCCACGGGGCACACGGATCCCATGGGATGGGGGGGTCCCCAGGCACCCCCAGGGATGAGAACACCGGGGGACAGAGGAACCCTGTGGACCCCCACGGCTCCTATGGGCCAGAGGGATCCCTGGCAATGGGCACCCCGAGGGCCGGGCCCCCCCGTACCTGTGCTGAAGCGGAGCGGGGGGCCCCCCTCGGGCGGGGGGGGGCGGGCACTGGGGGGGGACGAGTGTGCGCGGGCGAGCGCGGGGTGCGGCAGCGCCAGCAGTGCCGGGGGGGGGCCTGGGAACAGCGGCAGCGGCACCTCGGGAAGCGCCTGGGGGGGAGATCCCGGTAGAGACCCCCCCATCAGCACCGGGACCCCCATCAGAGCCCCCATCAGCACCAGGACATCCATGAGACCCCCTCCATCAGCATCAGGACCCCCCTCAGACCCTCCCATCCGTACCGGGACCCCCCCATCAGCACCGGGACCCCCATCAGAGCCCCCCATCAGCACCAGGACATCCATGAGACCCCCTCCATCAGCATCAGGATCCCCATCAGAGCCCCCCATCTGTACCGGGACCCCCCCATCAGCACCAGGACCCCCATCAGAGCCCCCCATCTGTACCGGGACCCCCCCATCAGCACCGGGACCCCCATCAGAGCCCCCATCAGCACCAGGACATCCATGAGACCCCCTCCATCAGCACCAGGACCCCCCTCAGACCCTCCCATCCGTACCGGGACCCCCCCATCAGCACCAGGGCCCCCATCAGAGCCCACATCAGCACCAGGACATCCATGAGACCCCCTCCATCAGCACCAGGGCCCCCATCAGAGCCCACATCAGCATTGGGACCCCCATCAGATCCCCCCATCTGTACCGGGACCCCCCCCTCACCTGCTGGAAGGGCCCCCCCAGCTCGGGGCCGTCGGGGCCCTCGGGTTCATCCCCGCTGTCTCCCGGCTCCTCGGGGTCCTGGGGGGGGTCCGAGGGCGCGGGGGGGGGCTCCTGGTCCTGCGGGGGGGGCGACTGCTGCTCCGTCAGCTCCTCCTCTGTCTCCTCGCGGTGCGTGGGGGGGGCCCGCGGCAGCTCCCCGGTCTTGGGCAGCAGCTGGGGGGGGGCACAGTGACCCACAGTGCCCATAGCAACCCACATCGTCCCATAGCAACCCACAGTACCCCATAGCGCCGCACAGTGCCCCAGAAATGCCCCACAGCACCCCAAAACACCCCACAGAACCCCATAAGCACCGCACAGTGCCCTATAAGATACCATAGCACCCCATAAGCACCGCAGTGCCCCACAAGCACTGCACAGCACCGCACAGCACCCCAAAAGCGCCACACAGCGCCCCATAACCATGCCATAGCACCCCATAAGCACCACACCGTGCCCCATAAGCATGCCACAGCACCCCATAACAACGCACAGTGCCCCATAAGCACTGCACAGAGCCCTATGAGCACCGCACCACACCCCATAAGCACCACACAGCGCCCCATAAGCACTGCACAGTGCCCCATAACCATGCCATAGCACCCCATAGCACCGCACCGCATAGCACCGCACAGCGCCCCATAAACAAGCCCTAGCACCCCACAGCAGCACACAGCGCCCCATAAACAACCCATAGCACCCCACAGCAGCACACAGCGCCCCATAAGCACTGCACAGTGCCCCATAAGCATGCCATACCACTCCATAAGCACCGCAGTGCCCCATAAGCACTGCACAGCACCGCACAGCACCCCACAGCAGCACACAGCGCCCCATAAACAAGCCCTAGCACCCCACAGCACCCCACAGCACCGCACAGCGCCCCACAGCCCCGCACCGCAGGCCCCACCTTGCCGAGCGGGACCTGCTGCTTGTCGAGGAAGCGGTGCTGGAGGGCGCCGTGGGGCAGCGCCTGCGGGCTCTGGGGCAGCGGCGACGACTGCGTGCGGCTCAGGGGCCGGTGCCGCGGCAGCTTCGGCACCGCCCGCACGGCGCCTGCGCGGTCCGCGGGGCCCAGCACGGGGCGGGCGTGCAGCGGCACTGCGGGGGAGGGGGCGCTGAGGCGGGGGGGGGGCCCGGGGGGGTGGGGGGGGGGGGTGGGGGTGGGGGGGGGGGGGGTGGGGGTGGTGGGGGGGGTGGGGGTGGGGGGCCCGTCCCGGCGCGCGCCTCACCCGCCAGGAGCCCGCTCTGCTGCCGCGCCTGTTCCAGCAGCAGCACGCGCTGCAGCAGCGACCCGGGGCCGCCCGCGGGGTCCCCGTCCAGGGCCGCTCCCCCGCTCAGCAGCGAGGGGGCGCTCAGGAGCTGCGCGGGCAGCGCGGCCGCGGGGCGCAGCGCGGGGGGGGCGCGCTCGGGCTCCACCTGCGGGACAGAGTCAGCGCCCCCCCCCCCCGCGCCCTTACGTGGTCCCCGTTCAACCCCATGGGGTCCCCAACCCCCCCCCAAGGGCTCCCGGCCCCCACATTGACCATAGAGGGTACCAGGTCCCTGCCCCCCTCCCCCCATGGGGGTCCCGCGTTGACCTTCTGAGACCCCAGGTCACCCTGGTGGGCCCTATATAAACCCTATAGGGTTCCGGGTCCCTGCGCCACCCCCACCGGGTGTCCGCCCCCATAGTCCCTGTGCCTCTGCCATGGGTCCCCATCCAGCCCTACGGGGTCCCAAGTCCCCACGCCCCACTATGGGTTCCCATAGCAACCCTACGGGGCTCCTCCCCCCCGTGGTGTCCCAGGTCCCCCTGAGTCCCCATAGCAACCCCATGGGTCCCAGGTCTCCACGCCACCACCGAGGGGCTCCCCATGCCAACCCTATGGGGTCCCCAGGTCCCACCCGATGGGGTCCCTGCCCCCTCACCATGTCCCATGCCCCCCCGTGGGTCCCCATAGCAACCCAATCAGGTCCCCATCACCCCCGCTATGGATGCCATGGCCCCCCCCCCGGTGCTGCTCACAGGGAGGGGGGGGCCGGGCCCTGGCAGCCCCAGGGAGATGTTGGGCAGCGATGGGGACGTGTAGAGGGTGAGCTGGGGCACGGCATCGAGGGGCAGCGGCTGGGACTGCGGCAGGAGCTGCTGCGGGGACACACCAGTGACACGCCACTGACACGCCATGGACACACCATGGACACACCATGGACACACCATGGACACGCCATTAACAAACCACTGACACGCCATGGACACACCATGGACACGCCATTAACAAACCACTGACACGCCATGGACACACCATGGACACGCCATTAACAAACCACTGACACGCCATGGACACGCCATGGACACGCCATTAACAAACCACTGACACGCCATGGACACACCATGGACACACCATGGACACACCATTAACAAACCACTGACACGCCATGGACACGCCATGGACACGCCATTGACAAACCACTGACACGCCATGGACACACCATGGACACGCCATTAACAAACCACTGACACGCCATGGACACACCATGGACACGCCATTGACAAACCACTGACACGCCATGGACACGCCATGGACACGCCATTAACAAACCACTGACACGCCATGGACACACCATGGACACGCCATGGACAAACCACTGACACACCATGGACACACCATGGACATGCCATTAACAAACCACTGACACGCCATGGACACACCATGGACACACCATGGACACACCATGGACACGCCATTAACAAACCACTGACACGCCATGGACACACCATGGACACGCCATTAACAAACCACTGACACACCATGGACACACCATGGACACGCCATTAACAAACCACTGACACGCCATGGACACACCATGGACACGCCATTAACAAACCACTGACACGCCATGGACACGCCATTGACAAACCACTGACACGCCACGGACACGCCATGGACACGCCATTAACAAACCACTGACACGCCATGGACACGCCATTGACAAACCACTGACATGCCATGGACACACCATGGACACACCATGGACACACCATGGACACGCCATTAACAAACCACTGACACGCCACGGACACACCATGGACACACCATGGACACGCCATGGACACACCATGGACACACCATGGACACGCCATTAACAAACCACTGACACGCCATGGACACACCATGGACACACCATGGACACACCATGGACACGCCATTAACAAACCACTGACACGCCATGGACACACCATGGACACGCCATTAACAAACCACTGACACACCATGGACACACCATGGACACGCCATTAACAAACCACTGACACACCATGGACACACCATGGACACGCCATTAACAAACCACTGACACGCCATGGACACACCATGGACACGCCATTAACAAACCACTGACACGCCACGGACACACCATGGACACGCCATTAACAAACCACTGACACGCCATGGACACGCCATGGACACGCCATTAACAAACCATTGACACGCCATGGACACACCATGGACACACCATGGACACGCCATTAACAAACCACTGACACGCCATGGACACACCATGGACACACCATGGACACGCCATTAACAAACCACTGACACGCCACGGACACACCATGGACACGCCATTAACAAACCACTGACACGCCATGGACACGCCATTGACAAACCACTGACACGCCATGGACACACCATGGACACGCCATTAACAAACCACTGACACGCCATGGACATGCCATGGACAAACTACTGACATGCCATGGATGTGCCATTGACATACCTGTGACACACCATGAACATGCCATTGACAAACTACTAACATGCCACTGACATGCCATTAACAAACCACTGACACGCCACTGACATGCCATTGACATACCTGTGACACGCCATGAACATGCCATTGACAAACTACTGACATGCCATGGACATGCCATTGACACAAGCATGACATGACATGAACATGCCATTGACATACCAGTGACACACCATAGACATGCCATTGACATACCAGTGACACACCATAGACATGCCATGGACATGTCACTGACATACCTGTGACACGCCATGAACATGTCACAGACATACCAGTGACATGCCATAGACATGCCATTGACACACCAGTGGCACACCGTGGACATGCCATTAACAAGCCACCGACATGCCACGGGCATGCCAGCAGCATGCCACTGATGCGACAGTGACAAGTCAGCAACATGTCATTAACACGCTAGTGACACACCTCTGACATGCACACACATGAGCTGCAATTCTTACAGGTGCACGACTGAGCACACACGTGCACCCAGAACATGCTCACACCCAAACACACGTGTGCACACACCAAATGCACACATGAACTGTGATACACGCACGCACACAGCACTCCCACAGCTCGACGCATCTGAACACAGACACCCTAAGCACGCTAACAGCACACATGTGTATACGCTCACACATGACGCACATGTGTACATGTCGCTCACATGACACACACGTGCACACTCTCACTCACATGACACATGTACGTGTCACTCACATGACACACACTTCTACATGTCGCTCATATCATATGTACACATATTGCTTACATGACACACGTGTACACGTTGCTCACGACACACATGTACACATCGCTCACATGACGCACATGTGTACACACTCACATGACACACATGTACATGTCGCTCACATGATGCATGTACATGTCACTCACATGACATGTTTACACGCTCGCTCACATAACGCTCATGCGTGCGTGTTGCTCACATCACGTGTACGCATTGTTCAAGTAACACACGTGCACACCCTCACTCACATGACACACGTACGTGTCACGACACACACTTCTACATGTCGCTCATATCATATGTATACGTATTGCTTACATGACACACACGTGTACACGTCGCTCACGACACGCACATGCACACGCCGCTCACATGACGCACACGTGCACACGTCGCTCACATGACGCGCACGTGTACACACATGCACACACGTGTGTGGCCGTACCTGCGCGGGGATGTTGGGCACGGAGCCCGTGAGCCCGTTCTCGGCGCTGGGGGAGCTGTTGGGGGAGCTGGGCCCGGATCCGGGGGCGCTGCTGCTGCTGCTCACAGAGCACACTGCAGGGGAACACGCGTGTTACACACGTGTTACATGTGCACACACAGCACGAAGCACACGTGTGCACACACAGCACACATGCACACACAGCACGCATGTGCACAAGTATGTCTGTTGCTCAAGCACATGCAATCACATGTGCAGATGTGCTGAGTAAGTGTGAATGCGCACAAGCACACACGTGCACACGTGTCGCAGGAGCTGGGAGCAGGAGGGGGACCCTGGCACCCATGATCCCATCATTCCCATGGCTCCCATCACTTCCATGGCTCTCACCATTCTCACAGCTCCCACATCTCCAATGGCTCCCATCACTTCCATGGCTCTCACCATTCTCACAGCTCCCACATCTCCAATGGCTCCCATCACTTCCATGGCTCTCACCATTCTCATGGCTCCCACATCTCCAATGGCTCCCATCACTTCCATGGCTCTCACCATTCTCATGGCTCCCACATCTCCAATGGCTCCCATCACTTCCATGGCTCTCACCATTCCCACAGCTCCCACATCTCCAATGGCTCCCATCACTTCCATGGCTCTCACCATTCTCATGGCTCCCACATCTCCAATGGCTCCCATCACTTCCATGGCTCTCACCATTCTCACGGCTCCCACATCTCCAATGGCTCCCATCACTTCCATGGCTCTCACCATTCTCACAGCTCCCAATCTCCAATGGCTCCCATCACTTCCATGGCTCTCACCATTCTCATGGCTCCCACATCTCCAATGGCTCCCATCACTTCCATGGCTCTCACCATTCTCACGGCTCCCACATCTCCAATGGCTCCCATCACTTCCATGGCTCTCACCATTCCCACAGCTCCCACATCTCCAATGGCTCTCACCACTCCAACAGCTCCCATCACTCCCATGGCTTCCACTGGCTCCCATCATTCCCATCGCTCCCATCGTTTCCATGGCTCCCTTTGCTCCCATGGACCCCCCAGGTCCATCCCTCCGGTGGCTCCGATGTCTCTCCCATTGCTCCCACTCACCCGTGATCTCCACGGCTCTCTTCCTGCAGGCGCTGAGCACGGCCCCGTCCTTCCTGCGCAGCAAAGGGCTGCTCCGGCGCTCCGCCACCTTCTGCTTCAGCCGGGAGCGGACCTTCAGGTTGGGCTCTGAAGCTGGGGGGGGCACAAGTCAGCCAAGGGGGTCCCCGTGTCCCAGCATCCCATGTCCCTGCATCCCCGTGTCCCTGCATCCCCGTATCCCCATGTCCCTGCATCCCCATGTCCCTGCGTCCCCATGTCCCCGCGTCCCCGTATCCCCATGTCCCTGCGTCCCCGTATCCCCATGTCCCTGCGTCCCCATGTCCCTGCATCCCCGTGTCCCCATGTCCCTGCATCCCCGTGTCCCTGCATGCCCCCATCCATCCCCATCCCGGTACCCACCGGTCTTGCGGAGCGGGAAATCATCCCGGGAATCGTACGTCCCAAGCAGGGGGGGGCGGTAGGACGGGGGGGTCCCGGGGCTGCCCGTCTGTGGGGGGGAGCTCTGGTCCAACGACGTGTGATGGGCCCTGGGGTGATGGGTGATGGAGAGCCCATTGGTCGGCATCACCCATGCACCATGATACCTGCTCCCATGGGGAGCACGGGCCCCCCCACGAGGGGCTGGGGGGGTCAGGGGGGCACCCACCAACAAGTGGGGTGCTGGGGGAGGGAATGGTTGGGGGGGGCTGTGCCCGGCTCCTTCGTTTTGCTGAGCAGGAACTCCTGGAGCTTCAGCTTCACCTCAGTGCTGGCGATGGCGCCTGGGGGGGGCACCGGGCTTGGGGGGACACAGCACAGACCCCCCCACCCCACTGCACCCATCCCCTCCCCATACCTCCGTGACAGCCCCCACCCCCCATTGCCAGCCCCCCGGGACCCCCCCCAGGATCCTCCCATAGGACCCCACAGGACCCAGCGGGACCCCCTGGGCCCCCCCCCGCTCACTGTCCCGGCCGTGGTCCTTGCGCAGCTGCTCCAGGCGCTGCTGCTCCAGCTCCTGCCGCTCCCGCTGCCGCTGCTGCTCCAGCTCCTGCTGCCTGCGCGCTGCCAGCGCCTCCTGCTGCTGCTGCCGCCCCGCAGCGGGACTCAGCACCGCGCTGCAGCGCCCCCGTCCCACCCCACGGATCCAATGGCTCCATCGCCCCAATCAGCACCCCCCATCTCCATCACCCTCCTCATCTCCCTGACAGCTCCCTCACCCCAGATGGGGGACGTCCCATATCCCCACCACCCCCAATCGCCCTCCAATGGCTCCACCACCTCAGACAAGCGATGCCCCACACCTCCAGCACTCCAATGGCTCCATCACCCCCAATCCCACCAGCACCCCAGACACTCAACAGCCCACATTTCCATCACCTCCTTCGTCTCCCCCGCTGGCTCCATCACCCCAGACAAGACACCCCACATCTCCACCACCCCAACGGCTCCATCACCCCGGACAGTCAATACCCCACATCTCCGCCACCCCAACGGCTCCATCACCCCAACACCTCCATCGCCCCGGACAGTCAATATCCCACATCTCCATCACCCCAATGGCTCCATCACCCTGGACAGTCAATATCCCACATCTCCATCACCCCAATGGCTCCATCACCCTGGACAGTCAATATCCCACATCTCCATCGCCCCGGACAGTCAATATGCCACATCTCCATCACCCCAACACCTCCATCGCCCCAGACAGTCGATGCTCCACATCTCCATCACCCCAACACTTCCATCGCCCCGGACAGTCAATACCCCACATCTCCATCACCCCAACACCTCCATCGCCCCAGACAGTCGATGCCCCACATCTCCATCACCCCAACACCTCCATCGCCCCGGACAGTCGATACCCCACATCTCCATCACCCCAACACCTCCATCGCCCCAGACAGTCGATACCCCACATCTCCATCACCCCAACACCTCCATCGCCCCAGACAGTCGATACCCCACATCTCCATCACCCCAACACCTCCATCGCCCCGGACAGTCGATACCCCACATCTCCATCACCCCAACACCTCCATCGCCCCGGACAGTCGATGCCCCACATCTCCACCCCCGGCGCCCACCTTGAGGTGGTTCTGGAGCTGCGCCTCGTGCTGCCGCGTGAGGTGCTCGTGCTGCTTCTGGAACTCGGCGAACAGGAGCTGCTTCTGGAGCTGCTGCTGCTGCCTCAGCGCCTCCAGCTCCCGCTGCAGCTGCCGCTCCCGCGCCGCCGCGGCCAGCGCCGGCCCCGGGGCCTCCGGCCCTGCCGCAGCCAGCGGGGTCTGAGGGGCTCAGGGGCCATGGGGGGCACATGGGGGGGTTGGGGCTGTCAGGGATCAGCCCCCTCCTATCAGAGCCCAATGCTCTGGTTGAGCCCCGCACCCCCCAAACGGGGGTCACCCTGAGCTGAGCCCCATTCAGAGCATGAGCCAAAGTGGGGGGGAGATTGAGCCCCCCCCAACATGGAACCCCCCGAATGCCCATGAGGAAGGGGGGGGCCCGTCACAAAGAGGGGGGGTCACAGGACCCGGCTCTGGAGGTCCCGCGCACACACCGGAAATGGGGCGGGGCTGATGAAACCCCTGCGCCCCCCCCCAGCTCCTGCACAACAGGCACTGATGTGGGTGCTTTGCACCAGCCTCCACCAATGACCCCCCATTAGGGGCACGGACACCCCATAGACCAACCAGCACCCATAGACCAACCAACCCCATAGACCAACCAACCCCATAGACCAACCAACCCATAGACCAACCAACCCATAGACCAACCAACCCATAGACCAACCAACCCATAGACCAACCAACCCATAGACCAACCAACCCCATAGACCAACCAACCCATAGACCAACCAACCCATAGACCAACCAACCCCATAGACCAACCAACCCCATAGACCAACCAACCCCACAGACCAACCAACCCCATAGACCAACCAACCCCATAGACCAACCAACCCATAGACCAACCAACCCCATAGACCAACCAACCCCATAGACCAACCAGCACCCACAGACCAAGAAGCACCCATAGACCAACCAACCCTATAGACCAACCAGCACCCACAGACCAACCAACCCCATAGACCAACCAGCACCCATAGACCAACCAGCACCCACAGACCAACCAACCCCATAGACCAACCAACCCCATAGACCAACCAACCCATAGACCAACCAACCCATAGACCAACCAACCCATAGACCAACCAACCCCATAGACCAACCAACCCATAGACCAACCAACCCCATAGACCAACCAACCCCATAGACCAACCAACCCCATAGACCAACCAGCACCCATAGACCAACCAACCCCATAGACCAACCAGCACCCACAGACCAACCAACCCCATAGACCAACCAACCCCATAGACCAACCAGCACTCCGTAGACCAACCCGCCCCCATAGACCAACCAGCACCCACAGACCAACCAGCACCCACAGACCAACCAACCCATAGACCAACCAGCACCCACAGACCAACCAGCACCCACAGACCAACCAACCCCATAGACCAACCAACCCCATAGACCAACCAGCACCCACAGACCAACCAACCCATAGACCAACCAGCACCCATAGACCAACCAGCACCCATAGACCAACCAACCCCATAGACCAACCAGCGCCCATAGACCAACCAACCCCATAGACCAACCAACCCCATAGACCAACCAGCGCCCATAAACCAACCAACCCCACAGACCAACCAGCACCCATAGACCAACCAGCACCCATAGACCAACCAACCCCATAGACCAACCAGCGCCCATAGACCAACCAACCCCATAGACCAACCAGCACCCATAGACCAACCAACCCATAGACCAACCAACCCCATAGACCAACCAACCCCATAGACCAACCAACCCCATAGACCAACCAGCACCCATAGACCAACCAACCCCGTAGACCAACCAACCCCAGAGATCAACCAGCACCCAGAGACCAACCCCACAGACCAACCAGCACCCACAGACCAACCAGCCCCACAGTCCAACCAGCACCCATAGACCAACCAGCACCCATAGACCAACCAGCACCCATAGACCAACCAGCACCCATAGACCAACCAGCACCCACAGACCAACCAACCCCATAGACCAACCAACCCCATAGACCAACCAGCACCCATAGACCAACCAACCCATAGACCAACCAACCCCATAGACCAACCAGCACCCATAGACCAAACAACCCCATAGACCAACCAGCACCCATAGACCAACCAACCCCATAGACCAACCAGCCCCACAGACCAACCAGCACCCATAGACCAACCAACCCCATAGACCAACCAGCACCCATAGACCAACCAACCCATAGACCAACCAGCACCATAGACCAACCAGCACCCATAGACCAACCAACCCCGTAGACCAACCAACCCCATAGACCAACCAGCACCCATAGACCAACCAACCCCATAGACCAACCAACCCATAGACCAACCAACCCCGTAGACCAACCAACCCCGTAGACCAACCAGCACCCAGAGACCAACCCCACAGACCAACCAGCACCCACAGACCAACCAGCCCCACAGTCCAACCAGCACCCATAGACCAACCAGCCCCACAGTCCAACCAGCACCCATAGACCAACCAGCACCCACAGACCAACCAGCACCCATAGACCAACCAACCCATAGATCAACCAGCACCCACAGACCAACCAGCACCCACAGACCAACCAGCACCCACAGACCAACCAACCCCATAGACCAACCAGCACTCACAGACCAACCAACCCCATAGACCAACCAGCACCCATAGACCAACCAACCCATAGACCAACCAGCACCCACAGACCAACCAACCCCATAGACCAACCAGCACCCATAGACCAACCAACCCCATAGACCAACCAACCCCATAGACCAACCAGCGCCCATAGACCAACCAACCCCATAGACCAACCAACCCCATAGACCAACCAACCCCATAGACCAACCAACCCCATAGACCAACCAACCCCATAGACCAACCAACCCCATAGACCAACCAACCCATAGACCAACCAGCCCCACAGTCCAACCAGCACCCATAGGCCAACCAGAACACCCCAATCTAATCCAACCTCAGGGTTGGGGGGGGTCCTGTGGGTCATGGGGAAGCAGGGTGGTAGCTGGGACCCTCCTAATGCCCCTCCAGCCCCCCCATGGGGCACCTGCCCCCTTGCACACTCCCATGCACCAACAAGGGGGGACAGGCCAGGTCGGGGGGGCAGAGAGGGGGGTCAGGACCCTCCCCCCCACTCACCTGGGCCGGGCAGGAGCTGGGTGTGGGGCAGGAGCTCCAGGGAGGGCTCGCGGCCGGACCCCCCCTCTGCGGAGAAACAGCCCCATGGACCCATTGGACAACATCATGGGGGGCCCCAAACCATCCCCACCCCCCCCGAACCAACCACCCCCTTCCATAGGGCAGCCAGGAGCC
Organism: Amazona ochrocephala; assembly: GCA_039720435.1. Lineage (NCBI taxonomy): Eukaryota > Metazoa > Chordata > Aves > Psittaciformes > Psittacidae > Amazona > Amazona ochrocephala. The sequence continues at coordinate 462,994 of CM077897.1, forward strand.
ACCGAGCATCCCCCAGAGAGGGGGGGGTCCATCCCAGGCAGGACAATGCTGGGTCCCCCCCAGGCCAGGCTCATCACTCAGTGCCTGGCAATAGCCGGTGGTAAACAGGGCGCTGTGGGGAAGCAGGATGTGTCCCATGGATGGGGAGCACCATGACCCCCCACAACACACAGCCCCATACCCCCCCCACCCCATCCTGTCCCCCCCAGCCCCTCGTTGCTGGGGATGCCAACCCCAATCAGCGCTGCTGGGAATGAACCCTGGGATAGGCAATGCTCCCCCCCACTTCCAAATGCGACCCCCAACCAAGGATGGGGGGGTCTCAGCATAGAGGGGGGGCACAGACATGGGCTCAGCACTGACAGCAGTGACCCATGGGGGGGGTGATGATGGGGTGAGGTGGGGACCCCCCCATGGGCAGGAGCCACGTTTATTTACCAGGATGCTCATCCCAAGCCAAGGCTTTTAATAACCGCGTTATTTCTGGCCCGGGCCCCCCCGGCGCTGGGGGCTGACGTCAGCCCGGCTATTCCTGGTCCTGCTGCGGGCAGGAGGCCACCGGGATGGGCCCCCCCGGTGCCGGACCCCGGCGGGCAGGGAATGGGCAGGGAGCGGGGATGTGCAGCCCCATCCAGATGTGGTGGCACATCTGTGTGCTGGGATCAGGGGAACAATGGGGACCCCAACAGGGGGGGACGAGCTGGGGGGGGGCTCAGTCCCATGGGAACATCCTGGTGCAGCTGAGCTTTGGGGAGAGCCCTATGGGGCATGGAGCACGCAAAGAGACCCCCAAAGAGCAACTGGGGACCCCTCTGTCGTGTGTCCGAGATGTGCCCAACCCCTCACTGCAACCAAAGGGCCTCATCCCATGGGAGCAGCCCCTGGAGCTGGCTGGGATGGAGCGGGATGGCCGCGCTGTGTCCCCACGTCCCAGGGCCACCGCTCCACGCGCCAGCCCCGTGCCAGGCAATGCTCCAGCAACAGCAGTGAGTGGACACCGGGGGGGTTTGGGGACACGGGAACATCCCCCCCATCCCATCCCATCCCATCCCATTCCCCAGTGAGCCCCTGGCTCCAGCTGCCCCATGCACCACAATGCGCAGGGTCCCACGTGTCCGGATGCCACCGGCATTCCCATCGGGATAATGACAGGGTGGCTTCGAGAAGGAGCTGGTGGCAGCCGGTCCACGTGGCGGGTGGCACCGGGGGGGTCACCCCGCGTCCCGACACCCCCACATCCAACCGGACCCAGGGCGCTGTGCCCGGCCCCTGCCTCAGCCCCCCCCACGGATGCCGGAGCTCCCCGGGATGGGGCTCCGGGGCCGTGCTCAGCGCCCGTCCCGCACCGCGACACCCGCAGCGGCACCAACGGCCACGGACCGACAGCACGGGGGGGGGGCCGGGACCGCGACCCCCCCACACACAACGGGACGGGGCTGCCCCGCCGCGGCCCCCCCGCGCCTCTCACCTGCATCCCTCGGGGGCTCCATGGCGCCGGGGGGGCCGCGCTCCGGTGGTGCCGTCAGCGCCAGGGCTGCGCCCGCGGGGAGCGGGAGCTCTGCGGGACCCGGCGTCAGCACCGCGGCCCCCCCCGAGCCCAGCAATGGGGTCCCGACGCTGAGGACGCGCAGGATGCGGCCTCCGGGAAGGGGTCTCCGGTCCGAGGGGTGCGCGCAGGGGATGGGGAGCACGGGGGGGGTGACTCGAGGCTCCGCATTGGAACGGGGGGGGCACGCACAGCCCATAGGACACGGGTGACCCCCCCTGCACCGCCGCGCGCCCGGACCCAGCCCAAGGGGGGGTCACGCACGCAGAGACCGGCGGGGAAGGGGGGGGGGCACACGATGGGTCCCGGCGCTGCGGTGACCCCCCCGCACCCCCCAACTGCAAAGCCCCCATTGCAAAGCCCCCCCCAACGGGACGGACCCCCTCACAGCGCTGCCCCCCCATAGCGATGCCCCCCCCCGTACCTGGACGCTGCCCGCCCCGCGCGCGCGCCGCCGCCCCTCCTCCATCTTTGCCGCGCGGCCCCGCCCGCCCCGACAACAACATTCGGTGACGTCACTCGCCGTCACGTGACGGGGCCCGCGCGCTAAAAATAGACCCGCGCGCACAAGAGCCCCCCCCCCCCCCGAAAACACAGCCCCGGGCGTGCAACGGCACGTGACCGAGTGTGCAACGGCACGTGACCGGGTGTGACTGTACAATGGCGCATGAGTGTGTGCGTGCACTGACACGTGTGTGCATGTGCGTTTACTGAGTGCTGGTGTGCACTGACACGTGTGTGTGCATGCACTGAGTGATGGTGTGCACTGACACGTGTGTGTGCATGCACTGAGTGCTGGTGTGCACTGACACGTGTGTGTGCATGCACTGAGTGATGGTGTGCACTGACACGTGTGTGTGCACTGAATGCTGGTGTGCAATGACACGTGTGTACATGCACTGAATGCTGGTGTGCACTGACACGTGTGTGTGCATGCACTGAGTGCTGGTGTGCACTCAAGTGTGTGCGTGTGTGCGTGTGCCCTTCATGCTGGTGTGCACTGACGTGTGTGTGCATTGTGTGCTGTTGTGCACTGACACGTGTGTGTGTCGTGTGCCCTGGGTGCTGGTGTGAACTGACACATGTGTGTGCATGCACTGAATGCTGGTGTGCAGTGACACGTGTGTGTGTGTGTGTGCCCTGGGTGCTGGTGTGCACTGACACATGTGTGTGTACTGAATGCTGGTGTGCAATGACACGTGTGTGCACTGAGTGCTGGTGTGCACTGACACGTGTGTGTGCACTGAATGCTGGTGTGCAGTGACACGTGTGTGTGTGTGTGTGCCCTGGGTGCTGGTGTGCACTGACACATGTGTGTGCACTGAATGCTGGTGTGCAATGACACGTGTGTACATGCACTGAGTGCTGGTGTGCACTGACACGTGTGTGTGTGCGTGTGCCCTGGCTGCTGCTGCGCACCAGTGCGCAATCGAGCATGTACCATACACGCGTGTCTCAAGGAGCGGTGTGCAATGGCACATGCATATGTGCGAGTGTCCACTGTGTGCTGTGCGCAGTGATGCACGTGCGTGCGTGAACTGAGTGCTGTTGTGCATTCACGCACATGTCCTCATGTGCGAATGTGCCCTGTGTGCTCCTGCGCACTGACACACGTGTGTGTGTGCACCACGGGTGTGTGCACGCGTGCCGGGCCAGTGTGCAGCTGCACATGCGTGTGCACTCACACTTCACACTCATGCTCGCACTCACAGTCACAGTCACTCTCACAGTCACACTCACAGTCACACTCACAGTCACACCCTCACAGTCATTCTCACACTCACACTCACACCCTCACTCTTGCACTCCACGCTCACTCACATCATCACTCACACTCACACCCTCCCGCTCCCGCCGGGCCCGGACGCGGGGCCATGGCCCTTTAAGAGGCGCGGCCGCGCTCCTCCCGCCGGCAGGGGCCGCTGCTCCTTAAAGGGGCCGTTCCCGCCGCTGCTTCCGCCTTAGGGCCGCGGGTTCGCGTCCCGCCTCGGGCACTTCCGCCTCCCGCGCCGCTGCCATGGTAACGGGAGCGGGGCCTGGGGGTGGCTGATGGAGGGGGGGGGGCTCTATGGGGGCCCCGGGGTGGGTCCGGGCTCCGCTGTGGAGCTTGGGGGCCAGGCCCGGCCGGGAGAGGGGGGCCGGGCCCTGCCCGGCCGGGCCTGTCCCCGGGGCCGGGCGCTCCGGGGGTCCCTCAGGGCCCGGTTCTCCCCTCCCGCAGGCCTGCCGCCTCCAGAGGCTGTTCGGGGCAGAGGGGGACCTGGAGGATGAGGTGAGGGCGGACGTGGGACATGGGATGCGGGATGTGGGTTGTGGAGCATGGGATGTGGGACACGGGACATTGGATATGGGTTGCGGGACATGGGGCAATGGATACGGGATGTGGCGCATGAGGCATGGAATATGGGATATGGGTTGTGGGACATGGGATGTGGGACATGGGACATGCAATGTGGGATGTAGGATGTGGGACATGGGACATGCAATGTGGGACATGGGACATGGGACATTGGCTATGGGATATGGGGAACGGGCTGTGTGATGTGGGGTGCAGGACGGTGCTCAGGGCTCGGGAGGTTTGTGCTGTTGGGTGCTGGAGCCCTCTCCTCCCGCAGGATTTCCTCTCGGCCGTGGAGGACGCCGAGAACCGGTTCCTGGCTCCCGGAGCCGCATCCCTGAGCCACGGCGCTCCCGGTGCTCAGCCCCCGCAGCGCCGCCCCGGCCCCGCGCTGCGGCCCCTCGCCGGGGGCTGCCGGAGCCCCCCGGCCCCCCGGGACGAGCCGGGCCCCGGCCTGCTCCCGGCCGCCAGCACGGGGCCGGAGGGCTCCGAGCGCAGGGAGCGGCCCCCACTGGAACCGGGGACCCTCAAGAGGCCGCGGGAGGGAGCGGGGCCGGGCCCCCCCCCTGCCCCGCAGGCAGCGCCCAGGCTGGGGCTGCGGCCCAGCGCGGCCGGGGCCTGCCCCCCCGCTCCCCCCATCCCGATGGGAACCCCCCGGAGCTGCATCCCCGCTCCCAGGGCTCCATCCCTGAGGCCTTTCCAAGCACCTCTGCACCAGGCAGGAGCCGGGAGCCCCCCCGTGGAGCCGCGGGGGCCACAGCCCCCCCGGGCCCCTCCGTGCCCCTCGGCGCTGCAGACCCCGGTGGTCACCAACCACCTCGTGCAGTTGGTGACAGCGGCCAACAAAGCACCGGGGGCGGCCCCGCGGCCCCCAGCGCGGGGCAAGGCCCGGCGGTTCCCGGGGCCCGCTGGGATCCTGCCCCAGCAGGTGGGTGCGGGGATGTGGGGTGGGATGGGATGGGGTGGGGTGGGGTGGGAGGTGGTGGTGAAGAGGTGCAAGGCTCCATCTGTCTCTTGCTGTCTCCCCCATAAGCGCGCCGGGAAGCTGCTGGAGGAGATCCTCATTTCTGCTCCCCAGACTCCGTGTCACGGGGCCCTGGCAAAGCCACGGACAGAGGTGATTCCCTGCTCTCTACAATCATGGAATGGTTTGGGTGGGGAAGGACCTTAAGGCTCCTCCAGTTCCAACCACTGCCACGGGCAGGGACACCTTCCACTGGAGCAGGGTGCTCCAAGGCCCTGTGTCCAACCTGGCCTTGAACACTGCCAGGGATGGGGCAGCCACAGCTTCTCTGGGCACCCTGTGCTATTCCCCCGCTCCATAGCTCCAGTGCAGATCCATGTCTGGATCCCAGCACTGTGTGTTTGGGGGCTGATGCCGGGGGGGGGACCCCAGTGCTCCCCCCTGCTGTGACCGGTTGTGCTGTGACTCCAGGACGTGCCCAGCTCCTCGCTGCCCACAGAGGAGGATTTCGGGAAGGGGCCCTGGCTCGCCATGAAGACGGAGCTGGAGGTGGATGAGAGGGACCCCTGCTGCTTCCTCCGCACCTACAGCGTGGTCATGGTGCTGCGGAAGGTGAGGGAGCCCCCGGCTCCCCCCTGGAGCTGTGGGGAGGTGCTGGGCTGGTCCTGTGGCCCTGTGGGGACATGGGTGCAACACGAGCGTCTCTGCAGGCAGCCTTGAAGCAGCTCCCCAGGAACAAGGTCCCCAGCATGGCCGTAATGATCAAGACCCTGACCAGGACCAACGTCGATGCTGGTGCTGTGTTCCGGGACCCAACCGGTTCGTGTGGCTGTGCCTGGGCTGGGGCTCCTTTTGCCCATTGCTCCCTTTGGCTGATGGGTCCCTTCCTGCCCACAGGGGAGATGCAGGGCACGGTGCATCGCCTGCTGCTGGAGGAGAGACAGAGCGAGCTCCGGCCCGGCTCCGTGCTGCTGCTGAGGCAGGTAGGAGACAGCAGAGCAGCAGCGGGGGCTTGGGGCTGTTCTGACGCTGGGCACATCCCAGGGGAAGGGGACGCTGCAGCCCCAGCTCTGCCCCACGGCTCTCTCCTCGCAGGTGGGCGTCTTCTCCCCATCCCACCGCAACCACTACCTCAACGTCACCCCCAACAACCTGCTCAAGATCTACCCAGCAGAGCCCGAGGGCAGCTTCTCGCAGCCATCACCAGCACAGCAGGAGGTGAGGGAGGGCCCGGTGCTCATTGGGGTGCTGGGACCCCCCCCGTGGGCCCCCTATGGTTCCCCTCTCCATTGGGTTTTGCAGGTCCCTGCTCAGGCCCCAGCGCGCCCCTCGGGGCCCCCCCAGATAGTCCCTGCCCCTGGGCACTGGGGGGGACACTCGAGGCCCCACAGCACAGAGCAGGCGCCCGGGCAGGAGGAGCTGGATGGAGCCGGAGGCTATGATGTGGGTGAGTTGGATCTGAACAGGTCCTGGGCTTGGGCAGCGTTTCCCCCCCGTGTCCATGGCCACGGAGCGGGGGCTCCGTGTGCGTGCAACCCAGCGCGCTTCCTGCTCCTGTGCCGTGCAGATGACCTGGACGGGCTCCTGGGGGAGCTCCCCGAGGACTTCTTCTCCTCCCCAGCCCAAGCTGACTGCTGCTGACCGCAACGGCTGCGCCACGGCCTGGCCTGGGCCGTGCTGAGGACGCTGAGCGGCCGCTGCCCCGGCTGCTCCTTTCCCTGTGTGTTCTCTATGGAGTCTGACCCTGCATTAAAGGGCTCTTCTATCCCTGCATTGCCCCATCTGCTCCTGTGTCTGTATCCCCCTCCCTGCTGCGCTGCAGCCCCCCAGGCCCACCCCCTGGCGAGGTCCCTCTGCCCCCATGGCTCCTGCAGCCCCAGCAGGTTGGGGGCACCCGGCTCTGCCCCCCCGGCAGGCTGCAGGCTCTGGCAGTGTGCCCCTGTTTACCACCCGGGCGGTTATTTATAGGGCTGGCTCAGGCTCTGGGTTCGGCGTTGCTGTGGGGCACGGCCCTATTTATAACCCCCCCGGGGCCCGGCAGCAGCTCAGTGCCCCCCGGCCTGCCCCATGGCCCAGGACACCTTTGCCTTCAGCTCCTCGGCGCTGCGGTCGCTGCGGCTGCAGCAGGAGCTGCTGGAGCAGGAGGAGCGGCGCCGGGCGCTGGCTCGGGACCGGGCCGTGCGCCACGTCCTGCCCGAGCCCCCGCGGCCCCGGTGCTGCCGGGACCCCGCTGTGCACAACGCTCTGTACAGTGGGGACCTGCAGCGCATCAAGAGCATCTTCAGGGATGAGAGCAGCGCCAACATGGTCATGGAGATGGGCAGCGAGGAGCTGGTGTGGGCACCAGAGCAGGGTATGGGCTGGGGGCTATGAGGGGCCTTCCCTCTTCTTTGGGCCTTCCCTTTCCCCCCTTCCCTTTCCCCCCTTCCCTTTCCCCCCTTCCCTTTCCCCCCTTCCCTTTCCCCCCTTCCCTTTCCCCCCTTCCCTTTCCCCCCTTCCCTTTCCCCCCTTCCCTTTCCCCCCTTCCCTTTCCCCCCTTCCCTTTCCCCCCTTCCCTTTCCCCCCTTCCCCGGAGGCAGGAGCGCTGGCTGCTCTAATGGGGGGTGATGGGTGCCCGGGGACCCCAGTTCTGTTCCTCCGAGGCTGGGCCCTCCCCCCGGCTGCACCACGGATGTGTGTGGGTCTGACCCGTGCCCCCCGCAGGGCTGTGGGTGCTGAGCCCCCGGCGCCAGCAGACCTCGGCGCTGCGCATCGTGTGCGCCCGCGGGTACGTGGCGTGCGCGCGGCTGCTGCTGCTGCGCGGGGCCGCGGTGGACGCGGTGGTGGGGGGCCGGGCCCCGCTGCACGACAGCGCGGCCGCCCCCGACCCCGCCTGCACCCGCCTGCTCCTGGACTTCGGCGCCAACCCCAACGTGCTCGGCGGCGACGGCTGCGCCCCGCTGCACCTCTGCACCGCGCCCGGCAGCCTGCGGTGAGCCCCGCCCCCGCCCGCCGGCCTATCCGCGACCGCCGCCGGGCTCATCTGCATAACAAGCCCCGCCCCACACAACGCCCCGCCCACACCGCGGTCTCATTTGCATGCCAGGCCCTCCCCCGGGGACCAGCCCCGCCCCAACAGCAGCCCTACCCAATCAAAACGCAGCTCACGGCAAGCCATGACCCCGGCCCCCAAGGGAAAGCCCCGCCCCCCCAGAGGGGAGCCCCGCCCACACGCCAAGCCCCGCCCCTCCACGCTCAGGCCACGCCCCCATCCAGGTCCTGCCCCGCAGCCCCCTCCAGGGGTGCCCTGCGGTTGCCCCCCCCCAGCCTCCCACCCATGGGGTAGGGGGGGGGGGCCGGGAGGGCGCGGGTGCCCCCACCCCTGACCCGAGCCCCCGCAGGTGCGCGGAGCTGCTGCTGGCGCACGGGGCTCGCGTGGGGCTGGAGGCGCGGGAGCGCCGGTTGACGCCTCTGCACGTGGCGGCGCGGCACGGGCTGGCGGCGCACGTGGAGCTGTACCTGCGCCACGGGGCAGACCCCTCGTGCCGCAGCCGCCAGGGCGAGACCCCGCTGAACGCCGCCTGCGCCGCCGCCGAGCACCGCGACGCCGCCGAGCGCTACGGCCCTGTGTGCGAGCGGCTGCTGGCGGCCGGGGCCGACCCCAGCGCCGCGGGTCGCAAGCACCACGCGCCCCTGCACAACGCCTGCGCCAACGGGCAGGCCTGGCTCGTGCGGCTGCTGCTGCGCCACGGCGCTGACCCCACCGCCGCCAACTGCGCCGGGGACACCCCCATGGACTGTGCCCTCCGCGCCGTCGAGGAGTACCGGGACCGGCGCCCCGAGGACACCATCGCGCTGCTCCTTGACCACGGCGCCGGCCCCGTCCACCCCAAGGTGAGTGAACGGGTGCGGGGGGCGGCGGGGGCTGCGGGGCCGCGTCCCTCACGCTCCGTGCCGCAGATGCTCAGGTTCTGCTGCCGGCACCCGCCGGCCATGGAGGTTGTGCTCAACGCCTACGATCGCATCCCCCCGGCCGAGGGCTGGGTGGGCGCTGTGCCCCCGGAGCTGTGGGAGGTAAGAGGGGGACGTGGGGGGGGGGTGTCCTGGATGTCGCTGTGCCCCCCCCCGCTGTCCCCTGTCCCCTCTCCAGGAGCACCGGGAGTTCTACACCTCCGCCGTGCGCATGGCGGGGCAGCCGCGGCGCCTGCAGCACCTCGCCCGCTGCGCCCTGCGCCGCAGCCTCGGCCCCCGCTGCCACGACGCCGTCCCCGCGCTGGCGCTGCCGCCTGCCCTGCGCCGCTACCTGCGGCTGCCCCTGCAGGGGCTCATCTCCTGAGGGCCCCCCGCAGCCGAGCCGGGGGGTGACCCCCGAGGCCCCCCCATCCGCGGGGTCTGGGGGGGGCAATAAAGGACGTGGCTTCACCGTGGGGAGCGGTTGGGGCAGGGGCGAGGGGGGGACAGAGCCTGAGAAGGGGGGGTCCTGTCCCGGAGCGGGGTCACAGCCCGGCCCCGGGGGGCGCCCGCGCCAAGGTCCCGAGGCCACGCCCCCTGTCGGGAGCCCCTCCCACCGCGAGGTCACGCCCCCTCCTCTCCCAGTTTGGGGGCGCGCCCGGCCCCCCCCCCCCTTTTCGCGCCATCCGCGCGCGCCCGGCCCCGCCCAATCGGTGCCGCCCAGCGGCGCTGCTGCAACGGGGCGCGGGGATGGGGGGTGAGGGGATGCGGGATGCGGGATGCAGGGTGCGGGATGCAGGGTGCGGGATGTGGGATGCAGGGATGTGGGATGCAGGGTGCGGGATGTGGGGTGTGGGATGCGGCCCCATGGCCGCCGCGGGCAGGCTCCATCCTTGGCTCCGCGTCCATCCCGCTTCAAGCAGTAAAAGGTGGAAGCTCGGCCCCGGTGACCCCGTGGTGGGTTCCTCCCCCCCCCCCTCCGAGGGGGTTTGGGTCAAAACAAGGGGGTTTTGGCCAAAGGCGGGTCAACGGCCCCGGGTACCAAGTCAAGATGCAGTTTTATTTACAGGGGCAGCCACAACGCGCTCGGGGGGACACAGACCACGCACAGAGAGCAGGGACACGGGGGGGCCCCACGCATGGGGGGGATATGGGGCACATCCACCCCCCCCCAGCCCCAGAGCACCCCTTGGACCCCGAATAGCGGCTCCTCTCCCGCAGCAGAGGGGCTCAGGCTGGGTCCCCCCCCCTCCCATCCCTGGGCACTGTCCCATTGCGGGGGGGGCCAGGGTGGTCCCTGTGGGTCTGGGGGCCGGACCCCCCCCCCCCCCCCCCAGCCCCAGCGCACACCAAGGCCAGCTCAGCGTGCGCTGGTGCCCCCCCCGGCCCCCCCAGCACGAGCCTTTAGCAGCAGTTTGACCATAGTGAATCCAAGAGCACCATAAGTTGTGAGACCCACGGCACGGGGGGGCACAGGAACAGCCCCAGGGACACACGGACATGGGGGGCAGAGACCCATTGGGGGGGGGCAATGAGCAGGTCCTCAACACAGCTCCTCCATGGAGAACACCCAGAGCCGGGTGCTGGGGGGGGCCCTGAACATCAGCCCCAAGGACCCCCCCCAATGGCAGCAGCAGCTCCCCGGGCACATGGGGATGGGGGGGGCTCTGCCACAAAGCTGAGCTGTGCCCCCCCCCATTTGCTCTATGGGAAGTGGGTACAAAAGCACTGGGGGGGTACAGTGGCACTGGGGTGTGCTGTTACCCCTCATGGGCGTCCCCCCCCCACCAGCCCCAAGCATAAAGGATGCAGCATGCAGCCCCCCCCAACCCCTGCAGGCCCCAATGCCCCCCCCAGTCAAATCCAGCTGCAGATGGGGGGGGGGGTCATCTCCATCCTCCCCCCATCCTGAACCAGGGCATGGGGGGGGTCAGGCCTGGTGCTGCGGATGCCCCCCCCCAACCGGGGCTGGGTGGGAAGGGGGGGCTGTGCCCCCATCTCCAAGCCCCATAGACAACAATAAATAGAGGCAGCGGAGGGGGTGGGGGGGCTCCCAAATTCAGCCCCCCCCCCAGTCCATCCTTCCCCCCCCCCGGTACCCGCATTGCGTGCGACTGGTCCATGTGTCCGTGTCCCCCCCCCCCCCCGCTGCTCAGTTGATGTCATCGTAGATGCTGGGGGGGTGCGTGTGGGGGGGTTTGGGCTTCTTCTTCTTGCTGGAGCCGAGCCCCGGGGCGCCCCCCCCCAGCCCCAAGTGCGGCTTCTTCTTCTTGGTCTTACGGGACTCGGAGTTATTGGTACCTGGGGGGGGGGAGAGGGAGATGGGGGGGTCAGGGAGGAGATGGAGCACAAAGAGCCCCCCCAGAGCACAGCCCCCCCGCTGCGCCCGGGGGGTGCGGGGGCTGTGCCCCCCCCATCACTCACTGGCTTTGGAGGAGGCCGAGTCCGAGGGGGAGATGTCGGAGCCGTCCCACTGCAGGCGGCTCATCAGGGCCTGGCTCTGGCTCTCGGCCACCTCGAAGCTCTCCGCGTCCACGGCGCCCTCGGCCTCGGGCAGGGACCTGGGCACAGGCGTCAGGGGGGGGCCACGGCACCGCGGCGCCCCCCCCGTGCAATGGCGGTGCTTGGACCCACACCCCAGCCCCAGCGCTTCACCCCCCCAGGTGTCCCCATGAGCTTCCCCCCGTCACCAGGGGCAGAGACACATCAGGACAGCGGCACCCGAGACCCCACACGTGTGCAATGGGACCCCACGTGTGTGCAATGGGACCCCACGTGTGTGCACTGGGACCCCACGTGTGTGCAACGGGACCCCACACGTGTGCAATGGGACCCCACACGTGTGCACTGGGACCCCACACGTGTGCAATGGGACCCCACGTGTGCTCCAGGACCCCTCATGTGTGCAATGGGACCCCACACGTGTGCACTGGGACCCCACGTGTGTGCAATGGGACCCCACACGTGTGCAATGGGACCCCACACGTGTGCACCGGGACCCCTCGTGTGTGCAATGGGACCCCACACGTGTGCAATGGGACCCCTCGTGTGTGCAATGGGACCCCACACGTGTGCAATGGGACCCCACACGTGTGCAATGGGACCCCTCATGTGTGCAATGGGACCCCACACGTGTGCACCGGGACCCCACGTGTGCGCAACGGGACCCCACGTGTGCGCAACGGGACCCCACACGTGTGCAACGAGACCCCACACGTGTGCAATGGGACCCCACACGTGTGCACCGGGACCCCACGTGTGTGCACCGGGACCCCACGTGTGTGCACCGGGACCCCACGTGTGTGCAATGGGACCCCACACGTGTGTGCAATGGGACCCCTCGTGTGCGCTCACTTACGCGGAGGGGCCAAGCAGATAAACCCGGACAGATCTCCGCTGCTCATCCGTGTGCTGGGGACAGCGCAGGGACCTGGGGGGGACACACGGGGCTGAGCCTCTGTGTCCCCCATGGGGACCTGAGCCCCACAGAGCCCCCCCAGGATGCTCTGACCCCCAGAGCCCCCCCGGGATGCTCTGACCCACAGTGCCCCCCCCGGGATGCTCTGACCCGCAGAGCCCCCCCCAAGGATGCTCTGACCCCCAGAGCCCCCCAAGGATGCTCTGACCCCCAGAGCCCCCCCCGGGATGCTCTGACCCACGGTGCCCCCCCAGGATGCTTTGACCCAA